>OY725343.1:31077985-31181523 GCA_963243735.1 Neocrepidodera transversa | reverse complement strand
CATTTATTTTCATTTATTTTCATTTATTTTCATTTATTTTCATTTATTTTCATTTATTTTCATTTATTTTCATTTATTTTCATTTATTTTCATTTATTTTCATTTATTTTCATTTATTTTCATTTATTTTCATTTATTTTCATTTATTTTCATTTATTTTCATTTATTTTCATTTATTTTTATTTGTTTTCATTTATTTTCATTTATTTTCATTTATTTTCATTTATTTTCATTTATTTTCATTTATTTTCATTTATTTTCATTTATTTTCATTTATTTTCATTTATTTTCATTTATTTTCATTTATTTTCATTTATTTTCATTTATTTTCATTTATTTTCATTTATTTTCATTTATTTTCATTTATTTTCATTTATTTTCATTTATTTTCATTTATTTCATTTATTTTCATCTATTTTCATGTATTTTCATTTACTTTTCATATTTTTACGTGTATTTTCATTTGTTTTCATTTATTTTCATTTATTTTCATTTATTTTCATTTATTTTCATTTATTTTCATTTATTTTCATTTATTTTCATTTATTTTCATTTATTTTCATTTATTTTCATTTATTTTCATTTATTTTCATTAATTTTCATTTATTTTCATTTATTTTCATTTATTTTCATTTATTTTCATTTATTTTCATTTATTTTCATTTATTTTCATTTATTTTCATTTATTTTCATTTATTTTCATTTATTTTCATTTATTTTCATTCATTTTCATTTCTTTTCATTTATTTTCATTTATTTTCATTTATTTTCATTTATTTTCATTTATTTTCTTTTATTTTCATTTATTTTCATTTATTTTTATTTATTTTCATTGATTTTCATTTATTTTCATTAATTTTCATTGATTTTCATTAATTTTCATTTATTTTCATTTATTTTCATTTATTTTCATTTATTTTCATTTATTTTCATTTATTTTCATTTATTTTCATTTATTTTCATTTATTTTCATTTATTTTCATTTATTTTCATTTATTTTCATTTATTTTCATTTATTTTCATTTATTTTCATTTATTTTCATTTATTTTCATTTATTTTCATTTATTTTCATTTATTTTCATTTATTTTCATTTATTTTCATTTATTTTCATTTATTTTCATTTATTTTCATTTATTTTCATTTATTTTCATTTATTTTCATTTATTTTCATTTATTTTCATTTATTTTCATTTATTTTCATTTATTTTCATTTATTTTCATTTATTTTCATTTATTTTCATTTATTTTCATTTATTTTCATTTATTTTCATTTATTTTCATTTATTTTCATTTATTTTCATTTATTTTCATTTATTTTCATTTATTTTCATTCATTTTCATTTATTTTCATTTATTTTCATTTATTTTCATTTATTTTCATTTATTTTCATTTATTTTCATTTATTTTCATTTATTTTCATGTATTATCATTTATTTTCGTCTATTTTCATGTATTTTCATTTACTTTCATATTTTTACGTGTATTTTCATTTGCTTTCATTTATTTTCATGTATTAACTTTTATTTTCATGTATTATCATTTATTATTATCTATTTTCATTTATTTTCCTTTACTTTAATGCATTTACATGCATTTTCATTTGTTTTTATTTATTTTCATTAATTTTCATGTATTATCATTTGTTTTCATTTACTTTCATGTATTTACGTAGATTTTCAATTGTTTTCATTTATTTTCATTTATTTTCATGTATTCATGTATTATCATTTATTTTCATGTATTATCATTTATTTTCATGTATTTACGTGTATTTTCATTTTTTTTCATCTATTTTCTTTTATTTTCATTTACTTTAATGTATTTAAATGTATGTTCATTTGTTTTCATTTATTTTCATTAATTTTCACGTATTTTCATATATTTTTATTCATCTTTATGTATTTTCATCTATTTTCATTTATTTTCATTTATTTTCATTTATTTTCATGTACTATCATTTATTTTCTTTTATCTTCATTTATTTTCAATAATTTTCATGTATTTTCATTTGTTTTCATTTATCTTCATTTATTTTCATCTATTTTCATGTGTTTTCATTTACTTTCATATTTTTACGTGTATTTTCATTTGTTTTCATTTATTTTCATTTATCTTCATTTTTTTTCATCTATTTTCATTTATTTTCATTTACTTTAATGCATTTACATGTATTTTCATTTGTTTTCATTTATTTTTATCTATTTACATGTATTATCATTTATTTTCATTTACTTTCATATATTTACGTAGATTTTCATTTGTTTTCATTTATTTTCATTTATTTTCATATATTATCATTTATTTTCATGTATTATCATTTATTTTCACTTATCTTCATTTATTTTCATCTATTTTCATTTGCTTTTATGTACTTACATGTATTTTCATTTGTTTTCATTTACTTTAATGTATTTAAATGTATGTTCATTTATTTTCATTTAGTTCGTTTATTTTCATTTATTTTCATTTATTTCATTTATTTTCATTTATTTTCATTTATTTTCATTTATTTTCATTATTTTCATTTATTTTCATTTATTTTCATTTATTTTCATTTATTTTCATTTATTTTCATATATTTTCATTCATCTTTATGTGTTTTCATCTATTTTCATTTATTTTCATTAACTTTAATGTATTTACATGTATTTTCATTTGTTTTTAATTGTTTTCATTTATTTTCATTTATTTTCATGTATTAACTTTTATTTTCATGTACTATCATTTATTTTCTTTTATCTTCATTTATTTTCAATAATTTTCATGTATTTTCATTTGTTTTCATTTATCTTCATTTATTTTCATCTATTTTCATGTATTTTCATTTACTTTCATATTTTTACGTGTATTTTCATTTGTTTTCATTTATTTTCATTTATCTTCATTTATTTTCATCTATTTTCATTTATTTTCATTTACTTTAATGCATTTACATGTATTTTCATTTGTTTTCATTTATTTTCATATATTTACGTAGATTTTCATTTGTTTTCATTTATTTTCATTTATTTTCTCATTTATTTTCATATATTATCATTTATTTTCATGTATTATCATTTATTTTCACTTATCTTCATTTATTTTCATCTATTTTCATTTATTTTCATTTACTTTAATGCATTTACATGCATTTTCATTTGTTTTTATTTATTTTCATTAATTTTCATGTATTATCATTTGTTTTCATTTACTTTCATGTATTTACGTAGATTTTCAATTGTTTTCATTTATTTTCATTTATTTTCATTTATTATCATTTATTTTCATTTTTTTTCATTTATTTTCATTTATTTTCATGTATTCATGTATTATCATTTATTTTCATGTATTTACGTGTATTTTCATTTTTTTTCATCTATTTTCTTTTATTTTCATTTACTTTAATGTATTAAAATGTATGTTCATTTGTTTTCATTTATTTCATTAATTTTCACGTATTTTCATATATTTTCATTCATCTTTATGTATTTTCATCTATTTTCATTTATTTTCATTAACTTTAATGTATTTACATGTATTTTCATTTGTTTTTAATTGTTTTCATTTATTTTCATTTATTTTCATGTATTAACTTTTATTTTCATGTACTATCATTTATTTTCTTTTATCTTCATTTATTTTCAATAATTTTCATGTATTTTCATTTGTTTTCATTTATCTTCATTTATTTTCATCTATTTTCATGTATTTTCATTTACTTTCATATTTTTACGTGTATTTTCATTTGTTTTCATTTATTTTCATTTATCTTCATTTATTTTCATCTATTTTCATTTATTTTCATTTACTTTAATGCATTTACATGTATTTTCATTTGTTTTCATTTATTTTCATATATTTACGTAGATTTTCATTTGTTTTCATTTATTTTCATTTATTTTCTCATTTATTTTCATATATTATCATTTATTTTCATGTATTATCATTTATTTTCACTTATCTTCATTTATTTTCATCTATTTTCATTTGCTTTTATGTACTTACATGTATTTTCATTTGTTTTCATTTACTTTAATGTATTTAAATTTATGTTCATTTATTTTCATTTAGTTTCGTTTATTTTCATTTATTTTCATTTATTTTCATGTATTATCATTTATTTTCATGTATTATCATTTATTTTCATTTATATTCATTTATTTTCATTTATTTTCATTCATATTCATTTATTTTTATCTATTTTCATGTATTTTCATTTACTTTCATATGTTTACGTGTATTTTCATTTGTTTTCATTTATTTTCATTTATTTTCATGTATTATCATTTATTTTCATGTATTTTCATTAACTTTCATATTTTTACGTGTATTTTCATTTATTTTCAATTATTTTCATTTATTTTCATTTATTTTCATTTATTTTCATTTATTTTCATTTATTTTCATTTATTTTTATTTATTTTTATTTATTTTCATTTATTTTCATTTATTTTCATTTATTTTCATTTATTTTCATTTATTTTCATTTATTTTCATTTATTTTCATTTATTTTCATTTATTTTCATTTATTTTCATTTATTTTCATTTATTTTCATTTATTTCCATTTATTTTCATTTATTTTCATTTATTTTCATGTATTATCATTTATTTTCATGTATTATCATTTATTTTCATTTATATTCATTTATTTTCATTTATTTTCATTTATTTTCATTTATTTTCATTTATTTTCATTTATTTTCATTTATTTTCATTTATTTTCATTTATTTTCATTTATTTTCATTTATTTTTATTTATTTTCATTTATTTTCATTTATTTTCATTTATTTTCATTTATTTTCATTTATTTTCATTTATTTTCATTTATTTCATTTATTTTCATTTATTTTCATATATTTTCATTTATTTTCATTTATATTCATATATTTTTATTTATTTTCATTTATTTTCATTTATTTTCATTTATTTTCATTTATTTTCATTTATTTTCATTTATTTTTATTTATTTTCATTTATTTTCATTTATTTTCATTTATTTTCATTTATTTTCATTTATTTTCATTTATTTTCATTTATTTTCATTTATTTCCATTTATTTTCATTTATTTTCATTTATTTTCATTTATTTTCATGTATTATCATTTATTTTCATGTATTATCATTTATTTTCATTTATATTCATTTATTTTCATTTATTTTCATTTATTTTCATTTATTTTCATTTATTTTCATTTATTTTCATTTATTTTCATTTATTTTCATTATTTTTATTTATTTTCATTTATTTTCATTTATTTTCATTTATTTTCATTTATTTTCATTTATTTTCATTTATTTTCATTTATTCTCATTTATATTCATTTATTTTCATCTATTTTCATTTATTTTCATTTATTTTCATTTATTTTCATTTATTTTCATTTACTTTAATGTATTTACATGCATTTTCATTTGTTTTCATTTATTTTCATTTATTTACATGTATTATCATTTATTTTCATTTACTTTCATGTATTTACGTAGATTTTCATATGTTTTCATTTATTTTTATTTATTTTCATTTATTTTCATTTATTTTCGTTTATTTTCATTTATTTTCATTTATTTTCATTTATTTTCGTTTATTTTCATTTATTTTCATTTATTTTCATTTATTTTCATTTATTTTCATTTATTTTCATTTATTTTCATTTATTTTCATTTATTTTCATTTATTTTCATTTATTTTCATTTATTTTCATTTATTTTCATTTATTTTCATTTATTTTCATTTATTTTCATTTATTTTCATTTATTTTCATGTATTATCATGTATTATCATTTATTTTCATTTATATTCATTTATCTTCATCTATTTTCATGTATTTTCATTTACTTTCATATTTTACGTGTATTTTCATTTGCTTTCATTTATTTTCATTTATTTTCATGTATTAACTTTTATTTTGATGTATTATCATTTATTTTCATTTACTTTAATGCATTTACATGCATTTTCATTTGTTTTTATTTATTTTCATTAATTTTCATGTATTATCATTTGTTTTCATTTACTTTCATGTATTTACGTAGATTTTCATTTGTTTTCATTTATTTTGATTTATTATCATTTATTTTCATTTTTTTTCGTTTATTTTCATTTATTTTCATGTATTCATGTATTATCATTTATTTTCATGTATTTACGTGTATTTTCATTTTTTTTCATCTATTTTCTTTTATTTTCAATTACTTTAATGTATTTAAATGTATGTTCATTTGTTTTCATTTATTTTCATTAATTTTCACGTATTTTCATATATTTTCATTCATCTTTATGTATTTTCATCTATTTTCATTTATTTTCATTTACTTTAATGTATTTACATGAAAATAAATAAAAAAAAATGAAAATACATGTAAATGCATTAAAGTAAATGAAAATAAATGAAAATAGATGAAAATAAATGATAATACATGAAAATAAAAGTTAATACATGAAAATAAATGAAAATAAATGAAAACAAATGAAAATACACGTAAAAATATGAAAGTTAATGAAAATACATGAAAATAGATGAATATAAATGAAAAAAAAATGATAATACATGAAAATAAATGAAAATAAATAAAAATAAATGAAAATAAATGAATATAAATGAAAATAAATGAAAATAAATGAAAATAAATGAAAATAAATGAAAATAAATGAAAATAAATGAAAATAAATGAAAATAAATAAAAATAAATGAAAATAATTGAAAATAAATGAAAATGAATGAAAATAAATGAAAACAAATGAAAATACACGTAAATACATGAAAGTAAATGAAAACAAATGATAATACATGAAAATTAATGAAAATAAATAAAAACAAATGAAAATACATGTAAATGCATTAAAGTAAATGAAAATAAATGAAAATAGATGAAAATAAATGATAATACATGAAAATAAAAGTTAATACATGAAAATAAATGAAAATAAATGAAAACAAATGAAAATACACGTAAAAATATGAAAGTAAATGAAAATACATGAAAATAGATAAAAATAAATTAATATAAATGAAAATAAATGATAATACATGAAAATAAATGATAAAACATGAAAATAAATGAAAATAAATAAAAATAAATGAAAATGAATGAAAATAAATGAAAATAAATGAAAATAAATGAAAATAAATCAAAATAAATGAAAACAAATTAATATACACGTAAAAATTTGAAAGTAAATGAAAATACATGAAAATAGATGAAAATAAATGAAAACAAATGAAAATCTACGTAAATACATGAAAGTAAATGAAAATAAATGATAATACATGCAAATAAATGAAAATAAATGAAAACAAATGAAAATAAATGAAAATAACTGAAAAAAAATGAAAATCTACGTAAATACATGAAAGTAAATGAAAACAAATGATAATACATGAAAATTAATGAAAATAAATAAAAACAAATGAAAATACATGTAAATGCATTAAAGTAAATGAAAATAAATGAAAATAGATGAAAATAAAAGATAATACATGAAAATAAAAGTTAATACATGAAAATAAATGAAAATAAATGAAAACAAATGAAAATACACGTAAAAATATGAAAGTAAATGAAAATACATGAAAATAGATAAAAATAAATTAATATAAATGAAAATAAATGATAATACATGAAAATAAATGATAAAACATGAAAATAAATGAAAATAAATGAAAACAAATTAATATACACGTAAAAATTTGAAAGTAAATGAAAATACATGAAAATAGATGAAAATAAATGAAAATAAATGAAAACAAATGAAAATCTACGTAAATACATGAAAGTAAATGAAAATAAATGATAATACATGTAAATAAATGAAAGTAAATGAAAACAAATGAAAATACATGCAAGTAAATTAAAATAAATGAAAACAGATGAAAATAAATGAAAACAAATGATAATACATGAAAATTAATGAAAATAAATAAAAACAAATGAAAATACATGTAAATGCATTAAAGTAAATGAAAATAAATGAAAATAGATGAAAATAAATGAAGATAAATGAAAATAAATAATAATACATTAAAATAAAAGTTAATACATGAAAATAAATGAAAATAAATGAAAACGAATGAAAATACACGTAAAAATATGAAAGTAAATAAAAATACATGAAAATAGATGAAAACAAATGAAAATTAATGAAAATAAATGAAAATAAATGAAAATAAATGAAAATAAATGAAAATAAATGAAAATAAATGAAAATAAATGAAAATAAATGAAAATAAATGAAAATAAATGAAAATAAATGAAAATAAATGAAAATAAATGAAAATAAATGAAAATAAATGAAAATAAATGAAAATAAATGAAAATAAATGAAAATAAATGAAAATAAATGAAAATAAATGAAAATAAATGAAAATAAATGAAAATAAATGAAAATAAATGAAAATAAATGAAAATAAATGAAAATAAATGAAAATAAATGAAAATAAATGAAAATAAATGAAAATAAATGAAAATAAATGAAAATAAATGAAAATAAATGAAAATAAATGAAAATAAATGAAAATAAATGAAAATAAATGAAAATAAATGAAAATAAATGAAAATAAATGAAAATAAATGAAAATAAATGAAAATTAATGAAAATAAATGAAAATAAATGAAAATCAATGAAAATAAATAAAAATAAATGAAAATAAATGAAAATAAATGAAAATAAATGAAAATAAATGAAAATTAATGAAAATAAATGAAAATAAATGAAAATAAATGAAAATAAATGAAAATAAATGAAAATAAATGAAAATAAATGAAAATAAATGAAAAAAAATGAAAATAAATAAGAATAAATGAAAATAAATGAAAATAAATGAAGTAAATGAAAATAAATGAAAATAAATGAAAATAAATGAAAATAAATGAAAATAAATGAAAATAAATGAAAATAAATAAAAATAAATGAAAATAAATGAAAACAAATGAAAATCTACGTAAATACACGAAAGTAAATGAAAATAAATGATAATACATGTAAATAAATGAAAATAAATGAAAACAAATGAAAATACATGAAAGTAAATTAAAATAAATGAAAACAGATGAAAATAAATGAAAACAAATGATAATACATGAAAATTAATAAAAATAAATAAAAACAAATGAAAATACATGTAAATGCATTAAAGTAAATGAAAATAAATGAAAATAGATGAAAATAAATGATAATACATGAAAATAAAAGTTAATACATGAAAATAAATAAAAATAAATGAAAACAAATGAAAATACACGTAAAAATATGAAAGTTAATGAAAATACATGAAAATAGATGAAAATAAATGAATATAAATGAAAAAAAATGATAATACATGAAAATAAATGAAAATAAATAAAAATAAATGAAAATAAATGAATATAAATGAAAATAAATGAAAATAAATGAAAATAAATGAAAATAAATGAAAATAAATGAAAATAAATGAAAATAAATGAAAATAAATGAAAATAAATGAAAATAATTGAAAATAAATGAAAATGAATGAAAATAAATGAAAACAAATGAAAATACACGTAAATACATGAAAGTAAATGAAAACAAATGATAATACATGAAAATTAATGAAAATAAATAAAAACAAATGAAAATACATGTAAATGCATTAAAGTAAATGAAAATAAATGAAAATAGATGAAAATAAATGATAATACATGAAAATAAAAGTTAATACATGAAAATAAATGAAAATAAATGAAAACAAATGAAAATACACGTAAAAATATGAAAGTAAATGAAAATACATGAAAATAGATAAAAATAAATTAATATAAATGAAAATAAATGATAATACATGAAAATAAATGATAAAACATGAAAATAAATGAAAATAAATAAAAATAAATGAAAATGAATGAAAATAAATGAAAATAAATGAAAATAAATGAAAATAAATGAAAATAAATGAAAATAAATGAAAATAAATGAAAACAAATTAATATACACGTAAAAATTTGAAAGTAAATGAAAATACATGAAAATAGATGAAAATAAATGAAAACAAATGAAAATCTACGTAAATACATGAAAGTAAATGAAAATAAATGATAATACATGTAAATAAATGAAAATAAATGAAAACAAATGAAAATAAATGAAAATAACTGAAAAAAAATGAAAATCTACGTAAATACATGAAAGTAAATGAAAACAAATGATAATACATGAAAATTAATGAAAATAAATAAAAACAAATGAAAATACATGTAAATGCATTAAAGTAAATGAAAATAAATGAAAATAGATGAAAATAAAAGATAATACATGAAAATAAAAGTTAATACATGAAAATAAATGAAAATAAATGAAAACAAATGAAAATACACGTAAAAATATGAAAGTAAATGAAAATACATGAAAATAGATAAAAATAAATTAATATAAATGAAAATAAATGATAATACATGAAAATAAATGATAAAACATGAAAATAAATGAAAATAAATGAAAACAAATTAATATACACGTAAAAATTTGAAAGTAAATGAAAATACATGAAAATAGATGAAAATAAATGAAAATAAATGAAAACAAATGAAAATCTACGTAAATACATGAAAGTAAATGAAAATAAATGATAATACATGTAAATAAATGAAAGTAAATGAAAACAAATGAAAATACATGCAAGTAAATTAAAATAAATGAAAACAGATGAAAATAAATGAAAACAAATGATAATACATGAAAATTAATGAAAATAAATAAAAAGAAATGAAAATACATGTAAATGCATTAAAGCAAATGAAAATAAATGAAAATAGATGAAAATAAATAAAGATAAATGAAAATAAATGATAATACATGAAAATAAAAGTTAATACATGAAAATAAATGAAAACAAATGAAAATACACGTAAAAATATGAAAGTAAATAAAAATACATGAAAATAGATGAAAATAAATGAATATAAATGAAAATAAATAATAATACATGAAAATAAATGATAATACATGAAAATAAATGAAAATGAATGAAAATAAATGAAAATAAATGAAAACAAATGAAAATAAATAAAAATAAATAAAAATAAATGAAAATAAATGAAAATAAATGAAAATAAATGAAAATAAATGAAAATAAATGAAAATAAATGAAAATAAATGAAAATAAATGAAAATAAATGAAAATAAATGAAAATAAATGAAAATAAATGAAAATAAATGAAAATAAATGAAAATAAATGAAAATAAATGAAAATAAATGAAAATAAATGAAAATAAATGAAAATAAATGAAAATAAATGAAAATAAATGAAAATAAATGAAAATAAATGAAAATAAATGAAAATAAATGAAAATAAATGAAAATAAATGAAAATAAATGAAAATAAATGAAAATAAATGAAAATAAATGAAAATAAATGAAAATAAATGAAAATAAATGAAAATAAATGAAAGTAAATGAAAATAAATGAAAATAAATCAAAATAAATGAAAATAAATGAAAATAAATGAAAATAAATGAAAATAAATGAAAATAAATGAAAATAAATGAAAATTAATGAAAATAAATGAAAATAAATGAAAATAAATGAAAATCAATGAAAATAAATAAAAATAAATGAAAATAAATGAAAATAAATGAAAATAAATGAAAATAAATGAAAATAAATGAAAATAAATGAAAATAAATGAAAATAAATGAAAATAAATGAAAATAAATGAAAAAAAATGAAAAAAAATGAAAATAAATAAGAATAAATGAAAATAAATGAAAATAAATGAAATAAATGAAAATAAATGAAAATAAATGAAAATAAATGAAAATAAATGAAAATAAATGAAAATAAATGAAAATAAATGAAAATAAATGAAAATAAATGAAAATAAATGAAAATAAATGAAAATAAATGAAAATAAATAAAAATAAATGAAAATAAATGAAAACAAATGAAAATCTACGTAAATACATGAAAGTAAATGAAAATAAATGATAATACATGTAAATAAATGAAAATAAATGAAAACAAATGAAAATACATGAAAGTAAATTAAAATAAATGAAAACAGATGAAAATAAATGAAAACAAATGATAATACATGAAAATTAATGAAAATAAATAAAAACAAATGAAAATACATGTAAAGGCATTAAAGTAAATGAAAATAAATGAAAATAGATGAAAATAAATGAAGATAAATGAAAATAAATAATAATACATTAAAATAAAAGTTAATACATGAAAATAAATGAAAATAAATGAAAACGAATGAAAATACACGTAAAAATATGAAAGTAAATAAAAATACATGAAAATAGATGAAAATAAATGAAAATAAATGAAAATAAATGAAAATAAATGAAAATAAATGAAAATAAATGAAAATAAATGAAAATAAATGAAAATAAATGAAAATAAATGAAAATAAATGAAAATAAATGAAAATAAATGAAAATAAATGAAAATAAATGAAAATAAATGAAAATAAATGAAAATAAATGAAAATAAATGAAAATAAATGAAAATAAATGAAAATAAATGAAAATAAATGAAAATAAATGAAAATAAATGAAAATAAATGAAAATAAATGAAAATAAATGAAAATAAATGAAAATAAATGAAAATAAATGAAAATAAATGAAAATAAATGAAAATAAATGAAAATTAATGAAAATAAATGAAAATAAATGAAAATAAATGAAAATAAATGAAAATAAATGAAAATAAATGAAAATAAATGAAAATAAATGAAAATAAATGAAAATAAATGAAAATAAATGAAAATAAATGAAAATAAATGAAAATAAATGAAAATAAATGAAAATAAATGAAAATAAATGAAAATAAATGAAAATAAATGAAAATAAATGATAATCAATGAAAATAAATAAAAATAAATGAAAATAAATGAAAATAAATGAAAATAAATGAAAATAAATGAAAATAAATGAAAATAAATGAAAATAAATGAAAATAAATGAAAATAAATGAAAATAAATGAAAATAAATGAAAATAAATGAAAATAAATGAAAATAAATGAAAATAAATGAAAATAAATGAAAAAAAATGAAAAAAAATGAAAATAAATAAGAATAAATGAAAATAAATGAAAATAAATGAAGTAAATGAAAATAAATGAAAATAAATGAAAATAAATGAAAATAAATGAAAATAAATGAAAATAAATAAAAATAAATGAAAATAAATGAAAACAAATGAAAATCTACGTAAATACACGAAAGTAAATGAAAATAAATGATAATACATGTAAATAAATGAAAATAAATGAAAACAAATGAAAATACATGAAAGTAAATTAAAATAAATGAAAACAGATGAAAATAAATGAAAACAAATGATAATACATGAAAATTAATGAAAATAAATAAAAACAAATGAAAATACATGTAAATGCATTAAAGTAAATGAAAATAAATGAAAATAGATGAAAATAAATGAAGATAAATGAAAATAAATAATAATACATTAAAATAAAAGTTAATACATGAAAATAAATGAAAATAAATGAAAACGAATGAAAATACACGTAAAAATATGAAAGTAAATAAAAATACATGAAAATAGATGAAAATAAATGAATATAAATGAAAATAAATAATAATACATGAAAATAAATGATAATACATGAAAATAAATGAAAATGAATGAAAATAAATGAAAATAAATGAAAATAAATGAAAATAAATGAAAATAAATGAAAATAAATGAAAATAAATGAAAATAAATGAAAATAAATGAAAATAAATGAAAATAAATGAAAATAAATGAAAATAAATGAAAATAAATGAAAATAAATGAAAATAAATGAAAATAAATGAAAATAAATGAAAATAAATGAAAATAAATGAAAATAAATGAAAATAAATGAAAATAAATGAAAATAAATGAAAATAAATGAAAATAAATGAAAATAAATGAAAGTAAATGAAAATAAATGAAAATAAATGAAAATAAATGAAAATAAATGAAAATAAATGAAAATAAATAAAAATAAATAAAAATAAATGAAAATAAATGAAAATAAATGAAAATAAATAAAAATAAATGAAAATAAATGAAAATAAATAAAAATAAATGAAAATAAATGAAAATAAATGAAAATAAATGAAAATAAATGAAAATAAATGAAAATAAATGAAAACAAATGAAAACAAATGAAAATAAATGAAAATAAATGAAAATAAATGAAAATAAATGAAAATAAATGAAAATAAATGAAAATAAATGAAAATAAATGAAAATAAATGAAAATAAATGAAAATAAATGAAAATAAATGAAAATAAATGAAAATAAATGAAAATAAATGAAAATAAATGAAAATAAATGAAAATAAATGAAAATAAATGAAAATAAATGAAAATAAATGAAAATAAATGAAAATAAATGAAAATAAATGAAAATAAATGAAAATAAATGAAAATAAATGAAAATAAATGAAAATAAATGAAAATAAATGAAAATAAATGAAAATAAATGAAAATAAATGAAAATAAATGAAAATAAATGAAAATAAATGAAAATCAATGAAAATAAATGAAAATAAATGAAAATAAATAAAAATAAATGAAAATGAATGAAAGTAAATGAAAATAAATGAAAATAAATGAAAATAAATGAAAATAAATGAAAATAAATGAAAATAAATGAAAATAAATGAAAATAAATGAAAATAAATAAAAATAAATGAAAATAAATGAAAATAAATGAAAATAAATGAAAATAAATGAAAATAAATGAAAATAAATGAAAATAAATGAAAATAAATGAAAATAAATGAAAATAAATGAAAATAAATGAAAATAAATGAAAATAAATGAAAATAAATGAAAATAAATGAAAATAAATGAAAATAAATGAAAATAAATGAAAATAAATGAAAATAAATGAAAATAAATGAAAATAAATGAAAATAAATGAAAATAAATGAAAATAAATGAAAATAAATGAAAACAAATGAAAATTCACGTAAAAATATGAAAGTAAATGAAAATACATGAAAATAGATGAAAATAAATGAATATAAATGAAAATAAATGATAATACATGAAAATAAATGAAAATAAATGAAAAAAAATTAAAATAAATGAAAATAAATGAAAATAAATGAAAATCTACGTAAATACATGAAAGTAAATGAAAACAAATGATAATACATGAAAATTAATGAAAATAAATAAAAACAAATGAAAATACATGTAAATGCATTAAAGTAAATGAAAATAATTGAAAATAGATGAAAATAAATGATAATACATGAAAATAAATGAAAATAAATGAAAATAAATGAAAACAAATGAAAATATATGTAAAAATATGAAAGTAAATGAAAATACATGAAAATAGATAAAAATAAATGAATATAAATGAAAATAAATGAAAATAAATGAAAATAAATAAAAATAAATGAAAATGAATGAAAATACATGAAGATAGATGAAAATAAATGAATATAAATGAAAATAAATGATAATACATGAAAATAAATGATAATACATGAAAATAAATGAAAACAAATGAAAATAAATGAAAATAAATGAAAATAAATGAAAATAAATGAAAATAAATGAAAATAAATGAAAATAAATGAAAATAAATAAAAATAAATGAAAATAAATGAAAATAAATGAAAATAAATGAAAATAAATGAAAATAAATGAAAATAAATGAAAATAAATGAAAATAAATGAAAATAAATGAAAATAAATGAAAATAAATGAAAATAAATGAATATAAATGAAAATAAATGAAAATAAATGAAAATAAATGAAAATAAATGAAAATAAATGAAAATAAATGAAAATAAATGAAAATAAATGAAAATAAATGAAAATAAATGAAAATAAATGAAAATAAATGAAAATAAATGAAAATAAATGAAAATAAATGAAAATAAATGAAAATAAATAAAAATAAATGAAAATAAATGAAAATAAGTAAAAATAAATGAAAATAAATGAAAATAAATGAAAATAAATGAAAATAAATGAAAATAAATGAAAATAAATGAAAATAAATGAAAATAAATGAAAATAAATGAAAATAAATGAAAATAAATGAAAATAAATGAAAATAAATGAAAATAAATGAAAATAAATGAAAATAAATGAAAATAAATGAAAATAAATGAAAATAAATGAAAATAAATGAAAATAAATGAAAATAAATGAAAATAAATGAAAATAAATGAAAATAAATGAAAATAAATGAAAATAAATGAAAATAAATGAAAATAAATGAAAATAAATGAAAATAAATGAAAATAAATGAAAATAAATGAAAATAAATGAAAATAAATGAAAATAAATGAAAATAAATGAAAATAAATGAAAATAAATGAAAATAAATGAAAATAAATGAAAATAAATGAAAATAAATGAAAATAAATGAAAATAAATGAAAATAAATGAAAATAAATGAAAATAAATGAAAATAAATGAAAATAAATGAAAATAAATGAAAATAAATGAAAATAAATGAAAGTAAATGAAAATAAATGAAAATAAATCAAAATAAATGAAAATAAATGAAAATAAATGAAAATAAATAAAAATAAATAAAAATAAATGAAAATAAATGAAAATAAATGAAAATAAATGAAAATAAATGAAAATAAATGAAAATAAATGAAAATAAATGAAAATAAATGAAAATAAATGAAAATAAATGAAAATAAATGAAAATAAATGAAAATAAATGAAAATAAATAAAAATAAATGAAAATAAATGAAAATAAATGAAAATAAATGAAAATAAATGAAAATAAATGAAAATAAATGAAAACAAATGAAAATAAATGAAAATAAATGAAAATAAATGAAAATAAATGAAAACAAATGAAAATAAATGAAAATAAATGAAAATAAATGAAAATGAATGAAAATAAATGAAAATAAATGAAAATAAATGAAAATAAATGAAAATAAATGAAAATAAATGAAAATAAATGAAAATAAATGAAAATAAATGAAAATAAATGAAAATAAATGAAAATAAATGAAAATAAATGAAAATAAATGAAAATAAATGAAAATAAATGAAAATAAATGAAAATAAATGAAAATAAATGAAAATCAATGAAAATAAATGAAAATAAATGAAAATAAATGAAAATGAATGAAAGTAAATGAAAATAAATGAAAATAAATGAAAATAAATGAAAATAAATGAAAATAAATGAAAATAAATGAAAATAAATGAAAATAAATGAAAATAAATGAAAATAAATGAAAATAAATGAAAATAAATGAAAATAAATGAAAATAAATGAAAATAAATAAAAATAAATGAAAATAAATGAAAATAAATGAAAATAAATGAAAATAAATGAAAATAAATGAAAATAAATGAAAATAAATGAAAATAAATGAAAATAAATGAAAATAAATGAAAATAAATGAAAATAAATGAAAATAAATGAAAATAAATGAAAATAAATGAAAATAAATGAAAATAAATGAAAATAAATGAAAATAAATGAAAATAAATGAAAATAAATGAAAATAAATGAAAATAAATGAAAATAAATGAAAATAAATGAAAATAAATGAAAATAAATGAAAATAAATGAAAATAAATGAAAATAAATGAAAATAAATGAAAACAAATGAAAATTCACGTAAAAATATGAAAGTAAATGAAAATACATGAAAATAGATGAAAATAAATGAATATAAATGAAAATAAATGATAATACATGAAAATAAATGATAATACATGAAAATAAATGAAAATAAATGAAAACAAATGAAAATCTACGTAAATACATGAAAGTAAATGAAAACAAATGATAATACATGAAAATTAATGAAAATAAATAAAAACAAATGAAAATACATGTAAATGCATTAAAGTAAATGAAAATGCATTAAAGTAAATGAAAATAATTGAAAATAGATGAAAATAAATGATAATACATGAAAATAAAAGTTAATACATGAAAATAAATGAAAATAAATGAAAATAAATGAAAACAAATGAAAATATATGTAAAAATATGAAAGTAAATGAAAATACATGAAAATAGATAAAAATAAATGAATATAAATGAAAATAAATGATAATACATGAAAATAAATGATAATACATGAAAATAAATGAAAATAAATAAAAATAAATGAAAATGAATGAAAATAAATGAAAACAAATTAATATACACGTAAAAATATGAAAGTAAATGAAAATACATGAAGATAGATGAAAATAAATGAGGATAAATGAAAATAAATGATAATACATGAAAATAAAAGTTAATACATGAAAATAAATGAAAGCAATTGAAAACAATTGAAAACAATTGAAAACAATTGAAAACAAATGAAAATACATGTAAATACATTAAAGTAAATGAAAATAAATGAAAATCGATGAAAATACATAAAGATAAATGGAAATAAATGAAGATACGTGAAGATTAATGGAAATAAATGAAAACAAATGAACATACATTTTAATACATTAAAGTGAATGAAAATAAATGAAAATAGATGAAAATAAATGAAAATACACGTAAAAACATGAAAATAAATGAAAACAAATGAAAATACTTGTAAATACATTAAAGTAAATGAAAATAAATGAAAATAGATGAAAATACATAAAGATAAATGAAAATAAATGATAATACGTGAAAATTAATACAAATAAATGAAAACAAATGAACATACATGTAAATTCATGAAAGCAAATGAAAATAAATAAAAATAGATGAAAATAAATGAAAATACACGTAAATACATGAAAATAAATGAAAACAAATGAAAATACATGTAAGTACATGAAAGTAAATGAAAATAAATGAAAATAAATGAAGATAAGTGAAAATTAACGATAATACATGAAAATTAATGAATATAAATGAAAACTAATGAAAATACATGTAAATACATGAAAGTAAAAGAAAATAAATGAAAATAGATGAAAATAAATGAAAATAAATGAAAATAAATGAAAATAAATGAAAATAAATGAAAATAAATGAAAATAAATGAAAATAAATGAAAATAAATGAAAATAAATGAAAATAAATGAAAATAAATGAAAATAAATGAAAATAAATGAAAATAAATGAAAATAAATGAAAATAAATGAAAATAAATGAAAATAAATGAAAATAAATGAAAATAAATGAAAATAAATGAAAATAAATGAAAATAAATGAAAATAAATGAAAATAAATGAAAATAAATGAAAATAAATGAAAATAAATGAAAATAAATGAAAATAAATGAAAATAAATGAAAATAAATGAAAATAAATGAAAATAAATGAAAATAAATGAAAATAAATGAAAATAAATGAAAATAAATGAAAATAAATGAAAATAAATGAAAATAAATGAAAATAAATGAAAATAAATGAAAATAAATGAAAATAAATGAAAATAAATGAAAATAAATGAAAATAAATGAAAATAAATGAAAATAAATGAAAATAAATGAAAATAAATGAAAATAAATGAAAATAAATGAAAATAAATGAAAATAAATGAAAATAAATGAAAATAAATGAAAATAAATGAAAATAAATGAAAATAAATGAAAATAAATGAAAATAAACGAAAATGAATGAAAATAAATGAAAATAAATGAAAATAAATGAAAACAAATGAAAATACATGTAAATAAATGAAAATAAATGAAAATAAATGAAGATAAATGAAAATACATGAAAATAAATGACAACAAATTAAAACAAGTGAAAATACACATAAATACATGAAAGTAAATGAAAATAAATAAAAATATATGTATATAAATAAAAATCCATGTAAATGCATTAAAGTAAATGAAAATAGATGAAAATAAATGAAGATAAATGATAATACATAAAAATAAATGATAATACATGAAGATAAATGAAAATAAATGTAAACAAATGAATAACACATACACATAATAACACATACTCCTATGCTAATAAGACCTACCCTTTCCCTCCTACCCCTTCAGAGGAGTAAACCTTAGAGAATAAATCCAGAATCTTAAGGTGGGAGAAATCGTGCCGATGGATGAATGGCCACCTGGAGTTGGTCTCAAACGATTCCCTGTGAGTACCAGGCGACCCTCACTTGTAGATAGCCTTGCTACGATACGGAGCACTGTCGTAGTCGACTTGTTTTTCTCTTCCAAACTCGTGGGATTAATTACGAATAATATTACCCAACAAAACCCTACTACGGTTGCAGATTGTGGAGCTGGATCTGTAACTCCTACCACACAGCTTCAAATGAACATGAATCAGGAGACGATCGTACCCCCTCGGTTCCTGATCGTGAAGAAGAAAGAAGGAGATTTTGAAACTACAAATCCCTTTTTAATTAATAAATCTATGTACGGACTAGTTGGACAAGTTAAAAATTTAAGAAAAATCAAAGGTCTATTAATCGAAACTAGTAGCGCTGCCCAATCAAAACGAATCTTAAAAATTACGAAGTTCCTCGATTCCGAAGTAGAAGTCACACCACATATAGGATCTAATCAATCTAAAGGAGTTGTTACCTGCCGCGATTTACTAAATTGTTCTGAAGAAGAAATTTTAGAAGAAATAAAAGATCAGGGTATAGTAGCAATTCGAAGAATTAAAACCAAACGTGAAGGAAAAATTATAGATACACCGAGCCACATTCTTACCTTTAACACCCCTAAGCTCCCTAAAGAAGTAAGAGTAGCATTTTACATACTGAAAGTCCGGCCGTACATTTCACCCCCACTACGATGTTTCAGATGCCAACTTTTTGGACATACGGCCTTAAAATGTACGAAGGAACAGATATGTATATGCGGAAAACCCATACATACTGGTAATGCATGCGAACCACCTGTTACGTGTATAAATTGCAAAGGCCCGCTTTCTGCCCGTGCAAAAGAATGTCCCGTTTACAAGCAAGAAGTAGCGATCCAAGAAATTAAAGTAAAAGATAAAATATCCTATCAGGAAGCTAAACGAAAAGTAGTAATTACGACTCCAAAACCAAATTTATCATATGCTAATGCTACCGTATCACGAGCACCCGTCCAATCACCTCCAACAAGCCCGTTTAATCCTCAAGAATTGGTTAACATCTTAATGCCACATTTAACAAAAGCACTTATAGATCATTTCATCATATCATCTCAACCCCCACAAACAAATACCGAAAACGATTATACACATAAATCGGACAGTTCAGAGCGTGAGTCAGTAAACAATGAGAAATCTAGTAAACAACCAAAAAAAAAAAAGAAAACGAAAGCCAGGGTGGCCAAAAGGTAAACCCAGGAAACATTTAAGCGAAATGGATACTGACCCTCCGGATTTACCTACGGATGAATCTAACGAAAATTAATGACTCTGATATTTTATAATTCTATCTATTTACATACAAACAAATTTATTTATAGACAAGTATACATATTTCTATATTTTTTTTTATATATATATATATATATATATATATATATATATATATATATAAGAAAGAACTCTGTGTCTAGTGAGGTTGTGGTCAACGACAATCACATGTCATGATTGTCAGCCGTCAAGCTTATCGCTTGTGTGTGTCATCCCCTTGCACACTTAACACAAATCTCTTTCTAAGATGTTTTTTAAATTGTAAAAAAAAATTTTTATTTTGTAACTTGTATCACCTCTATGTGTGCACAATGCATTACGCATTTTTATTATGTTTTTATGACTTTGTTGTGCCGTCTTTTTAATGTCTTATGTCTGTTTTAAAGAAGCATGTAACACAGTACCACACATCCTCATGCTAGTAAGTGTGTCTAATAATATTTTGTATTTTTTCTAAATTTTTTTGTACACTTTTAGATGTCTTGATAATGCTAATAAATATTAGCGAAAGCTTGACTTTTTAACGAAGAGTTTTCTTTTGTGATTGTCGTTGACCACAACCTCACTAGACACAGAGTTCTTTCTTAACTAGTTCATGGTCAAGAACTACCCTCGCTTCTATATATATATATATATATATATATATATATATATATATATATATATATATATATATATATATATATATATGTAAAGGGTTCTATGGCGCCCCGGTATAAATTTATACACTTTTATACGATATTTTAAACGTATAAAATATTCTTGTTTAAGGATGATTTCGGCCTCTTTTCAGATATCAGTATTATTATGATAAATCTATTTCATCATGTTTAAAACTAGTAACATTTCATTTATTTGTCCTGTTAGGTTTATTTAGTAATCAGCTAATCGACAGAAAATCAGTTGCATCGAAAAGTCAAATTTGTTATTTTAAATTTTATTTTACTGTTTATAGAATCAGTTGAGAAAAGTGTCAGTTTATATTGAGAAGAAAATTTTGTTATTTGCTTAAGATTTATTTTCCTACAGAGAAATTCAGTTAATAAAGTATAGATTTGCATTGAGAAGTCATATTTGTTTTTTTCTTACCTATAAAATCCATTAAGTATATTGTCGGTTTGCATTGCGAAGTCAAATTTGTTTTTGTTTTTTATTTTCCTACTCATGCAATGAGTTGAGAAGGAAAATTTTTATTTTATTAGATTTTATTTTCCTACTCAGAAAATTAGTAAATATGGTGTCGGTTTGCATTGAGAAGTCAAATTTGTTTTTATTTTGTAGTTTCCTACTCATGCAATGAGTTGAGAATAGTGTCGGTTTATATTGAGAAGGAATTTTTTTTTATTTTATTAGGTTTTATTTTCCTACTCAGAAAATCAGTAAATATAGTGTCGGTTTGCATTGAGAAGTCAAATTTGTTTTTATTTTGTAGTTTCCTACTCATGCAATGAGTTGAGAATAGTGTCGGTTTATATTGAGAAGGAAATTTTTTTATTTTATTAGGTTTTATTTTCCTACTCAGAAAATCAGTAAATATAGTGTCGGTTTGCATTGAGAAGTCAAATTTGTTTTTGTTTTATAGTTTCCTACTCATGCAATGAGTTGAGTATAGTGTCGTTTTATATTGAGAAGGATATTTTTTTATTTTATTAGGTTTTATTTTCCTACTCAGAAAATCAGTAAATAAAGTGTCGGTTTGCATTGAGAAGTCAAATTTGTTTTTGTTTTTCCTACTTATGCAATGAGTTAAGAAAAGCGTCGGTTTATATTGAGAAAGATATTTTTTTATTTTATTAGGTTTTATTTTCCTACTCAGAAAATCAGTAAATATAGTGTCGGTTTGCATTGAGAAGTCAAATTTGTTTTTATTTTGTAGTTTCCTACTCATGCAATGAGTTGAGAATAGTGTCGGTTTATATTGAGAAGGAAATTTTTTTATTTTATTAGGTTTTATTTTCCTACTCAGAAAATCAGTAAATATAGTGTCGGTTTGCATTGAGAAGTCAAATTTGTTTTTGTTTTATAGTTTCCTACTCATGCAATGAGTTGAGTATAGTGTCGTTTTATATTGAGAAGGATATTTTTTTATTTTATTAGGTTTTATTTTCCTACTCAGAAAATCAGTAAATAAAGTGTCGGTTTGCATTGAGAAGTCAAATTTGTTTTTGTTTTTCCTACTTATGCAATGAGTTAAGAAAAGCGTCGGTTTATATTGAGAAAGATATTTTTTTATTTTATTAGGTTTTATTTTCCTACTCAGAAAATCAGTAAATATAGTGTCGGTTTGCATTGAGAAGTCAAATTTGTTTTTATTTTGTAGTTTCCTACTCATGCAATGAGTTGAGAATAGTGTCGGTTTATATTGAGAAGGAAATTTTTTTATTTTATTAGGTTGTATTTTCCTACTCAGAAAATCAGTAAATAAAGTGACGGTTTGCATTGAGAAGTCAAATTTGTTTTTGTTTTGCAGTTTCCTACTCATGTAATGAGTTGAGAAAAGCGTCGGTTTATATTGAGAAAGATATTTTTTTATTTTATTAGGTTTTATTTTCCTACTCAGAAAATCAGTAAATATAGTGTCGGTTTGCATTGAGAAGTCAAATTTGTTTTTGTTTTGTAGTTTCCTACTCATGCAATGAGTTGAGTATAGTGTTGTTTTATATTGAGAAAGATATTTTTTTATTTTATTAGGTTTTATTTTCCTACTCAGAAAATCAGTAAATATAGTGACGGTTTGTATTGAGAAGTCAAATTTGTTTTTGTTTTGTAGTTTCCTACTCATGCAATGAGTTGAGTATAGTGTCGTTTTATATTGAGAAAGAAATTTTTTTATTTTATTAGGTTTTTATTTTCCTACTCAGAAAATCAGTAAATATAGTGTCGGTTTGCATTGAGAAGTCAAATTTGTTTTTGTTTTATAGTTTCCTACTCATGCAATGAGTTGAGTATAGTGTCGTTTTATATTGAGAAAGAAATTTTTTTATTTTATTAGGTTTTTATTTTCCTACTCAGAAAATCAGTAAATATAGTGTCGGTTTGCATTGAGAAGTCAAATTTGTTTTTGTTTTATAGTTTCCTACTCATGCAATGAGTTGAGTATAGTGTCGTTTTATATTGAGAAAGAAATTTTTTTATTTTATTAGGTTTTTATTTTCCTACTCAGAAAATCAGTAAATATAGTGTCGGTTTGCATTGAGAAGTCAAATTTGTTTTTGTTTTATAGTTTCCTACTCATGCAATGAGTTGAGTATAGTGTTGTTTTATATTGAGAAAGAAAATTTTTTATTTTATTAGGTTTTATTTTCCTACTCAGAAAATCAGTAAATATAGTGTCGGTTTGCATTGAGAAGTCAAATTTGTTTTTGTTTTGTAGTTTCCTACTCATGCAATGAGTTGAGTATAGTGTCGTTTTATATTGAGAAAGAAAATTTTTTATTTTATTAGGTTTTTATTTTCCTACTCAGAAAATCAGTAAATATAGTGTCGGTTTGCATTGAGAAGTCAAATTTGTTTTTGTTTTGCAGTTTCCTACTCATGCAATGAGTTGAGAAAAGCGTCGGTTTATATTGAGAAAGATATTTTTTTATTTTATTAAATTTTATTTTCCTACTCAGAAAATCAGTAAATATAGTGACGGTTTGCATTGAGAAATCACATTTGTTTTTTTTATATTCATAAAATTAGTTAAGTATAGTGTCGGTTTGCATTGAGAAGTCAAATTTGGTTTTGTTTTTTATTTTCCTACTCATGCAATGAGTTGAGAATAGTGTCGGTTTATATTGAGAAGGAAATTTTTTTATTTTATTAGGTTTTATTTTCCTTCTCAGAAAATCAGTGAATACAGTGACGGTTTGCATTGAGAAGTCACATTTGTTTTTTACCTTATACTCTACAGTTTGATATCTCCGTCGTTTTGAAGGATACGAAAAAAACTTTTAGATACAAATTATAGATAGAGTTCAGTTCCACATTTTGAAATTATTTCGTAATATACAGGGTATTTCATAAAGTCACAGCATATCAAAGTTATGTTTTTTAATCGAACACTCTATTTTTATTATTTTTTTACACTCGTTCCGAGAAGCTGATTTCAAAAACTTATTACACTTATATTATAATATAAATAGTTTTCAAAATCGCATTTTTTCAACTTTTTCAAGTGATTGCTCCGACCAAACAACATAAAATGGGATAAAACGGCTTGCATGTCCCTATCTGAACTTTTTGAGTTCTAGTTAGGCGTAAGAACAAAATGTATACAGGGTGGTCAAAAGTACACAAATTTGAATCAACCTGTTTAAATTTTTTTCTCATGGCATCAAGTAGAACTTAAAAAGTTAAGCTGTTTTATCCCATTTGATGTCGTTTGGCCGGAGCAATCACTTAAATTTGAAAAAATGCGATTTTCTATTGTCTATAACTTCTAAACTATATAGATTATAATATAAGTGTAAGTTTTTCAAATCAGTTTCTCGGGACGAAAATGTAAAATATAAGACATAACTTTGGTATGCTATGACTTTATTGAAATACCCCATAAATTTCGAAATAATTTTAAAATGTAGAGCTGGACTTTATAATTTGTTTTTTTTTTGTATCCCTCAAAACAGCGGAGATATCAAACTCCGGAGTATAAGTTGATCACCCTGTATACTTCAGAAAATATCAATAAGAAATGAAACCACTCCATATAAAAAAGTAAATTTATTGTTATTTGGTATAATTAAGCATTTATATTTTTCTTAAGGTAGTTGTTTACAAATAATTTTAATTGAACAGGTGTTCTATTTCTCAGGGTAGGACATCTATTAATAATTTCCCTACACACGGTGATGGAAGGTAATATGCCACCATTAATGTATTGTTTCAAATTCTCTGTAGCCATTGATTTTTCAGAGCTGCTCCATGGAGTACGTTTAATTTTTTTGTCATTTCCTAAAATAAAGAATTATCTTGATTAAATAGACTAATAAGTAATACAATAAAACTGGAAAAATTAGAAACTGAAAAAAAATACCTTTCGCAGGTGTGTCATGTTCTTTTTTCAATTGATTATGCAACCATGTTTTTAGTTGCACAGGACTGCGATCTTGCAATTCTCTATGAGATAAAATTGCCTCTTGACACTGATTAAGAGAGGGTAGTTTGCCAGTTGAAAAAGTCTGTCTAAAGACTCTAAAAACAGTTGATTTTTCGTTAGGAGTCCATGAGCGCCTTCTAATGTGCCCCATAGGAGAAGCTGAAACATTACAAAAAATAGTTATTATATACTGAAAATCTGAAGAAATATTATTTCCTTACTGGAACGTTTTGAAGCACTTCTATTCAAAGGTTCACTCTCTCTAACTTCTGGATCAGCTGAAATATAATATATATTTATCTGAGTCATGTTACTAATATCTACGAAATGCTAAAAAACTATCAAAATATACTCACAATGGTGACCGCTGCTCGAATTCAAAGGTGAATTATGAGACATAACATCAATTCCATTAGAAATAGTATCAACTAAAAAAACATTTTATGAAATAAGCAATGAATCAAATTTACACTTACAATTACTTGAAGATACATTGGCTGGATCAATAGTATCTTGGTCAACATATCCATCAACTGAAAAAAAAAGTAGAAAACTAATGCAAATTCCAAAGATGTTATGATTTTTTTACTCTACCTTCAATTCCACTCCCTAGCATTAACAGTCTTGATACTCTGGTGAGGTCTCTTGTTGCCCTTGGTAAGCGATAGTGATCGACATGAATCTTTGGATCATGGCCCATAAAATCTGCCATATCACTTACAGGTATATCCCCATGCACCATCGACTTTGTAGCTAAATCCTTCCTTAGGATAGTTCCTCGCAAAGTTTTAGGATCCTTAGCATTACACAAAGTTGAAAAATTACGCATCAGCGCACAAGCATCCAAACATTTGTCCTTGGATTGGGGAATAGCAAATATATAAGGATTTTCCTTAAAAATTCCAGCTTTCTCTCTATTTTTTATTAAATACTTCAGAATTTCAAGTAATTCCCTATATAATAAAACTGGGACTTCTCTACCTAATTTGCCTCTTATAGTGAACCTCACAAAATTTACAGCATCTTTCTTCCACTCTTCAGGAAAGTCATCAACTATTTCTTGATCTCTGTTATTATCATAAGATTCATAATTAGTAAAGTCGTCAATCTCAATTCTCTGCACTTCACCTGACCGTTTTCGATTGAACAATTGAATAGAAGTCAGAGCAGCTTTCTGTAATCCTATATAATCACTGGTATTGAAAAGATTTTTTAAAGAATCAAAATGCAGTTTCCTGCATTTTTGCAAGTAGTCGGTTAGAGACCTTATGTCCTCCTTGGATGGCAAAATATTTTTCTTCTTTCTCTTTTGTTTTAATTGAGTTTCAAGAACCCGTTTGTTAACTGTGATGGCCAGATCTTCATCAAGAATTTTCAAAAAATCTAAAACGCGTGCTTTCAATTCATGATTTTCTTGTTTAATCAATTCAGTAACGTAAATGTTGGCACATTTTTTCAATAGAGTGCCTGCTGAGCTAGCAGTTGAGGGAGATTTGTAATAACTGTTTTCTGAATCCAACTGGGCAATTATTTGAATGGCTTCCACAATGGCATCATACTTCTGCGGAACCAGGAGAGATGAGAAATCGCTAACCGTCGAATCTATTTTTTTAACTTCATGCAATACTTTGCCTATCAATCTCAGTCTGCTTCTTATCATTGGGTAATGATGTGATTTTGGGTATTTTAAAGTCATTTTGTTTGCATATGTTATGACCAATTCATCATACCTTAAAGGGCGGGTGAACTGATCATCTCTTAATACTGGGAATATCAATTTTCTTACAATTTCATTGGCCTTACAACTAATGTCGCCTTCGACCCTCCTTCCATTGCGGATAATCGATCTGATTCCCGTTGAAGTAACTTTGTTACAATTTTTTACATGCTTTCTTAAAGACTTTTTTGAAAAGTATCCCAAACATTTTGAACATGGAACATACTGTTTTTCATCTCCTTCATGTTTTCTTCTAGTTGTAATGAGAATTCCAGTATTGAAAACCATATCTCCGTTATGCTGGAAATTTCCTTTTTTCCTGATTCTATCCAAAACTTCTTTTCTTTCACAAGAATCTAAAAATAAATATTTCATAATTGTAAATAAATATATCGAAGCGCTCTTTTACTATTACTTTTTGGAAATGACAGAACGTGTTTAACTTCTTCTTCATTCATATGGGCTTTCTCCAGATGCCGTGGCAGTTGTGTGAACAGCTTCTTACAGAATATACAGAAATTTTTTTTCTTTTTCTTTGATGGGACCTCCAGGTTACAGTGAAATTTATTTGTTCCTCTTCTTATTTCCGGAACTGAAAAAATATAATGCAGATTAGGAAAAGAAATATATTAAACATAAGTGTTTTATACGATTATTGAACAAAAAATTGCCTCTTAATAAAATAACTAACCTGTCTCATTCATTCTTCCATCTACACATTGTTCCTGGTCATTAGGTTCTATACAATTATCTTCCAAGCAGTAACCTCCAACGGATGGGGGTTTAGAAGTAGAATGAGAAGCATTGACATTATTTAGCTGTTCATCACCTAGGATTCAAAATAAAGACATCTTTGTTTGTTTCTTTTTCATTATGTATTTCTTCACATTTTCAAGATATTATATTATACAGCGTTTCACTCATTATTTTATGTAACCTAACGGGAATTTCTGTTCAAATATATGAAAATTCAATCTAACCAATGCAATTTCTTGAACAAATAGATTAAAATTATCATATAGAATTCGAATAATAATTAGACTTTTTGCAACGTTATCTCCAACTTTAAATGTTCCAAAAAATATTTTATTGATGTGTAATACATATATTTGTCTCTTTAGTATAATTTAGTGTATACTAAATTACTTAAAACCGAATATGATGAAGACAGTATCGGAAAAAATGACAAATATATATATTTTTTTCAAATAAAACACCCTATATCTAATTCGGCACAATTAATTCAAGTGTTTTATGATGAACCTTCATATTTTTGAAGAATTCACCATTTCACCGAGATAAAATTATTAATGAAACGCCCTGTATACAAAAGTGAAGTAATGCATATCAATAATATAAATACCCAAATTTATTGATCAAATTACCTATTTTTGTGCCAATGTCGATAGGCTTTATCATAATCTTGATGGACATCTGTTTGACTTTATCGTGATCATGCTCTTCTGAGCTGCTTTTATCCTCATCCGAGGATGTTTCAGAATCAGGTTGAAATGTTGGATCACAATCACTAAAGTCGCTTCCATATGGTTCCACATTAGAATCTAAAATAGGAAATAAAAAAACCGTGTAAAATAATAAGTTTAGTAGTTCCAAACATAATATATCACCTCTATCAATATTCTCACCCATGGCATCCTGCTCTTCTATATTTGAACTCTCGCAATCCTGTACACATTCATTTTCTAAATCCTTATGGGGTAATTGAAAATTATTGATGTCACTTAACCCACCATATTTTTCGGAATTATCTGGAAAGGATAAGTAAATATGCTTTATTTAGCATTCGTAATATTTTTTACAAGAAAAATAAATTAACAACAATCATTAATCCTCTTGTCCCAAGTTATACCCATTTTTATTTCAAACTACAGAGTAAAATGAACTATAATTTTTATTTAGAAAAAAAAATTAAAAAAAAAATCTCTGCTATACAAATAAAACTGGGGTTATTTATTTGAAGAAAAAAATTCTATACTGTGCAAATGAAACCAAGGTTATTTAATTAGAGAAAAAAAAAATTAAAAAAAATTCTTTACGTATTTGAAGAAAAATTTTTAAAAAATCTGAACTATGCAATTCAATTACTTTTTTGGAGAAAAAAATTCTTTACTATACAAATAAAACCAAGATTAATTATTTAGAGAAAAAAAGTTCTAAAAAATTCTGAACTATGAAATTTAATTACTTATTTGGAGAAAAAAATTCTTTACTATACAAATAAAACTAAGATTAATTATTTAGAGAAAAAAAGTTCTAAAAAATTCTGAACTATGAAATTCAATTCTTTAATATACAAATAAAGATTATTTATTTAGAGAGAAAAAGTTTTAAAAAATTCTGAACTATGAAATTTAATTACTTATTTGGAGAAAAAAATTCTTTACTATACAAATAAAACTAAGATTAATTATTTAGAGAAAAAAAGTTCTAAAAAATTCTGAACTATGAAATTCAATTCTTTAATATACAAATAAAGATTATTTATTTAGAGAGAAAAAGTTTTAGAAAATTCTGAACTATGAAATTTAATTACTTATTTGGAGAAAAAAATTCTTTACTATACAAATAAAACCAAGATTAATTATTTAGAGAAAAAAAGTTCTAAAAAATTCTGAACTATGAAATTTAATTACTTATTTGGAGAAAAAAATTCTTTACTATACCAATAAAACTAAGATTAATTATTTAGAGAAAAAAAGTTCTAAAAAATTCTGAACTATGAAATTCAATTCTTTAATATACAAATAAAGATTATTTATTTAGAAAGAAAAAGTTTTAAAAAATTCTGAACTATGAAATTTAATTACTTATTTGGAGAAAAAAATTCTTTACTATACAAATAAAACTAAGATTAATTATTTAGAGAGAAAAAGTTTTAAAAAATTCTGAACTATGAAATTCAATTCTTTAATATACAAATAAAGATTATTTATTTAGAGAGAAAAAGTTTTAGAAAATTCTGAACTATGAAATTTAATTACTTATTTGGAGAAAAAAATTCTTTACTATACAAATAAAACTAAGATTAATTATTTAGAGAGAAAAAGTTTTAAAAAATTCTGAACTATGAAATTCAATTGCTTATTTGGAGAAAAAAATTCTTTACTATACAAATAAAGATCATTTATTTGGAGAAAAAAATTTAAAAAATTCTGAAATATGCAAATAAAACCGGGATTATTTGGAGAAAAAAACTCTTTATTCTACAAATCAAACCGAGGCTATTTATTTTGAAAATAAGTAGAAATCTTAAATTTCATACCTGTTTTTGAATGATTACTTTCCTTATTGCTGGTTTTCCGGGTGATAAATAACTCGCATGCCTTTTTAGTTCCATTTTTAACCAATTCAACATTGTAATAAGTGTTTTTCCACTTAGCCGAATATTGTCCATTTAGGTTTTTAATATTTTTGTTTAATACCCGTGCATATACACCATCATCATAGCGGACAACACTATATTTATCCATTTTATCTGTTGAATAAGTTGATTTTTAAATATATGCCACAATTACGCTCATTCTTATGAGGTGAATTAGATTATTAGAAATAACAAAATTATCTAACGATTCAAGACAAAACTCCATCACTTACCTAATTTTTGATCTCGAAAATAATAACGATATTATATATTCTCAATTTTTTAAAAATAATTCGCCACAGAAGCACAGGAGATAAATTTTCTACCACTTAGGTCACACCGAGAAGAACTAAAATGTATAGTAGATTCTACTATACATCTACTGTACTCCTATCCTGTACTCGCATCCTCACAGATGTAGAATACCGGTACTCGGAATTCGGTACTCGGATCCCCAGAGTCGGTGGATTTATGTTTTAGTCGACGCCATACAAAACTCAAGTTTCGACTTTCGTTTAATTTATGGTTCTTGAACATGACTAAGGATAGAATTTTTACCTATTTAAATCTAATTTTATACTTTGATCGTATCTAGTATTAAATATTATTTACTTGATTAGTATCGAAAGAGAAAAATAAACATTCAAAAATGTTTGGTTTAAAAAATAAGACTTACATGAAAGAACATTATTGATATTTATTAGTAAAAAATATTGATATAAAAACATTAATCGTCTAAAAAGAATTAATAAATAGGATATACCTGTAAAGATTTTTTTAGACTTTCATAAAAAAGGCTAATTATGTATAAAAATACTTGATATTCGTATTAAAAATGTAATTAGTTACCTATAAAATATATGTGGGGATATTTTTTATAAGTTTAGATTTTGAGTATTTACTTTTATTGATAATTTAACGAGATTTGTTGAAAAAATCACGAGACCATAGGTCGAGTGATTTAGTTAATAATAAAGAAATATTTAAATTATAACATAATTTGAATAATAATAATTTTCTATTTTAATTATTTTTTCCGAAATATTAATAAAGCGAGACAAATTTTTTTCAAATATAATTTGACGTCTAAAAGTTTTAAACTGACGTGACACAATAATAAATGGTATAAAAAAAAGTTATTATAAGTGTAAAAAATAATATTAAGTGTAAAAATTTTATTATCGATGTAAGCGATACGCTCTATTACGATAAAAAAAAATATGTACAAAAAAAAATAGGTATCAAAAATGTTTTCAAAGCACTAAAAACATACCGATTGCCGATAATTCATAAAGCAGTTGTAATTTAAGTAAAATAGTAAATAGGGGATACATTTATTACATTAACCAATAAAAAATATATTCCTAGAAATTGTACGTGTCCAAAGAACGAAAACATGTTTCGAAGGCATGTTGAAAATTGAAATATGACAATTGATTTAGTTTATGGTAGCAAATACTCCTTTAAAAATGTATTTTTTTAAAAAGCCATCTAAACAACATTAGTAAAAAATCTGTATATCTCGATTCACCTCAAAACTATTTTTTTCTTTATGGAAAATTCCAATACAAATGACCGTAAGCTGAAAAATTTTCAAAGAATAAATAAAATACAATTAACATCTGTGTATTTGTTTTTGACCAGAAACAAAGTCAGTTCTACCAACTAGTGAATGTTTATCATAAAAATTAATATAAAAAAGATTTGATTCCTTAATATTAGTCGATAGATTCCAGGTCCGGTTTCAAAAAAAATTACCAAAATTATTTTCACGATGAACAACACTCTGTATATCAGAATTTTAAAAATTGGATATTATATTCGAAAAGAACGGAAAAAGTAAAGTAGGAATTCATATTTTTTGAAACATCACCTTTCATTTTGCAAGTAAAACTCTCAAACTAAAAAATTGTTCATTTTCGTCGAATTCGTGCGATTTTGCTTAATATGGGAAATTGGTTTGGTGATGGTTTGAAGAGAAATAAATAATATTTTATTCGTATTTTTCGAAGGTAAATACATACAGTAAGTAAAGTTAGCACCAGATGGAAAAAAATATTTATTTTTTTTTATTAAATTATTATTATGACTTAACACTACTTACTGGCTATATACTTATTAATATTTACGACTAAAAATTTTTTTTTAAATTTTTAAAATTTTCTCTTGTTTCTCAAAAAATATGAATTTGGCTCAAGAGTAAAGTAACTTTGTTTTTTTTTACAATATCAAAAACTATTATTTAGAATTGAAAACTTGGGATTCAAAATTTAACCACATCCATCTAAGTAGCACGTGATCATCAAATCTCGCTCTAAAATACAAGTAAAATTTTTTAACATACCTCGTATACGACTAAAAAATTGGTATCCGATGGTTGTATTTAAGGTTTTAGACCATGCAAAACTTTTTATAAATAATAACTTTTTTTCATAAACTCAATAATAAAAATACACCAAAAATTACAACTATTATATTATTATGTTTATTAAGTGACGTTTATTTAATAAAATCGTAATAGTTAGTTACTTTCAAATAATTGCACTGTAACATGAAAAGATAATCTGCTAAAAATTGTACTCAGTTTGTCACTGCTAAATACCTAGATTAATTTTGAAGCAAAATAAAAAAAAATCATTAAAAGAACGTTCCAATATTTACTTATAGTACCTGGTAAATTCTATTTACATGTAATTAATATATTTGTCAAAATTTTAATCTTAAAAACCGGGTCAATTGAACTATTCCATAACTCGGTATTCCCCAGATGTTTTGACTTAGGAACGAGCCTCCTACGGTCAAACTGATTTTAAGTATAAAAATACACTTTTTCTGTACCTGCTAGATATTATGTGGTCTTTAAAAAATCAAAACTGTAGTTAATAATTATAATGTTGCAGTTAAAACACAAAAAAAATTATTTCCAGTTTTGTACTAGTTTTTGATACAGTGAATGTAACAACCAAAATCAAACTTAAAAATGAATTTTGTCATAATTACAGAAAAAAATCCATTATACATGCCACTACGTTGACGATTTGTTAGTTATATGTGTGCCTTTATTTTAAGTAAATTGACGCTTATTGAGGTAGGAAACTAAAAGTTTAAAAAATACAATTTTGTCCGGACGTCTGTCTGGTGTAAAACTATAACTCACGAACGAAAGCTCCTATCGAGTTCCAGCTTTCACTTTACTAGTTAGTTTTCTCAGTTAGTATTTAATTTGAGCAGGATCGGGCCAGCTCTTCCGTTACTTATATGTGGGTATTTTTGTAGTCCGAGATTATAAAGGAGGAAGCACACTCTTTATGGAGAATGGACCACGGTCGATTTTTTTGAATCTTTGAGAATTTATTATACATGAACTTCTGACAAAAAGTGTCTAAAAAAATCTTTTCTGTATTTTTTATTTAATTTTCAAAAATACACAAAAATTTTTTTTTCGCCACTTTGTTGGATAAGGTTGTTTTTGTAATTTTTAGTAGTAGAAATATTATTGTGGCAGTCAAACATTGTTTATAACAAATTGTTAACTAAATAAGCAATGAAATTAATAATGAAAAAAAAATTTTTTTTTTAATTGTATTATGAGCCATCAATATTGATTTTTAAAGACAAAATTATTTCTTAACTAATTATTTAAATAATGCAAAATTGAAAAAAAGGATTATTAAACATAATAATTTTTTTGTTAAGAAAAAAAATATTTTTTTTAAATCAATAATAAACAATAGAATGGTAAAATTTTTTTTTTCAAAAATATGAAAGTAAACTATTTGTTTATAAATAATTTATAAACAAATAGCGTTAAAAAATCTTACCCACAATAATATAATCCTTATTTCTAATATAAAAATGATAGGTATTCCCACCCAACTTTCCGAACACTCCTAGTAAATTAATTGTTTAATGGATTATTTTAATTTGTCTGCATCAAAATATATTAATAAAATTAGTTCACAACAATTAAAATAAATTACTAAATTTTTTTTAACTTTTTATAATTTTGTATAATGTACTTTTTGATCCCTTTCGGATTTACCATATTCGATAACAAAAGGACAAAAAAAATTATTTTCTTTTATTTTGGTTATAATAATTACAATGTTAAATTCGAAGAGACTAAAACATTTTCTAAATTTAGAATTTTATATTACCTATCGAATGGTATAAATCCCATTTTAATATTTTTAATATTTTTAAAGTTATTCAATTTTTTTTTAACTTATATTAAATTTCAAAAAAAATTAATTCTACAATTTTTTGAATAAAATTAAAAAAAATTACAATTATAGAGTTTTTTCCTACAAATTTAATGGTATTTTTTTTAATTTTTAATATTAATATTAACCTTAAAAAAATTAAACCTTTTTTGAAAAAATTTAAAATCAATAAATAATTAATATCTCATTCAATTTTATATTCAAAATGGGAAACAGACCTTTTTTTAGGCTTTCTGGATCAAAATGCATTAATAAAGTAAGTTTAAAAAACAAACAAAAAAATCAAATTTTCTGTCAAAAATTCATGGGTCCCATTGAATTGTTTTAACTTTTTACATTTTCTTATATAACTTTTACAAATCCTATGTTAAAATTATGAAATAATTTACACACATAGTATAAGTGCATTGCAAATTATAGTAGAAAGGAAATACCCAAATTTTATTACAGCGGAAACAGTCCTAGTTATCGACAGATGTTCGAATTTGAGTGAACGACTGTAATCCTTATGTAGTACTTAATTTAGTCTTACATTTAAATGGCCTTATTTTTAAAGTTGTACTCTTGTAATGCATTGCACAGTTGAAACGGCAAGCGTTAACAGGGTAGAACTGACCATTCTTAACGACCTGGATTTATTTTATTTATTTAAAATGTCGAAACTCCACACATTCATAATGTAATTAAAGGTGGCTTAAACTTTTAGCAGTCTTTATAAAAATCATGATGTTTTTAATTTTGATTGATTTTTTTAATTTTAATTATTTTTTTTTCAAGATTATTAAAAAATATTTAGGGTGGGACAAGCATTTCAAGAAAATAATTAGGGTATTAATAAAATTATTTAAGGATCAGGTCAAATTGTGGTAGAAGGAAAAACCCAAATTTTGTAACAATCATTTTTATGTTTTTTATTACTTTATTTCTTGTTGTACAAAAGTAAGTTGTAAGTATAAAAATTTATTTTCGTGTTTTATTTTATTTACAACAAAAAGAAATTAAAAATCTATAAAATCTGTAAAATTATTAGAATCACATCTGGAATTTTTTTTGCTCGTTCACTAGGCTTTCCCTCTGATAGGACCGGGAAAGTAAGATATTCGTGTACTACTCCAAAATCAAATTATTAGTTATTTTATTTCCTAAGTACAAAATTAAAATTCTATTTTCATGTTTTTTATTTTTTTATTTCATGCTCTAACGTACAAAAATTAAAAATATATGTTCGTATTTTATTTTATTAATTATTTTATTTGATTTTGCAACAAACAAAAGAAAAATCTAATTTCATGTTTTGTTTTATTAATTACTTTATTTCACATTGTAATCATGTAAAAATCTATTTTTGTGTTTGTGAAATTGTTAGAATCACCTTCACCTAGTTCCAACCCTGTATGCCGCGTACCCTTGACAATTCCTGGAAGGTATTCTACTTTAATTTGCAACCTACACCAAAGTATATAAGGAAAAAAATGTTTAACAACAATTTTACGATTTTTTATTTTTTGTTAACTTAGAGAACTCGTTATAAACATTATAAACAAGTTTTAAATAATTTTATAGCGTCATCTTGTTGCGTACACTCATAGAAAATACTCAAAGAGGCGAAAACATTTTTATGGTGATTATTTAAATAATTATCCAGCTTTCAATGAAGACAGAGCTATGAAAGAAAATAGTTAATTAACAATGGACCAGATTTTTGAAAAATGCATTTAAAAATTTTTTTCCAACGGGACTTTCTTTCTTCAAGTGTTGAAATGTCACCATATTTCTTTCAAATTATTAAATCAATATTTAGTGCGTTAAAAAAATTGTTTTAGATGTGGTAGTCATTATAGAGGCGGCGTACTCATTCCGAAACGGTCGCGCGGAACCCTATTTTCAGCAACAAAGTAAAAGGCTTTTTTTCTATTTGTTTTTTTTTGTTAATAACAATTTAAATTTTTATTTGCAATAAAAAATCGACATGATACATTTCTCAGAATAAGCGGACGAGATTTAATATTATTGAAATATTTTGTATAAAATTGATAAGTGAGGTTTTTTGGAATAGAGATAATGATTTTTTTTAATTAATAAATTCGAGATGGCGACTCCAAGATGGCGGACGAGATTTATGATTATTGACCTATTCTCTTTAAAATTGATATGTGAGGATTTTTGGGATCGGATATTATGATTTTTTTTTAATTAATTAATTCAAGATGGCGACTTTAAGATGGCGGACGAGGTTTATGATTATTGAAATATTTTCTATAAAATTGATATGTGAGGTTTTTTGGAATCAGGGATAATGATTTTTTTTTAATTAATAAATTCAAGATGGCGACTGCAAGATGGCGGACGAGATTTATAATTATTGTAATATTTTCGATAAAATTGATATGTGAGGATTTTTGGGATCGGATATAATGATTTTTTTTAATTAATTTATTCAAGATGGCGACTCCAAGATGGCGGACGTGATTTATGATTATTTAAATATTTTCTATAAAATAGATATGTGAGGGTTTTTCGGATCGGAGATAATGAATTATTAATTAAAATTAATAAATTCAAAATGGCGACTCCAAGATGGCGGACGATATTTATGATTATTCAAATATTTTCTATAAAATTCATTTGTGAGGATTTTTGGGATCGGATATAATGAATTATTAATTAAAATTAATAAATTCAAAATGGCGACTCCAAGATGGCGGACGATATTTATGATTATTGTAATATTTTCTATAAAATTGATATGTGAGGATTTTTGGGATCGGAGATAATGATTTTTTTTAATTAATTAATTAATTCAAGATGGCGACTCCAAGATGGCGGACGAGATTTATCATTATTGAAATATTTTCTATAAAATTGATATGTGAGGATTTTTGGGATCTTCGATAATGATTTTTTTTTAATTAATTAATTAATTCAAGATGGCGACTCCAAGATGGCGGACGAGATTTATGATTATTGACCTATTCTCTTTAAAATTGATATGTGAGGATAGTTGGGATCGGAGATTGATTTTTTTTTTAATTAATTAATTCAAGATGGCGACTCAAAGATGGCGAACGAGATTTATGATTATTGACCTATTCTCTTTAAAATTGATATGTGAGGATTTTTTTGATCGAAGATTATGAGTTTTTAGTTCAAATTAAAAAATTCAAAATGGCGACTCCAAGATGGCGGACGAGATTTATGGTTATTGACCTATTCTGTTTAAAATTGGTATGTTGGGGCGAAGTTTATGAATTTTTTGTCAGAATTGTTAAATTCAAGATGGCAGACAAGATTTTTGATTATTGATAATCCATCTTGAATGTACAACATTCATAAACTCGGACAATAAAATTTCTACATCCCAATTTCGAATAGAATCGTTCAGTAATCAAAAATCTCGTCCGCTAACTTGGAGTCGGCATCTTATATTTTAAATTCAAATTTGGTTTTCAGCACATTTAGACACCATAACGAATTTTTAACTTTTTAAATTTTTTCAACAACTATACGAAATGCTATAGCCAGCCGTAAGAAACAATCAAACATCCAAACATACAAACAAGTAAACTCAATAAAAATATATAATAGCGATATATACTATATTTGGATCATTTTACTTGCGTTGACAAAATAAAAAATCGCGGTCGCCGAAATTTACGTTACGTATTAACGTGATAACATTCAGGCATTATGGCCCCTATCATCAAAATTGGGCGCCAAAGTTTACGTTGCAATACACTGGCACTTCAGCGCCAGGCGCCAAAATGGACAAATGGCGCCAAAATTCCTGATATATGTTCATTATAGGGGCCGGACTGACCGTTGTACGTATATATATATATATATATATATATATATATATATATATATATATATATATATATATATATATATATATATATATATATATATATATATATATATATATATATATTGTAATGATATTTACAATTTACCTTAGAATTTTGGCTGGGTCCTAGTAAAAAAAATAATAAACATTACAAAAAAAAATGATAAAAAAATTAAAATTTTTGGGCGCCTAAACAAAATTCTTTTTTCGTTTCTTCCTTTTTCTTTTATACTCTATATCCTGTCTACTGTTTCTTCATCCCTCCAATAAGTCCAACTCCAAACCTTGCAATAGTATTCCTTCTTCTAACCAGCTTCGTCTTAAATCTTTATCCTATGGGCAAACTCCTTTTCGGATACTTGCATAGCCTGTTTTTCTTTGGCTTTTCGCTCTGGCACGCTTTCTGTCTTGTCTTCCTTTTTATTACGCTTTTAGTTTATATTTTGGTTCTTGCTCTCGCCTATTTTCTGTCGGTCTCTTTCTATTTTTTTTAATATTGGTAAAATGAAATTTCCTTCCCTTGGTGCTGTTTATTTATTTTTAACTAACTTTTTATTTTTATATTTTCATTAACAAAGCTTATTCTCAATACATTTTTTTTTTAATTATATCTATTCACAATTCTTCAAAAAAATTGTTTGACAACCCCTTTGTTTATTATCTATTTTTTTTTATTAATTTTTTTACCACTAGATTTTTTTTTTTAATACCTCAGCCTTAGTTTAGGTTATTCACCCTCTATTCCCTGTTTACTATCTGACTTAAATTTCATGTATGACAATTCCAAAATTTCAATTTTATTATAACAACATTCATTATTTTAAAAATTTTAAGATTCTTTCACTTTTGTTAAATTTATTGCCAATCTATCTATAATACCTTTCGTTTCCTATTCTTCACCTGCATATCAAACTCTCCTATCTTATTTAATAAACTTAACAATTAACTTTGAATAATCTTTTAATAAATTAACTTTTAAACACAACTTTATCAATATTAATATAATTTTTATGCTATTTAACTCATTTCAAACACTATCATATATCAAATTAATTGCTAACTTGTATATTAACTCAATTATAAACATCTCTAACTATTTGAACAAAAAAAATTTTTTATTTTATAACATTCCCATATACAGGGTGACATATTTTAAATTTTTATAACTAATTCCCAAATTTTTATTTCAAAATTTTATTCAAAAGATTCTTTTGAAACAAAATTCTGAAATAGAAAATTTCTCTAGTTTATATTGTGTCTTATGATAAAAATCTATATATCTGATTTATGTGAAATATTCCACGAATTGATTCTGTATAAATGTCCTTTAAAATATAACTATTGTTCCCATTATCGTTCTCAATTACATATGGTCCCTCAAATGGTAACTGTAGTTTTGCACATTGATGTTTCTTTTTATTTGGAATTTGTAATGCTTTAACAATTACTATATCCCCTTTATAAAACTTTTTTTGTTTAATTTTCTTCCTTTTTTTTTACATACCTATCTGCAGTCTTATTTTTGTTTACTTGATTTATAATTTCTGCATATGTTTTATTTTGTATTTTCCTCCATGGTCTTTCAGGTAATATATTTTTCATTACTAACATAGGAGTTTCTAATGTATTTACATTTGGTACTTGATTTATATACTCATTAATTTCTTTTAATTTATTTTCCCAATTTTGATGTTCATGATAAGTTAAAATTCTTAAATATTTTATTATTTCTCTTATATAACGTTCTGTAGGATTTGCTGCTGGATGTCTTATGCTATTATATCTAGGTTCAATACCATTTTCTTTAAAATATTGCTGTATTCTATTATTAGTAAAATACGTGGCATTATCTAATATGCACTTTTTCGGTTTTCCTACTTCTTTAAAATACATTTGAAACTTTTCAATTATAATTTTAGTATTGGTTTTTTTACAAGGATACAACATAATAAATTTTGAAAAAATATCTAATATTACTAGAATATGTCTATTTCCTTGATAACTATAAATTAAATTAGATATAAAATCTATTGATATTAGTTCTAACGGTTTCTGGGCTAAAACTGACTTTGGTGTACCTTCATTATGATGATTTTTACTTTTAGCAAATTGACAAATATAACATCTATTTAAGATATTTCTTGTTAATTTATAATCATGTTTTGTTATATAATTTTCCCTAAAAATTAACCAGGTTTTCCTAATTCCTATATGCCCATATTTTTCGTGTAATCTTCTTATGATTGTTGTTGCCAAATTTTCTGAAATTACATATAATTCTTCTCCTGCATTCTCTCTATACCATATTCCTTCATCTTCTTTCCAATGTGATCTATTTTTTTCTTTCTCATTCAGATTTTTCTGATCTTCCTTAATTTCTTGTAGTGAAAATATTCCCACTTCTTCTTTCATTATATTGACTCCGATTTTAACTTGATTTTTAAAGTTGTTTTCTTCTCCATCCATTCTAGTTATGGCATCTGCTATTATATTTAGCTTTCCAGAAATATGCCTTATTTCGTAATCATACTCCTGTAATAATAACGCCCACCTGTGAATCCTACTGTTCCCAAATTTATTGTTCAAACTTGCAATTATACCCATATTATCGGTTTCTAATTTGAATTTATTACCTAACAAATAGAATCTTAATTTCGTTATACTAAAAATTATACTTGCCAACTCCAATTCACCCACACTATAATTTTTTTCATATTTCTTCGTAGTTCTTGAAACAAAACTTATAGGTACTTCTGTCTCATCTCTAACTTGTAACAACACTCCAGCCAATCGAAACATTGATGCATCTGTTCTTACAATAAATTCCTTCTCATAGTCTGGATGAAATATTTTTAATTTGCTTTCAAAATCCTTTTTTATCTGTTGAAATGCCCATTCTCTTTCGTCAGTCCATTTCCACATTGTTTCTTTCTTCAACAATTCTATTAATGGTATTTCCTTACTTGTAATATCTGGTATTATTCTTTTAAAATAGTTAAGCATTCCTAAGAATCCCCGTAGTGTCTTAAGATTATGTGGTCTTTTAAATTCTCTTATTAGTTTTATTCTTTCTGGATCCATTTCTATTCCCTGCTCATCTATCTTATACCCCAAATAAACTACTTCTTTCTTATAAAATTTACACTTGTTTATATTTAATTTTAAACCTGCTTCATCTAACGCTTTCATTACAATTTCCAAATGTGTTTGGTGATCCTCTATTTTTTTTGAAAAAATTAAAATATCATCAATGTAGTGCAATACAAATTTTTCATATTTGTTTAATATCTTATGGAGTGCCCTCACTAAAGCAGCACAAGCACTTTGCAATCCAAAAGGTACCACACAAAATCGATATACTACCCCATCAATTGAGAAACCAGTGTAATCGCGACAATCTTTATGTAATGGAATGAGCCAAAAACTATGTTTTAAATCCAATTTTGAGAAAATTTTTGTATTTGTAATTCTACCAAGAATTGCCTCTGTTGATAATGGTGCTTCATATTGTGGTATTGTAACCTTATTTATCGTTCTAGCATCTAAACATAATCTTATTTCATTATTTTTCTTTTTTACTATGACTATTGGATTAATAAATTGTGTATTACTGAATTCTATAATGCCATCTTTTAATATTTTATCAATTTCCTGATTAACTTGATCTTTATATTTATATGGAATTGGATAAGTTTTTATTTTAAAATTGTTAACCTCTCTTAATTTCATAATATGAACATATTATTTTGCAACTCTTGACTCCTTTGAAATTAATTTATTATACTTCATTACTAATTCATTAACTCTACTTAAATACTGTTCCTCACAATCTATTACCATTTCCCTATCAATTTCATCTATTTCTTCTGTAACATTAGCATATTCCTCACAACACATATTCATATTAATTATATTTTCTGTTACCCTACTACCACTTATCTGTTTATCAATAATAATTTCTACCCAATTTTGATCTATTCTAATTTTACTTGTTTCATAATTAATGATGGCATTATATTTTTGCAACTGGTCATTACCTAAGACTATGTCTAGTTCTATGTTAGAAACGATAATTAGTTGAAAATTTACTAAATTGTTATTTATTACTAAATTTATGTTTATAGATTTATTAACCTCACATAATTTTTTTTTATTTACACCCATTAATGTTAATTTTGATATTTTAACAATGTCTTTTCGCACTTCAGGCAGCTTGTCGATAATACTTTGATTTATAATAGATATTTCTGAACCTGTGTCTATAATTACTTTAAATCCTAGATTGCAAATTTTAGTTTCAAAAATCATTAGTCCTAAACTTTGATTTTCTATTAATTTATTGTCCAACTTAATAAATTCCCTAGGATGTTCATAAGTACAAATATATAGATTTTTTTTTTTGTCTAAAGTGCGATTTATTAAAAATTTTGGGTTGAATCTGTACTAGATTCCCCAATGTCATGAGATTTATTTTCTATTTCTACCCCACGAAAATTACTATGAGTTGATTTATTATCAACTGTTACATAATTACATTGTCTTTCTCTATTTTCAGAATTAGATCTTGGTCTATTATGACTATCATTGTTATTACCTGCATTGTTACTATTATTTTGTCTATACCCTTGTTGATAAAATGTTCTAGAATTTTGATTATATGAATTTGACATATTATTTTGTATACCACGATTCTGTCTATGGTCATTATTGTTTCTTCGGTCATTACTAAAATGTCTGTTGTCATTAATATTGTTATTATTTCTTGTATTGTTGTATCTATAATTATAATTATTATTGTGATTATTATATTTGTAACTATTCTCATTTTTACTGTTGTATTGTCTATTATAATTCTGTTCATTTATTAACTCTTGGTAATTCTTATCCTTATTTCTACTGTCATTATAATGAGTTGTATTGTTTTGTCTTGTTCTGTTATTGTAATTGTATTCGTTATAAATATTATGTCTAGTACGTTCAATTTTTTTTAAATAATTCCCTAATTGTTCCATATTCTTAATATTTTGTATGGCAATTGTTTCAGATATCTCTATTTTAAAATGTCGAGATAAAAACATAACTATCTCTTCCTCTTTCATCTTTGGCTCTAAATATTTTGCTGTTGTAAATAATTGCATTGCATAATTATTGAAATTATTACCTCTTTTCTCGTCAAATTTACCAAAATATAACTTTTCCCTCACACTACCTTGTGCACTTTCACCCCAAAAATAATTCATAAATAACTTTTCAAACTCTTCAAAATCTGTAATTTCTTCTTCCACTCTATCAATCCAAATTAATGCTTTGTTATTTAAATTTTCTCGTATAATTTCCTTCAAATCCTCAGTAATTTTTACATGTTTTACCTTATTCTTAATTACCTTAATAAATACCTTAGGATGGATTTTTTTTATATCCCCTTCAAATTTATGTTCCCCTTTTGTTATCATATAAGTATTTATAAACTGCCTTTCTATTCCTCTAACTTCTTTTTCTTGATTTTTTTTTAATTCCTGTAGATATTCTTCTTGTAGAATTTCCACTTTTTGTTCCATTTCTTTTAACTTCTTATTGATTTCTTCTTTTTCTGTTTGCTTATTATTATCATTAATTTGACCTTTAGTTTTATCTATTTTATCATTAATTATTTCTATTTCTTTCTTGACTTTTTCCACTTTAATCTCCAATCCATATTCTCCATTCCTTTGTTCTTCTCTCATTCTTGTTTCTATTGCCTTCATATTTCGATTAAGATTTTCATCTATGCCTGTTATTGTATTAATCCATTTTTCTTCTAAATTTGACATTCTTTCACTTGTATCTTGTACTTCTATTTTGACCTTCTCAATTTCCGTTTTTATATCGTCTTTAGCTTTTCTTTCTTTTTCTTGTAATATCTCAATTTTTTCATCTTGCACTTTTTCTACTTCTATTATTCGTCCTATCATTTTAATTCTTATCTCTTTTTTTGTTTCTTCTATTTTATTATCCGTATAATTCTTCAATTCTTCAATTTTCTGAATCATTTCATTTTTATTTTGCTTCAATTCTTGTGTTATCTCTCCAATCTTCTTTCCCAAATCCTTTCCCATTTCTTTCTGACTATTATCCAATTTTTTTCTCATATCATGCATTTCTCTTAAGCGTTCTTCTTTATCTTCCTTTCTATTATCTTGCATTGTTTTTTCAAGTTTTTTACTATTTTCATCCATTTTCTTGTTATTTTCATTCATCTGAAACATCATTTGTCTTAAAACATCCATTATATTATCTTGTTCTTCCTGTCTTGATTGTTCATTTCTTTCTTGAATTTCATCTACATTTTGTTCCTGCATATCTTCACTATCTCCTTGCCCTACTTCCAACTCTTCCTCTTCTTCCATTTGTCCAATCCTTTTTCCCCCTCTTAAATCAATTTTGTTTTATTTTAATCAACACTTCACTTGTATCAAATAACTAAATTTTAGTATAATAATAAATGTCCACTCTGTAATGTCACTATTTACGAAATTGATTATGTCAGTTCTTTGTATTTGTCAGATACTGTCAAATTATACTACCAAAATTTATGATTTTAATGAAGCTATTACTTTATTTCTATATTGGCAATAAATTCAAGTAAGTAATAGAATCTTACCAATAGTATTCCTGATGTAATTTACTTTAGTATTCTTCCAAATGTAGTAAAATTTTGAAAAATCAATCTCAGAAGACTCTCTGCTCAGATTAATTTATGCCCGATTACTGTGTGCCCCAATATGACTTTGAGGGCCCCACGTTGGGCGCCATTTGTAATGATATTTACAAGTAATGGTGCTAGGCCGAAACGACAATCAAAACCCTCATTTTTACATGTAAATCTCCATAAGAAAATCTAAGGTCCATTTTGGCGTTTTTTTGCTCATTCAAGGTCATTCGTCATCGCTTAGAGATAACGTCGGCTCGCGGTGTAGATAACGTGAAGTCGCGGTTGGAATTTTAATTGGAATAAATTTTACATGGGCGGGCCTAAGGGGTAATGGGCTCAAATATTTTTTTTACATGAGGGGGTAATGGACCGTATTTTTATATGTGCAGAGGGGAACCGAAATATTATCAACATAACCTAACATTTCAACAACTGTTCACAGCGTTGCCAACAGTATCCCTCCATTTCACACATTTAGACGTTAATTTCAGTTAAGTTTTTACTTTTCCGCTATCAACATTGCTATTAAATTCAAGTAACCATTTTTAATTGGAATAAATTTTACATGGGCAGGCCTAAGGGGTTATGGGCTCAGATATATCAACCCCAACTACCCCGTGTTTACATGTAATTCTCCATACGCTCTTAATTATATAATTTGTATATTTTATTTTTTAAATTTGAGTAAAATCAAGTTTTTATTAATAATTTTTATTTATTATTTAATTTTAACATTCTTCCACGCCACCCGATATTTATAATATAATTTAATTAAATTAAAAAATCTTGTACTTTCTGAGTCTTGAACCACTGATCTCATGTTCCAAAGTATGCGCATTAACCTACACCGCTATCGTCAAACTTGATAAAAATTGAAAATAATTAATATAATTGTCGCATTCGGCTATATACTCATTGTGAATAAGAGAGGACGCTGTCCCGTCACCAACACGAGCTGGTCACTTCCACGCGCTGTTTGGTTAAAATATTTGTTTTGTATTTGCTTCAAGGTAACCTTGAGTATTACATCATTTGCGGCGTCTATTTGACGGCTTGTACAGACTTGTCGATACTTGTTAATATCAAAATTGTAAGAAAAGTTCCAACGGCATAAATTTTATCGGAAGGGGGGATTATTAAGTGGATAGTATTTCCAGCGTTCAACAGACTATAAATAGGCAAGAACAACATTAAAAAATTTAGTTTGTGACTTGTGCATGTGCTGTGTTATTTTGAAAAAATCAAAAAGGTAAGTTTTTTTTATTTATTTATTTTTTTATTTAAAAAGTTGATATTTAGTTTTGAGTTGGAGTGAGTGAAAGTAGTAACGGTATATAAAAAACCAATAAATCGTTTTTTTGTTTTTTAAGTATTTTCTACCTTTATAAATAATTAAATTAAAGTTAATTTTGTTTTATAACCCTGATGTTACAGGATTTTAAAAAAAGAATGATTTAGCTTTCAAGATATTTTATTTTCAAATAACCCTAATTTTTGATATTTCTTAAGTAATTTGTAAAAAAATATTTGTTTTTTAAGAAGGGTGGAGGTATTTTCTACCTTTATAAATAATTAAATTAAAGTAAATTTTGTTTTCTTACCCTGATGTTATAGGATTTTAAAAAAAGAATGATTTAGCTTTCAAGATATTTTATTTTCAAATGGTCCTAATTTTCAATATTTCTTAAGTAATTTGTAAAAAAAATATGTAATTGTTATGAAGGGTTGGGGTATTTTCTACCTTTATAACTAATAAAATTAAAGTTAATTTTGTTTTCTAACCCTGATGTTATAGGATTTTTAAAAAAGAATGATTTAGCTTTCAAGATATTTTATTTTCAAATGGTCCTAATTTTCGATATTCCTTAAGTAATTTATAAAAAATATGTAATTGTTATGAAGGGTTGGGGTATTTTCTACCTTTATAACTAATAAAATTAAAGTTGATTTTGTTTTCTAACCCTGATGTTATAGGATTTTAAAAAAAGAATGATTTAGGTTTCAAGATATTTTATTTTCAAACGACCCTAATTTTTGATATTTCTTAAGTAATTTGTAAAAAATATGTAATTGTTATGAAGGGTTGGGGTATTTTCTACCTTTATAACTAATAAAATTAAAGTTAATTTTGTTTTATAACCCTGATGTTACAGGATTTTAAAAAAAGAATGATTTAGCTTTCAAGATATTTTATTTTCAAATAACCCTAATTTATTGATATTTCTTAAGTAATTTGTAAAAAATATATAATTGTTATGAAGGGTGGGGGTATTTTCTTCCTTTATAAATAATTAAATTAAAGTAAATTTTGTTTTCTAACCCTGATGTTATAGGATTTTAGAAAAAGAATGATTTAGCTTTCAAGTTATTTTACTTTCAAATGGCCCTAATTTTCGATATTTCTGAAGTAATTTGTAAAAAATATTTGTTTTTTAAGAAGGGTGGAGGTATTTTCTACCTTTATAAATAATAAAATTAAAGTTAATCTTGTTTTCTAACCCTGATGTTATAGGATTTTTAAAAAAGAATGATTTAGGTTTCAAGATATTTTATTTTCAAACGACCCTAATTTTTGATATTTCTTAAGTAATTTGTAAAAAAATATGTAATTGTTATGAAGGGTTGGGGTATTTTCTACCTTTATAAATAATAAAATTAAAGTGAATTTTGTTTTTAAGTCGGATGTTATTAGATTTTAAAAAAAGAGTGATTTAAGCTCATATTCGCCGTTTTCTTGTTTAAGCGGAGCTTGCTTAAGCCCGCTTAAAACGCAAGCCAAGCTTAAATTTTTGTGTTATGCACCACAGAACAGGCTTAGAGTGTTTTCACACGGAACAATATGTTGCAGCAATAAAAAGTTGCAATATCGCTTTGCAGTTAAAATACCTGCATTTAAATGAGTCGTTTTCACATGCAACGCGATGCGATATATTTATGGTAGCAATAGTTTTATATTACAATGACGTGCAATATGTTCTACGGAATTATGCGATATCGTATTGTCCCAATAGTAGAAAACCATACATGTTTATGCAGGTGTTCACACTATTCGCTGTTTATAGTAGCAATTTATTTAGCAGTGTTGCAAATACTTATTATAAAATATGAATAAGAAAGTTAAATATTTAACAAGTGTTTTTTTTAATAGTAACAATTTTTTAGTATCTGTTAAACAGTGTTGCGAAAAATACGTTTTTTCTTATAAATCCGTTTTCGAATTCTACAGTATCTTCTTCCAGCACATATAAGGTTTGGTCAGTTTGAATCTTCTGAATTTTCTATAAAAGGTCAAATCATCCATCCGTTCAAAATAGTTAGGCCCCGTAAAAATTCTTCGTGGATATCCAGAATCAATAAAATTTGATGTCATTATCGTCTTCCTGCATAATAATATCATCTTCTATTTCCGTTATTATTCAATAAATTTACCTTCCTTTTGATGCAATGCAAAATGACACAAATATTTAGATTTCTTTCAAAAACCAAGAATAAAAAGTAGGGTTATGATGGCTAAATAAGCCTGGCTTAAAATATAAAGCCACCGAATTTGGCCGCTTATAATTAAGTGAGCTCAAATATGTTTGTGGATACGGTGCATAAAAAACTGAAGTGTTAGGCGAGCTTAACCCTTAAGCTTCGCTTACTGATATTTGGCTAATAGGGGCGTTAGCTTTTAAGATATTTTATTTTCAAATGGTCCTAATTTTCGATATTTCTTCAGTAATTTGTTTTATATACATTTATATTAATATTTTTTTTAATTAAATTTTATTTTCAAATTCTAAAATATTTTAAATATGAGTTTCTTACGAGAAATAAACAAATGTTCCCTTGTAGAAAAAGCAGACTTGCTAGAGATTAAGCTGAACAGCCTCCCACTATCAAACCATTCAAAATAGTAGCGGCAAAAATTGTGAAGGGGGAAATTTGGAGAAAGCGTTCTTCTGGAGCTTGAGGAAAAAGTTGTAATCCTACCAGCAAGGGTTACTGAAATTTACAGACCACACATCCAGAAATTCACCACACTCAACTATTCCGTGGTATTTGGAGGAGACGTTAACATAGGCAAACCCAGCAGCAACGTTCGAAATTACAGAAAATTGGTTTGGTAAGTCATATTTTTTTAATAATGCTCATAATTATTTTGAAATTGTATATACATTTTGTCATTTTAATATTAAAGTTTGCATTTAAAATCAGCTGTTTCGGAGTTGTATATGCATACATATTCATTACTATTTTATTTATTAAAACTACTTGTTTACGTTCATAAGGATATATTTTAGATAGGTTTATCATCTATTTTGACGGAAAGTCCTCATTTTTAAGTACTACTCATTAGGATAATGCTATTTTTAGTCGTGTCTGTTACTGTTGTGGGAGATCTGATGATCTCCTGTGTTAGACGGTCGACTCTTCCTACCCTGAACGCGCCAGGTATTATAAACTTAGAAAGCCGGTCATTCCAGCCTAAAAAAACTGGTAGACTTTCATATTGAGTTAAATACCTATAGCTATTATAGTCCGATGGGGAAGATGTTGCCTAAAGGCTATCAAAGAACTGTCCGACAGTAAACGGTTATCAATATTTGTGTTTTTAAAATTACAAAAGTTTTGACAATTAGTTTTCAACATTTTACATACAATTTTACATTCAATGTTTTAAAGCTAAAATGCGGTTGTATATACTGAGCGAATGTTTTATCATTTTAAATGAAGAAAAAAAAGGGTATTATTGAATAATGTATGTATATATACAGAATGGCTCTTTTTTTATTACTTTTATAATAATCCATTTTAGACAAGATCTTATATTTAAAAGCATCTTCTTATTTCGTTTGCTATTAGTTAAAAGTCTGGTTTCTTTTTTTCAATGTCCAATATTTTGAAACTTTTAAAAATGTTCGAAACGTCACATTTAACAACGCTAATGGCATTTTTAACGTTCAGTTTTTAATTCGAAAAAAGGTTTTAAAACTATGCCTCTTCCTACCCCGGAACGTACCAGATACTATAAATTTGGAAAGTATGTGATCCTGGTAGTTTTTCATATTGAGGGTATACAGCTAGTTTCGACATTGTGGTAAGGGGAGCTATTCAGCACATTTAAACAATATTTCCACTTTTGGAGAAATGTTTGATACTTAACAAATATAAGAGATTAATTATTTTACTACGTTTCGATCATCTCCAACATTCCATCATCAATATAACAACGTTTTAGTCCCAAAATTATTTTCAATAGTCCCGTAGTCATGGTAGGAGCCGTTTTAATCATAATCATACAAGGTTTTGTAAAAACATGAAATTATTTGAAACTGATTATTTATTCATAAATATAAAATACATATACTTTACAAATTAGAAATCTTGGGGGATTTTTATAACTGTTGAACTGTTGAATGTTTTGGTATCTAACCCAGAGGCAGGTTTAAATCTCAACAACCCTTTCCTTGGAACAGAACGTAAATCCAATCTGATCAGTTGGTTCTGCACCCTCCGTTACTTTCTCTACAACACCTCGAATTGCAGAATTAATCAATTAAGATGATTTTTGTTTATCTTAAACTCCAAAGTATGACTTTGCAGATTATATTTTTTTATTATTTTGCTGTTCTCTTTAATCGCAGTGAATTTTTCCATTTTCGAACTTTAATGCATGAACTGAAATTAGCTTGCGCGAAGGTACAAGGTCTATTTATAACCTCGGTAGGGCTACATTGATGACTATATAATGTTACGTAGCAAATCCTATGACGTGATTAGTTACTTACGTATGGTATGGTATGACGTCACAAGCGAAATGAATAAGCCATATTCTTAGAAATACGATATCGATAAAATGTAAGAAATTACCTCTCTTAAGAAAATCTTAGGGTATGATTGTTAAAAATAGCGTAATTTTTAAAATAGGTGCTTCTTATGTGTGCATCTCTAAAATATTAGCAGATTGTGTTACACATGTTTTCCGATCTTGTGAAAGATGTTTCAATGCTTATGAATTAATAGTATGTTCATATATATTAGATAATGATAAAAATTTGTGTGCTTTCATAACAGGTCAGAACTTTATCTGATAAAAGACAGATTATTTTTTAATTTTATTAAACAAAGTATCTTTACAAATTAAGATATTTTACTTCTCTTCCTTAAGTATAGTTATAAGTAATATTCCTTCGTCATCACTCAATTCAGGGATTTCAGTTGTTTTTTTGATTTGGTTTCCCCTGCGATGTACCGTCATGTTTTATTTCATAATTAATTTCTCCAACACCTGACGTTCATCACACCGTTTAAACCATTTTTTAAGTGGCTTTGCTTTATTTTTTCAAGCTTAGTGCACTATGGTTCTATGTACATCTGATACAACAATTGCTTGTAAAATTTTTAAAGGTCTGAGGGTTCCTGGAAAACACCAAATCATATTGTCAGTAGATAGAACGTCCATTAACTTTAAAGATTCAGTAAGTAAAGGCAATGAAGTTTAGAATAAAAATTTACAACTTGATTTCTTGTAGAATTGTCACAATCTAAACGTTATTATCATTAGTTACAGAACCGTTAAAGTTAATGAACGTTCTATCTGCTGACAAATATAGTCCTGAATTCTGTATCACCTCAACATTATTTTGTTTTGTTTTGTTTTTATAAGCTGATATAGCTGGGTCCTGACTAAGAAAAAGTTAGACTTGCTACCGAATAATTTAAATAGGACACGAAATAAAATATAAGTCATCATAAAAAGTTACACTAAGAAAAATAATTAACACTTATAGTTGTATAGAAATATGTTCAACTAAGGGTATTTTATTAATTTAAAACAGATTATAAAAATATTATAACGGATAATTTAACTAAATAAGAAAGGTCAAAAAATTAAAACAACACCGAGAAAAAGACAAAATATTTTTTTCTATTATTTATTATGGATAACGATACATAACATTATAGTTTATTTCACCATAATTAACACAATTACATTTTTCAAATAGTTTTTCAGACTCTATATTAGAACAAAATGCCGTAAATTGGTTTATTGTCTTGATATGATTAAGCAATTTCATCCCATTACCCATTCTTCGATGTTCCAAAATCGTATAAATATAATTAAGCGTTTTTGGATTACCATGTTGTTTGAAAGGATCAAAGTCCATAGTTGACATCAGAGCAAACGAAGTAGGTTTATCATTAACGTATAAATGCAGCAGGATATTTTCTTGTCATGATACCATTGTTCAATCAGATCATTCGATATCTTTAACTGTCTGATTTTCTTAGCAGCATATTGATTGATAAATAATCGAATATCCATCTTCATCAGCTGGGGACGAAATAATATCATCCAATAATATCAGCTCGATTTAACTCGCTAATGATATTATTTATTTCTTCCTCAGACCCATTTGTATTGATTAGGTACCTTAAGCGATCAACGAGCATATTTGGGTCGTCCCAATAAGTAACTTCATTAGATATTTTGGGGATATAATCAACATCTCTTACACCATCAGATTTTTCATCTTGAATTTTGGTAGCGATGTTTCGCATCTTTTTTACATATGGTTCATCATTCTTTTTTCTTGCTGAAATTTTAGACTTCGTTTTATTTTTAAATAGTGGTTTTATAATGTTGTTGAATTTCTCTTTACAAGCTTGGTGCCTCAAATGGCCACGGGAATCCCTATGTACACAGGATAGGTCCAACAACTGTTTATAAATTTGCAGATCATCATCGGTAAAATTCTGAGGGATCTTGGAAAACAGCAAATCATATAGCCCTGATGTACTATTAAACTCCTTGTTATCCAACATTATTTTGTCTTTATCAAACTGAATGTTTTTATTACCAAGTTTCCATTTCGAAAATTCGAATCGAGGTCCGTATGCTTTATCAGATTTGTCCTTGTACATTTCTAGAGGGCTTTTTTCTTCTGGAGAATGTTCATTCAGTACTTCATGCTCTGAAGCAGATTCCAATATTTGTTTCAGTTTCTCAGTTATGGGTTTAAATATCGTTTGCAAACCTTCATCTTTATCAGCTTCCATTCTTTTTAGGGCCTTATATTTTTTTCGAATATTATCAGCAAGCTTTTTAATATGTGACGTATCATATGACATCTTATTATCGACTGGTTCCCTTCAATTATTTTGATGTTATTTATACATCTGACTGACCAGACGTATCTGAGGGACCTGAAGACTAGACCAGACACCTCTGACAGAGCTGAAGACTTGAGCCAACGTTCTTCTGGCTCTTCTGCTCTGTCTGCATCCTCTGGTAGTCGGTTCATTAATTGTTTGTAACTTCTCTGGAGGCTGAGTTACTGGTTTGAAGAAGTGGTCCACGTTTTCTTTTCTACCAGCTTCCGTTCTTTTAAGATCGTTATTATTTGTTTTAATGATTTCGTCATCGTGTAAATGAAATATTTTGTTGCATACACTCCTATTTCTAGCCTCGGTGTTTTGTCTGAAGTACTGCTGAAGACATCTGAAGTACTGCTGAAGACATCTGATGTACAGTTAAAGTACGTTTTCAGTTAGTCTTCCGACGTCTTGTATTAGTTTTCGACCCATCTGACCTGCTAAATCTGTTACCGCTGTGACATGTAAGCTGTGGCATCTGTCAACGCTGCGGCATGTTAGCTGTGAGATATCTGACGTACCTATTTATGAGTCGTTCTGGGATGCCGTTTTAAGGCTCTGCTGGAAGAGAAATGTGGATTCAGGTTTTGAAATTCCTAGAATCATCATTTCTCGTTGCATATTTCTATACGCTTTTCATTTCGTTTTTAAGTTTCTTCAGATATCATAGTTGTTAGGGTATTGACGGTTTTATAAAAAACTCTAGAATAATATTTAAACATATATTTTCTTATTATTTCTTAAGTATTATAGCTACATCATCATGAATATTTTTACGTATTTTTAGTAAATGTTCTGGAGCTTCATCAAAGTACTCTGCTGTGGACTTGGCTTTCTTAAACTTGTGATAAACTTCAATCATTTTGACATCTTCAGTTGTATGACACAGAAACAATCCCTCCTTCAACGTAAATTCTAAATCATAAGGTGCATAGTGTTTCGTAATTGCATCAGTAGGATCGTATACAAAGTTACTATGTTCATTCATGGCATAATTGTAACCCCGTTCCAGTAAAACTTTGTTCTGACACATACCATATTTCTCGGCTATTTCTTGGAAAATGAAACTTGCTGGTAGGCGTACTCCACAATAATGGTTTTTAATAAATTCTTGCTCAATACAATATTTAAGTAGGTTAAGTTGAATGTACTCACGCGCAGACATATTGATACTTGTTGGCGTCTGCTGAGTATAAATGGTAAATGAATTTTGAAATTCAATCATCAGCATTAATCTCAAATTTTGTGGTAGTGGGGTAAGTAGAGTGTTTGTTATGCAAACCTAATTGAAAAGTTTTCAAGTTTATGTGTATTTTTCATGTGCCTATTCATGTCCGTTCTATTCATAAACTTTCCACATATTTCACATAGTAATTGCCTTCGATCATAAGCCCACTGCCACTTCTTAAAATCTTCATAATTTGACCAGGAATCTGGAGTAAATGGAATCCAAATCCCACTATTGCGACCCTCTTTGATGTAACATTTAACGCAGAACTCGCGACCTGTGTCAGGATAGGTCTTGTTACAACGTTCACAAATTTTTTCCATGACTGCGCACGTCAAATGTTGAATGATAAATGAAACGTTCAATTCAAACCAGTCTTATTTTAATTTATTTTCATACCAAATTCTTGGAAATAGTGTCTTATAGAATACCTAGAATTTTAATTTAATAATATTCCTAGAAATTTAATTAAACACAGTTCTTAGAAATCAATTCGAAAAGTAACAAAATCAAAATTTTACGTAAAATTACCCAATTTACATGTATTCTTATGGAAATGAAAGCACAAATTTCAACATTTCAGGGGCCTTTTGTATACAAAATCTAGAGCGTTCAGTACACCGTCCGACTAAAAGTTGAACCGAGGTTATAAATATAGGTACTTTTCGTGACATCCCTCATTCTGTTTCAGCAGTACAGCCGTATCAGTAAAGGTTCATCTCTCTGCATACTTATTTTCTTTGAAAATTATTTAATGTAAGTATTTTTCATATCTAAATTTTTGTTCCGTTCATTTAAATATTTTATAGGATTATTTAATATATTTTGAGGTTATGTGTTCTCATCAGTTTTCTTTAAAATATTAGTTATCTTAATACAATTCATTATAGGACATTAAAGATTTATTCAAACGGGTTGATTTCACTATATTTTGAGGGTTTTAATAATTTAGTACATTATTTATACATTATTTATCTTTCAGATGTCTCTATTTTCGGATTTGGTGACGTATGTTGCAGCATTGTTGGGACTTGTGACAACTCAATTTAATGAGAAAACTGCAAGAGAAGGGCGTGAAGAATGTGAGAAAGGGATTAAACGCATCAATAATGCAATGAGGATGGCTAAGACGATTAGTGAGAAACAACATTTGGAGGCTTGCTTGAGAAATTTAAAGAGTATGAGGGCTCAGTTAAAAGCGGCACAGAAAAAGGGGGCAGGGCTAGAAACTAGGCCTGAAGGCGCTAGAGAGCGCGTTCATTGGGATGACTCCGATTCGGCTTTTAATAGCCGAATTCGAACTGGAATCATCTCTAACTTAAGGCATAAGGATCCTTTAGCTTTTCTAGCGGACTCTAAAGTGCTATTTAAACGGAAAATACAGAATGCGCTGAAAAAGGACGCGGCTGTGAAGGTGAACGGTATTTTTTGTGGCGAGTTTGAGGTATTGAAGGGTGATAGCATACTTAGAGAGTACAAGTACTTCACCACTGCAAACTCTGCCATTTACCGCTACACCGACCTTGATGCTTGGTTTAACAAAAAAGTTATTGCTCCCATCATAACGGAGCTAGAAGAATTCCAAGAACGCGACTCCGGCTGGGCATTAAAGAAGGTGATAAACTTGGGAGTTAACATTAACAAATACACACCGCAGCTCGGATCGTCGTATCTAGAACTGCCCCAACAAATTGCTAAGAAACAGGCCTGCATCAATGTAAGGAATGACGATCAGGCCTGCTTTGCGTGGGCAGTCACCTCTGCTCTCCATCCTGCAACTATCAATATTAGCCGTACATCCTCCTACCCCCATTATTCCTCGATATTTAAACTTAAAGGGATCCAATTACCGATGACTATGAAGCAGATCCCAAGCTTTGAAAAACAGAATAATGTATCCATCAACGTTTATGTTCTTCAGAAACATAAAAATACATTTGTTACTCTACCTAATTATCTTACTAAAGATAAGAAAGATCGTCACGTTAATTTATTGTTAGTGCAAGACAAATATTATGAGGAGGGAGAACATGGAGATGCTCCATCAAATTACCACTTTGTCTGGATCAAGAGTATGTCTCGCTTACTCTCTAAACAATTAAGCAAAAAAGGTCATGCAAAATATTTTTGTGACAGATGCCTCCATTACTTTCATTCTAAAGATAAGCTTAATAAACATTCTGAAGACTGCCTAAAAATTAATGAAACTGCCATTAGAATGCCCGAAGAGGGTAAAAATATATTAAAATTTAAAAACAATAGAAATAAGGAGAAGGCCCCGTTCATCGTATACGCCGATCTTGAGAGCGTGTTAAGGCCAACTAGCGATCCTAAGAAACCTCAACATCACGTTCCTGCTGCTGTTGGCTACATAGTGAAATGTAGTTATGATGATTCGTTATCATACTACCGTTCATATCGTGGCCGGGAATGCATGCAATGGTTCGCCGATGAGATGGCTCAGTTGGCTGAGGATATGGCCCCAGTATTTTGGTGTCCATATAACATCCATATGCAACACGAACAAGAATTGGAGTTCCAAAGAGCTACGCACTGTCACATCTGCGAGAAATCGTTCAGTCCTGAAGATAAGAAGGTGCGTGATCATAACCACTTGATACCCGAAAATAACTTTAGAGGTGCCGCACATGACGGGTGTAACGTCAATTATAAGGATAGTCACGTGGTTCCGGTTGTTTTCCACAATTTAAGTGGTTATGACGCACACTTTATAATTACCGACATCGCTGCAAGAATGGAGGGAAAAATTGATTTGTTGCCGATTACAAAGGAAAAGTATATCTCCTTCACTAAGCATGTGAATGAGACAGCTATTCAATTCCGTTTCATAGATAGCTTCCGTTTCATGAATTCGGCGTTAGAAAAATTGGCATCATACATGGAAGAATATCCGAATTTAAAATCGCAATTTTCTGAACTGCCCGAAGGAAAATTCAAACTATTAACAAAGAAGGGTGTGATGCCATATGATTATTTTGATTCCTTTGAACGATTCGATGAAACCCGCCTGCCTCCTATTGACGCATTTTTCAATAAGTTGGATAACAAGCCCTGCCCTCGTCGTCTCTATCTACGTGCACAACGCATTTGGAATGAGTTTTGTTGCAAGGACTTGGGACAATATGTTGATTTGTATATGAAGACCGATATACTTCTTCTGGCCGACGTCTTTGAACAATTCCGCACTAGCTGTCTTAAAACGTATGACCTTGATCCAGCCCATTATTTTACGCTACCAGGTTATACGTGGGACAGTATGCTAAAATACACCGGGCAGGAATTGGAGCTTTTGACTGATCCCGACATGTTCCTCTTCGTTGAACGTGGCATACGAGGAGGACTTAGTCAGGTTTGCTCGAAAAGACGAGCTAAAGCCAACAACATGAATATTAATAATTATGATCCCTCCCAACCAAAGACGTTTCTCATGTACTTTGATATCAATAATCAGTACGGTTGGGCTATGTCTCAGTATTTGCCATACGGAGGCTTCGAGTGGTGTGATACAAACATTGACGTGACCACGGTTGCTGATGACGCCGATGAGGGATATATCCTCGAAGTCGATTTAGAATATCCCCGACATCTCCACGATAAACACCGAGACATACCATTCTGTCCAGAACACATCAATCCGAAGACTGGTAAGCCACCAAAAAATGCAAGAGAATTAACAAAGTTGATGGCCACATTACACTCTAAAGAAAAATATATTATCCACTATAGAGCCCTTAAACAAGCCCTAGCACATGGTTTAGTGTTAACAAAAATTCATCGAGTCCTCAAATTCAAACAGGCGCCATGGTTAAAATCCTACATCGATCTGAATACCGAGCTGAGGAAGAAGGCCAAGAATGAGTTCGAGAAGAATCTTTTCAAACTAATGAACAACGCAGTCTTCGGTAAAACCTTGGAAAATATCAGGAAAAGAGTCAATATTCGTCTTTTGACTGAGTGGTCTGGACGCTACGGCGCAGAGGCGTATATCGCTAAACCAGAATTCAAAAATTGCACTATCTTCAATGAAAATCTCGTTGCTGTCGAGTTACGAAAGCTGCAAATATGGTTAAATAAACCCATCTACGTTGGGCAAGCTATTCTTGACTTGGCGAAGACGACTATATACGATTTTCATTATGGATACATGGCTAATACGTTTCATAATTGTTGTGCGACCTATACTGACACAGACAGTCTAATTTATGAAATTGTTGATGATGATCCATACGAGGTCATAAAACATGATTGTTATACGTATTTCGATACGTCTGACTATCCTCCAAATAACATCTATAACATACCTCAGGTCAACAAGAAGGTTCTGGGAATGATGAAGGACGAAAACAACGGTGTGCCGATGACGGATTATGTTGGTTTGCGATCAAAATTATATGTGACAAAGGTGCTGGCTTCAGAGGCAGACCTTGCGAGGGAAAGGAAAAAGTTGCAGGATGAGGAGTACGATGATGATGAAATAGAGGTAATTTTACGAAATTATGGCGTTTCCAAGAAAGCTAAGGGTGTAAAGTCGTCTGTCGTTCGCACCAAATTAAATTTTGAAGACTATGTTGAATGTTTAAATGATCGAAAGCAGATGGTTGTATCTCAAAACCTGATACGTTCGGAGAAGCATCACGTTCATTCCATAATTCAAAATAAAATTGCGCTCAGCTCTGAGGATGATAAGCGATATTTAATTCCTGGAACTGACGAAACGCTACCTTGGGGTCACTATTCAATAGAGGATAATTATGAAGAAAATATGGAAATTGATGGTGAAATACTTATTAGCGATTAACTTCCTTCAGTCTTACATATATGTAATTAGAATTTGTTATTTAATAATAGACAATTTTTAATATTTATAATGGCTAAGTTTATATAAAAACCTGCGGTAGCTGTATTTGACATTGAAGCAGTTCTGTGCGGCATTTAATACCCGGAAGTGATGAAACTTTATCATGAGGATACTAATGAATATTTTATGAATATTACTAGGTATATATTATAAATAAATATTTTATGTTTCTCGGATTTATGATTCTTGCCTCCTTATTCACCGTATCATTCTATCATCATGTGAATATTAGTAATAGCAATAAGTGTGGTTAGGATAGGCCTACAGGGGAGTCTTCCACGATAAAAAGGCAACGCACCAATGGGTCCTACCTCCTAGGTGGTGTGGAAAGGGATTCCTACCGATCCATTTAATTCTGAATAATCATACTCCATACTAATAAGCTTTATTTCGAACAATTTTATCTAATATTTAAAATCATTGTTGTTTATTAAAGTACTAAAATTAAATTTCATTAATTATCATCAGGGCTATTTGTTAAATTTATATTGGAAAAATCTAAATATTATTTACTGTATATTCATCTATTTACGTTAATGAATTGAGATTAGCTATTTCCCATGAAAAAAGTATTACGTTGGCAACACTGTATTTATTTCTACGTTATTGCACGTGTTTTAGTGCATATGTTGGCAACGCTGTTATTGCTCGTCACTTTTTATTATGGGAATTACGAAATAAATGTTATATGGAGCGGCTCAGACTATTTAGATTAATCTTTGAACCGTCTCATTCATTGAAATCGTATTTTTAAAAATGTCATGTCTTTTGATCAGGTCTAAGTATGAATCGACGACTTGAAGCGAACCCTTCCCGTGAAAAAATATTCGGTTCTCCACGTAGCCCCACGAAGAAGTATAATGCTGGTAGCGAGAAAGTATTACGTTGGCAACACTGTTATTAATATTCACTATAGCGAGAAAGTATTATTTTAGTACACATCCCCGCTTTCCTAATGCTAACAGCTAAATGCCTTGTTGAATGAATTTGGTTAAGTAGCGAGAAATAAATAATGCTTGTTAAAAATGGGGATTACTTTTTATATATCAGTATGACGCGGTAAAGTAAAAATTGCGGCTCATGAACCTGACGATTTAATAATTATATGTTTTCGTCATTCATGCGTCTAAATGTATGAAAGGTATGGAAATTATCATGTTGGTGTTCATTATTTATAGGTTATGTACGTTGCTGTGGCGTACGTTGTTAGAGGGAAAGTAAAAATAATGGTTTTTTACGGCTGATTACGTTAAAATATTTAGCCCTTTTACTTTTTAAGCTCGATCAGCGCCCTCTTGTTACTATATCCAATACCCCCAATGTAGTGGGAAAGTATTATGTTGTTAACCTCTCCTATCCTAGATGTAGAAAAAGTGCTATGTTGTTAACGTACGAGTACTGTTGTATTGAAAATTATTCTAAGTTTTACGCGACATCTATTTAAATATTATAGCGAGAATGTAAAAATGATGAGTCTTCTATCCTTCATGGAGGGAAACTACTATGTTGGTAAAATAAAATTATAGTGTCAACAAAGCGTATCGATTTTTCGGCAAATGTTACTTTTCAGCATACCCCGTATATCAGAATTTTTTTTGTTAATCTATACGAATATAATTTAACTGATATAATTTTTTTCATTATTTGTCTCGTACAGAAATTGGGGAGAAAGTACCATGTTGGTAACAATTATTATATAGCGAAATGTGGTAAGAGATAATGTTTACGATATTTGGATCCCCTCTCTGCCCATGTAAAATACGGCTCACTATCCTCGCTACCCTCATGTTTAGTTTAGAGAAAGTATTATGTTGGTTACGTAGCAAGAAAAAATAAAGCTGGTTAAAATGGGGATTATTTTTATATAAAAATGTAATTTACTTGAATTTAATGGCTATGTTGATAGCGGGAAAGTAAAAACCTAAATGTGTGAAATGTTGGGAAAGTATCATGTTGGCATTTTATTGTTCGCGTGAACAGCTCTTTAAATGTTATGTTATGTAGATAATATTTCGATCCCCCTCTGCACATGTAAAAATACGGTCCACTACCCCCTCATGTAAAAAAATATTTGAGTCCATTACCCCTTAGGCCCTCCCATGTAAAATTTATTCCAATTAAAAATGCCGTCTAAATGTGTGAAATGGAGGGATACTGTTGGCAACGCTGTGAACAGTTGTTGAAATGTTAGGTTATGTTGATAATATTTCGGTTCCCCTCTGCACATATAAAAATACGGTCCATTACCCCCTCATGTAAAAAAAATATTTGAGCCCATTACCCCTTAGGCCCGCCCATGTAAAATTTATTCCAATTAAAATTCCAACCGCGACTTCACGTTATCTACACCGCGAGCCGACGTTATCTCTAAGCGATGACGAATGACCTTGAATGAGCGAAAAAACGCCAAAATGGACCTTAGATTTTCTTATGGAGATTTACATGTAAAAATGAGGGTTTTGATTGTCGTTTCGGCCTAGCACCATTACTTTTACAATTTACCTCAGAATTTTGGCTGGGTCCTAGTAAAAAAAATAATAAACATTACAAAAAAAAATGATAAAAAAATTAAAATTTTTGGGCGCCTAAACAAAATTCTTTTTTCGTTTCTTCCTTTTTCTTTTATACTCTATATCCTGTCTACTGTTTCTTCATCCCTCCAATAAGTCCAACTCCAAACCTTGCAATAGTATTCCTTCTTCTAACCAGCTTCGTCTTAAATCTTTATCCTATGGGCAAACTCCTTTTCGGATACTTGCATAGCCTGTTTTTCTTTGGCTTTTCGCTCTGGCACGCTTTCTGTCTTGTCTTCCTTTTTATTACGCTTTTAGTTTATATTTTGGTTCTTGCTCTCGCCTATTTTCTGTCGGTCTCTTTCTATTTTTTTTAATATTGGTAAAATGAAATTTCCTTCCCTTGGTGCTGTTTATTTATTTTTAACTAACTTTTTATTTTTATATTTTCATTAACAAAGCTTATTCTCAATACATTTTTTTTTTAATTATATCTATTCACAATTCTTCAAAAAATTGTTTGACAACCCCTTTGTTTATTATCTATTTTTTTTTATTAATTTTTTTACCACTAGATTTTTTTTTTTAATACCTCAGCCTTAGTTTAGGTTATTCACCCTCTATTCCCTGTTTACTATCTGACTTAAATTTCATGTATGACAATTCCAAAATACATTCCCATATACAGGGTGACATATTTTAAATTTTTATAACAATAAATATATTTTAAATCAAATCTAACTGTTATTCTGAGAAATAACTATATGTAAATATACTATAATAATAATAACATAACTGTGTAAAATATTTAAAAATTGATAATACAGGCATACATGGGTAAATGTATTTATACATTAATAATAATGGCGTACATGTGTAAAATACTATAATTTAATATTAATGGCATACGTGTGTAAAATACAATACATTAATAATAATGGAGTACATGGGTAAATGGTCGGTAAAATAATAATACTGGTAATCGAGTGTAAAAGAACGGAATTTCTATATTTATGACGACGGTAAAAAAATTTTAATATCTTTTTTATTTTGGAGTGTAAAACTAAATGAATCAAATTCAAATTTTTATTTCTCAAATATCTATTTACATCTTTCAATATTTTAGTTGACACCACAATTACGTTCCATGCACGGTCTCCACAATTATTATTGAGCGTGTATGTATGTATGTATGTATGTATGTATGTATGTATGTATGTATGTATGTATGTATGTATGTATGTATGTATGTATGTATGTATGTATGTATGTATGTATGTATGTATGTATGTATGTATGTATGTATGTATGTATGTATGTATGTATGTATGTATGTATGTATGTATGTATGTATGTATGTATGTATGTATGTATGTATGTATGTATGTATGTATGTATGTATGTATGTATGTATGTATGTATGTATGTATGTATGTATGTATGTATGTATGTATGTATGTATGTATGTATGTATGTATGTATGTATGTATGTATGTATGTATGTATGTATGTATGTATGTATGTATGTATGTATGTATGTATGTATGTATGTATGTATGTATGTATGTATGTATGTATGTATGTATGTATGTATGTATGTATGTATGTATGTATGTATGTATGTATGTATGTATGTATGTATGTATGTATGTATGTATGTATGTATGTATGTATGTATGTATGTATGTATGTATGTATGTATGTATGTATGTATGTATGTATGTATGTATGTATGTATGTATGTATGTATGTATGTATGTATGTATGTATGTATGTATGTATGTATGTATGTATGTATGTATGTATGTATGTATGTATGTATGTATGTATGTATGTATGTATGTATGTATGTATGTATGTATGTATGTATGTATGTATGTATGTATGTATGTATGTATGTATGTATGTATGTATGTATGTATGTATGTATGTATGTATGTATGTATGTATGTATGTATGTATGTATGTATGTATGTATGTATGTATGTATGTATGTATGTATGTATGTATGTATGTATGTATGTATGTATGTATGTATGTATGTATGTATGTATGTATGTATGTATGTATGTATGTATGTATGTATGTATGTATGTATGTATGTATGTATGTATGTATGTATGTATGTATGTATGTATGTATGTATGTATGTATGTATGTATGTATGTATGTATGTATGTATGTATGTATGTATGTATGTATGTATGTATGTATGTATGTATGTATGTATGTATGTATGTATGTATGTATGTATGTATGTATGTATGTATGTATGTATGTATGTATGTATGTATGTATGTATGTATGTATGTATGTATGTATGTATGTATGTATGTATGTATGTATGTATGTATGTATGTATGTATGTATGTATGTATGTATGTATGTATGTATGTATGTATGTATGTATGTATGTATGTATGTATGTATGTATGTATGTATGTATGTATGTATGTATGTATGTATGTATGTATGTATGTATGTATGTATGTATGTATGTATGTATGTATGTATGTATGTATGTATGTATGTATGTATGTATGTATGTATGTATGTATGTATGTATGTATGTATGTATGTATGTATGTATGTATGTATGTATGTATGTATGTATGTATGTATGTATGTATGTATGTATGTATGTATGTATGTATGTATGTATGTATGTATGTATGTATGTATGTATGTATGTATGTATGTATGTATGTATGTATGTATGTATGTATGTATGTATGTATGTATGTATGTATGTATGTATGTATGTATGTATGTATGTATGTATGTATGTATGTATGTATGTATGTATGTATGTATGTATGTATGTATGTATGTATGTATGTATGTATGTATGTATGTATGTATGTATGTATGTATGTATGTATGTATGTATGTATGTATGTATGTATGTATGTATGTATGTATGTATGTATGTATGTATGTATGTATGTATGTATGTATGTATGTATGTATGTATGTATGTATGTATGTATGTATGTATGTATGTATGTATGTATGTATGTATGTATGTATGTATGTATGTATGTATGTATGTATGTATGTATGTATGTATGTATGTATGTATGTATGTATGTATGTATGTATGTATGTATGTATGTATGTATGTATGTATGTATGTATGTATGTATGTATGTATGTATGTATGTATGTATGTATGTATGTATGTATGTATGTATGTATGTATGTATGTATGTATGTATGTATGTATGTATGTATGTATGTATGTATGTATGTATGTATGTATGTATGTATGTATGTATGTATGTATGTATGTATGTATGTATGTATGTATGTATGTATGTATGTATGTATGTATGTATGTATGTATGTATGTATGTATGTATGTATGTATGTATGTATGTATGTATGTATGTATGTATGTATGTATGTATGTATGTATGTATGTATGTATGTATGTATGTATGTATGTATGTATGTATGTATGTATGTATGTATGTATGTATGTATGTATGTATGTATGTATGTATGTATGTATGTATGTATGTATGTATGTATGTATGTATGTATGTATGTATGTATGTATGTATGTATGTATGTATGTATGTATGTATGTATGTATGTATGTATGTATGTATGTATGTATGTATGTATGTATGTATGTATGTATGTATGTATGTATGTATGTATGTATGTATGTATGTATGTATGTATGTATGTATGTATGTATGTATGTATGTATGTATGTATGTATGTATGTATGTATGTATGTATGTATGTATGTATGTATGTATGTATGTATGTATGTATGTATGTATGTATGTATGTATGTATGTATGTATGTATGTATGTATGTATGTATGTATGTATGTATGTATGTATGTATGTATGTATGTATGTATGTATGTATGTATGTATGTATGTATGTATGTATGTATGTATGTATGTATGTATGTATGTATGTATGTATGTATGTATGTATGTATGTATGTATGTATGTATGTATGTATGTATGTATGTATGTATGTATGTATGTATGTATGTATGTATGTATGTATGTATGTATGTATGTATGTATGTATGTATGTATGTATGTATGTATGTATGTATGTATGTATGTATGTATGTATGTATGTATGTATGTATGTATGTATGTATGTATGTATGTATGTATGTATGTATGTATGTATGTATGTATGTATGTATGTATGTATGTATGTATGTATGTATGTATGTATGTATGTATGTATGTATGTATGTATGTATGTATGTATGTATGTATGTATGTATGTATGTATGTATGTATGTATGTATGTATGTATGTATGTATGTATGTATGTATGTATGTATGTATGTATGTATGTATGTATGTATGTATGTATGTATGTATGTATGTATGTATGTATGTATGTATGTATGTATGTATGTATGTATGTATGTATGTATGTATGTATGTATGTATGTATGTATGTATGTATGTATGTATGTATGTATGTATGTATGTATGTATGTATGTATGTATGTATGTATGTATGTATGTATGTATGTATGTATGTATGTATGTATGTATGTATGTATGTATGTATGTATGTATGTATGTATGTATGTATGTATGTATGTATGTATGTATGTATGTATGTATGTATGTATGTATGTATGTATGTATGTATGTATGTATGTATGTATGTATGTATGTATGTATGTATGTATGTATGTATGTATGTATGTATGTATGTATGTATGTATGTATGTATGTATGTATGTATGTATGTATGTATGTATGTATGTATGTATGTATGTATGTATGTATGTATGTATGTATGTATGTATGTATGTATGTATGTATGTATGTATGTATGTATGTATGTATGTATGTATGTATGTATGTATGTATGTATGTATGTATGTATGTATGTATGTATGTATGTATGTATGTATGTATGTATGTATGTATGTATGTATGTATGTATGTATGTATGTATGTATGTATGTATGTATGTATGTATGTATGTATGTATGTATGTATGTATGTATGTATGTATGTATGTATGTATGTATGTATGTATGTATGTATGTATGTATGTTGTGTGTGTGTGTGTGTGTGTGTGTGTGTGTGTGTGTGTGTGTGTGTGTGTGTGTGTGTGTGTGTGTGTGTGTGTGTGTGTGTGTGTGTGTGTGTGTGTGTGTGTGTGTGTGTGTGTGTGTGTGTGTGTGTGTGTGTGTGTGTGTGTGTGTGTGTGTGTGTGTGTGTGTGTGTGTGTGTGTGTGTGTGTGTGTGTGTGTGTGTGTGTGTGTGTGTGTGTGTGTGTGTGTGTGTGTGTGTGTGTGTGTGTGTGTGTGTGTGTGTGTGTGTGTGTGTGTGTGTGTGTGTGTGTGTGTGTGTGTGTGTGTGTGTGTGTGTGTGTGTGTGTGTGTGTGTGTGTGTGTGTGTGTGTGTGTGTGTGTGTGTGTGTGTGTGTGTGTGTGTGTGTGTGTGTGTGTGTGTGTGTGTGTGTGTGTGTGTGTGTGTGTGTGTGTGTGTGTGTGTGTGTGTGTGTGTGTGTGTGTGTGTGTGTGTGTGTGTGTGTGTGTGTGTGTGTGTGTGTGTGTGTGTGTGTGTGTGTGTGTGTGTGTGTGTGTGTGTGTGTGTGTGTGTGTGTGTGTGTGTGTGTGTGTGTGTGTGTGTGTGTGTGTGTGTGTGTGTGTGTGTGTGTGTGTGTGTGTGTGTGTGTGTGTGTACTTGTTTCCGTATATTTATGGGGACATACGCCTGAAATTGGCTATAGTTATGGGGACTTCCCAACTTATGTGGACATACACACGTCCACGCAATTTTTTATTATTTTAACGTTATCTACTAAATAACATAAAAAACTTTATTTAAAAAAATGTCCCCTGAAGTGCTTTTATGGTATACGTGTGTTTATCACCTGTAAGCTACATGTTCCGTGTGGACATCAAACCGTCCGGTAGATAGCGACCCCTTCAGTCAAATTTCTTAACTAGTAGGGTAAACTTGTGTGGACATATGGGTATAAAAGTGTGTATATTGTATCGGACATTTCACCGTTGGTATATTCTTCTTGGCAACATACTATTTTTGTTCAGCTCCGTTTGATGGGTTTAAAGTGTTTTCATAAATTTATATATTGCGTAGGCCACAATAATATAATAATAATATTTAAATCCAAAATCAGCAACCACTTTATATTTGTGATGTAATTAATTATAATAGTTAAGGAGAAATAAATAAAAAAATTTTAATTTAAGGAAATATTAAATTGAATTATGATATTTTACATGCATTATTTAAAATAATAAAAAATAAATATAAAACAAAAAAAATGATTGCTGTGATGGTATTTTATTATTTTCAATTTAATTTTAAATTTTCTTGAATATATATACTTTAAATCTGTTTATTTTAACTTTTAAAAACATTTTATTTTTACTTTCCCGGAACCATTAGAGTGAAAGTAAGGTGAACGAGCAAAAAAAAAATCAAGATATCGATGGAAATATCCATTTTGAGGTTCCCCGAGAAGATTGAAACCATTTCCAGCGCATGGTCTGTCTGTGTGTAATCTTCCACGATAACTGCCGAACCGTTTGACCAATCAAGTTGAAATTTGGTATGGAGGGTAGGTGTGTGCCTAGAATGCGACCATTTGATTTTGGTTTAAATTGGTAAAGTAGAAGGTCCTCAAGACCGACATTGATTAATTGCACATGTAACAATTTTTTACTTTTTTTAAAGTTTATGGACAAACTATACACTTTAGTTGAAAATGTTTTAGTACAAAGATTTATAGCATAAAATTCCCTACAACTTTTATTTCAAACTTTTTCCAGAATATATAATAGTTGCGCCACTAGAGGGCGCGTAAAAAATGTGCTGAAAAGTTTTCTCCAGTTTTTCTTGATTTTGAGGACAAATAATATACGTTAGTGCAAAATGTTGCAGTACAACGTTTTAGAACATAAAATTTCCTACAACCTTTGTCTTAAGCTTTTTCCAGAATTTCCTATAGTTGCGCCACTAGAGGGCGCGTAAAAAATGTCCTGATAAGTTTTCTCTAGTTTTTCTTGATTTTGAGGACAAATAATATACGTTAGTGCAAAATGTTGTAGTACAACGTTTTAGAGCATAAAATTCCCTACAACTTTTGTCTTAAGCTTTTTCTAGAATTTCCAATAGTTGCGCCACTAGAGCATTTTTCCTTTTAAGATCAACGCGTCGATGAACAAACCCCCGCGCTCAAGGGACAGTATTTAATGAACTATTTTTCCTACTTTTTAGAAATCTATAATATCTATAATATCCGTTGTATAAAAAGAACACCATTTAGAAAATTATATTATTTTTTAATATTACAAGTCGGAAAGTAAACTAAATTATTGTTATCGCTATAATTAATTAATTAATTGAAAATACTTGTTTAAATATTCGAATTTCTCAAGCACTTCCGAACGTACCTATATTATTTGGGACTTATTAGTGAAAATCGCATAAAAATTAGTGTCCTAAATAACCACTGAATCGTTTTCTATTTAGGACACCTAATGTTTATTTTGCATTTTTTTTAAGACAAACAAGATGAATTCTAATTTCTACCTAAATATTATTCGGAATACTTAAGAAATAATACCTAGTATACAATATTATTTAAATTGGCGCAGCTTTAGATCTTTAAAGCAATAAATATTGTCGTACCGTTGCAAGTGTCTTTCCAAATTTTAAGTTTGCGGAACCCCTCTTCATATCGCGGTTCAACTTATTTTGGCCACATTGTAGAAACATGAAATTTCGGTTGAAACAATAAAATATACATTTTTTTTGTATTGTTTCCCATTTTCAAGCATGTTTTTAAATGGGAACTGTAGTTGTTTATTATTGTATCAAAAATTACACGTGAATACGAAAAAATGCCAGCCCCCAGAGCGTCGTTTTTTTACATGTTCCTTGTGACCGCCTTTATCGTTTCCCACTATAGGTGATACAGATATGAACTAAATTATTGTAAAAATGTATCTCGCCTACACTATTACTAAACATAATTCGGCATTATATTTTTCATAAATTGTAAAACATAATTTTAAATCTTACTAAAAAACCGATTTCCCCATATCAAGGACAAAATCAAAATGCAACATTGCATTGAATAATATTTGTGATTTTCTCTAGTCTGACTTTTAAATATAAAGTAAGGTAGAAGAATCCAGAAACTAGCGCTTTTGTTTCTAAGCAGATATTGTGAAACTATGTCCACTTAATCTCGGTTAAATTCAATTTTGTTTTCTTACCCTTTGCTCTCTTCGCGCTTATTTTTAGTTTATAATAATTTAAATCCACATTTTGATACACCTCGTATACAACTAAAAAAATTTGATATCTGATGGTTGTATTCTGAGTTTTATACTAAGCAGACATTTTTATTTAGAAGATAAAAAATTTTATGCAGAATATCTTTTTTCCATAAAATTGATAGTTTTGAAAGTTTTCCATATGCTGCGACACATTTTAAGCTAATAAGTAACATTCTAAGAAAATATAGTGCTAATAACAGTTGCAAGTCAACAATGAAAACAAGGGTAAATTACAATAATAACGTATCTAGCAAACGAATTACATGACAATTTAATAAAAACATTATAAGTTTTACACAAATCCAATTGTTCTAAATTATACTGAAAATTTTACACTATATACGGAAGCCTTAAAAAGTGTTTAAATTCCCAAATAATACTTTTTAATTTGGGTAATATTACAAGAATTAAGATATAGATCATATTTAAAGATTTTAAATTAAATACAGATGAGTGGTGTCGAGGAACAAACGGTTGGAAAGAAGTTCCATTCGCTGTATATTATTTATGTGTAACGTATTATAGTAAAAGTCTTCCGTCGTCATTTTTGAGACATACTGTATACACCGTACAAGAATTTTCATTTTTGGGACATACTGTATACACCTTATAATTTTTTTTCAAAAAACCAACTTGATACACACTATATGCAACTTACAAAAATTTTCATTTTTGGGACATATTGTATACACTATGGACACACTATATACAACTTAATTTTTTTTTAATTTTTTGGGACAAGATTATTTATCGAAAAGATTCAACTTGGGACACACTGTATACACCTAACAATAATTTTTATTTTCGGGATACAATTTACACATAGGATTTTTCTGAAAAACCTCGTTTCATAACGGTCGAAATCTTACTCTTTTTTGGTCTAGTAGTCCAGTCAACATGTGCTTTTATGGCAAAACTTTTTTCTCCGCCTCCGAAAAATATGAACGAGATGTCATTCAATGCGGGATAGCGTGTAGATGATTTTTGAAAAAAATCAAGTGCGGCTTGCAAAACAATTAACTGAAAAATAAAAATGGGGTTTGGTTTTTTGCAAATATCTCAAATCCTATTTGACATTTTTCAAATTTGAATGAAGATTCAAAAATGGGAGGATATTTACCAAAAAAAAACTGTACCTCCCGGAACAGTAGGACCAATATCAATAATTTTCGTAGAGTGTTGAAAATACAGCCGAAGACGGGAACTTCGGCATGCGTAAGTGTGCACTTCGGACCTTTAATCAATAAATATTATTTAAATATAAAAATTAAAAATTGAAAAAATTCAGACATCTAGTAGGTAGAAGATTGATGAACAATCCGCGGTCAAAAAATTTTTGTCTCGATTTTTGGATTAATTATGCATTAGTTAATTTACCATTTTTACTACTTGAACATGAACATTGTAAGTGCGATAATTGTTAAATAACAAATCTGAATTTTTTTCCTTATTAGGATTTATTTTTAAAAGATCTCGGAAGAGTTTCCCGTTTGAAAAATTAAAAAATTGTTATTTTTCACTTTGTTATATACAATTTACTTACGTTAAAAATTAAAAAGCTTGATTAATCATTAAAAAAAAAATTTATATTACCATTGATTCGTTTTTTATGATCAGAAGTCACATGAAAATGATTTTTTAAATTTTTTATTTTTTATTGTTTACAAAAATTTTTATAAACAAATGCATTGTTTATAAGATAATTTAAAATTTCTTTTCTGGAAACATAATCTTTTGCATATTATGATTTTTTACAAAAAAATCGTTTCTTAATTTTTTTTTCTTGCTTTAAAACGTATTTGTTAATTAACAAGTCAATCACCTGTTATTATTATTAAAGAACCACTTTTTTTAATCATAATTTATCTTGCTCTTTTATAACTAAAAAAAATTGTATTTAATTTTTTATTGTTTATTTAATAAACAATTTGTTATAAACAATAAAACTTTTTCTATATATTTTTTTTCCTTTTCTACATAATGGAACAAAAACAACCATGTGTTTCTTTTTGAGAAAAATTATTTATAAGTCAAAAAAAAATTGTTAATTAACAAATACGTTTTTAAGTAATAAAAAAATATTTTTTGGTAACGATTTTTGTTTTTAATCATAATTTGCATCAAAGATTGTGGTTCCAAAAAAATTTTTAAATTATCTTATAAACAACGCATTTGTTTATAATAATTTTGTAAACAATAGAAAATAAAAATTTTCAAAAATCATTTTCATGTGACTTCTGAACATAGAAAAACAGTCCTTTCAAAAATGGGTCTAAAAATGGAAAAAAAATCAGATTTGTTATTTAACAATTATTGTACTTACAATGTGCATGTTCAAGTAGGAATAGCCTTTGTTCCCTTTGTTTTAAGTTTTTGAGAGTATAGTTTTATTATTATGTACCAGTACTTCTTTTCAAGTAAATAATAGTAGATTCTGTAACAAGGTTAGAATGAAAAATTCGACACGAGTGGAAAATTCCGAACGCGAGCGAAAGCGAGTGTGAGGAACCACGAGTGTCGAATTTTTTCATTCTAACCGAGTAACAGACTATATTTTCTCCACGATCAAAAAGTATAAATCAAAATTAAATTAAATCTGAACACAAGTTATTTGTTGACATATTTGTATTACATTGTATTGATATTTATAGTGTTATTGTACACTTACCGAAATTAAAGTCTGGTGCATTGATGTTTTTTCATAATTTGCAATTTCAGATATTATTAAATTCTATATCTACTTCACTTGATTTTTCACTCATTATTTTGTTTAAATTAAAACTTGTTTGAAAATAATTATTACCGTCACCATTTTATATCTGACACTGACACTTTTGAAGTCCATGGCAATCGATATTGTTTAATTCGATTACAGAAAATCCATTCTTTACCTTGATAAAGAATGAAAATACATGCAAAATGCATAAGATGCAAGTATTATAGAATAAATATTCAGACTCTAGAGTGTGAATGTTTACATTCTATTATTAAAAATGATTTCAGAAGTCATACATTCAGTAATGGTCGTGGAGAAAAAATTGTTAGTTAATTAATGCATAATTAATAGAAAAATCGCGATAGAAATTTTTGACTGCGGATTATTGTTCATTAATCTATTTAGTAGATGCCTGAATTTTTTCAATTCTTAATTTTGATTTTTAATAAATTTAAAAAATATTTGTTCATTGTGGTCCAAAGTGGACAGCGCTTACGCAAGCCGAAGTCCCCGTTTTCGGCTGAATTTTCAACACTCTGGGAAACTTTTAAATATTGGTCCTACAGTTCTGGATGGTATAGTTTTTCTTTGATAACTTTCCTCCTCTTTTTGAATCTTTTTTGCAAGCGACTCGGGAATTTTTTTAAATCATCTACAAGCTATTCCCAATCGAACGACATGTCGTTCATATTTTTTGGAGGCGGAGGAAAAAGATTGACCCAAAAAGCACTTGTTGACTAGACTATAGCTGTCATTTGCCAAGTGTCTGAGTGCGATAACTAAGTTGCAAAATAGTATTTTACGTTACAAGTCCGCTATATCCGACTTATTACAGTACGAGTTGTTTTTAAGGAGGAGACGACGCAGGAGCCGAGTCCGGAATATAAACGAGCACTGTAATAATACCTACTGGACGTATTTCGTTCGATATTTTATTTCATCCTACCTTTATATGTTGATTAAAATTTTTAAAAAATCGCAATTTGACATTGCAATTAAGCAATTGGTTTCCATAGTTATGTACGTATGATTGATATTTGCTTGTCACTGAAATATTTGTGTTTGAATTTATGGACTTAACACATTACGAGTACTTATAATAATAGTATTATTATTACCCCAAAAATCAACAAATAAATATGAATATAACCTACTTAAAAATAGAAGGTGCCTCTTATAGTTTTATATGATTTTTATAAGAAGTCTGCGTGCGATATGGCTATCATATCCACACTTGTTGCACAAACTACTATTTTGAACACAGTATTAATTTTTAAATTAATTAAAAAAACTTACATTATTCAGGATAAATTTTAACAATAATTATAAGTATATCAATACTTTTATTTACCCCAGAAGTAAAAGCAACCAGATACTAAAATTTCACTACCAATGTCAGACATATTTGCGTTTTGTCATGAAGAGTCAAAATATTATATATTTTGATAAATGGATCATGGGCCACCCCTACAACTTATAAATCGGTTAATAGATTTATTCCAAATTTTTGTTGATTATAATAGATCTATTCTTGTTTTTTATAAAAATCCAATATGACATATATCTGGTTTGACCGAAAATTTGAATTCTACGACTTCAAATACGTACATATCGACACTTGGATCCTAGGTGCTCATTATTTGGTCTAAATTACTTATAATCAATCTAAAATTACATACAAAATCTGAATTTTGTCAATTATTTATTTTTATTTCTTTTATTAAATATTTAAATCAGCAAATTCTATATTTACTGAATTACTTTTTCGAGAGGGTTGTTTTAAAGAGAATTTGAAAAAAATAACATTTTCGTTTATTTAAAAAAAAATCGGCTGTGTCACGCCAGAACTTTCCCGGCTCGACGGTAGAGAGTATGTTATTGATTATTATTATTTTAATTACACAATACCATTACATTAATTTATGGAGCACATTAAAAATAGCCAGCCGATGATGAATACGTCTACCGAATTGATATTTCAATGTTGATTATGACAAAAGCTGCGCATGCGCACGTTGTATATCACACTGCTACAATTAGGATCTCCTAAAATCATGTGTGAAGAAAATTTTTCATACAATAGTTGTAGGGAATTTCATGCTTTAAAACTTTGCACTGAAACACTTTGCACTAAAGAGCATAATTTCCGTCCAATTTTAAAAAATGGAAAATCCTAAAGGTGTATTTTTCTCTCCATCTAGCGGCGAAACTATGAGGAATTCGATAAAAAGTTTTAGACAAAAGTTGTACGGAATTTTATGCTCTAAAACTTTGTACTATAACATTTTGCATTAAATTGTATTGTTTGTCCTAAAATCAAGAAAAACTACAGGAAACATACATGTACATTTTTTACGCGACCTCTAGTGGCGTAACTATTGGAAATTCTGAAAAAAGCTTAAGACAAAAGTTGTAGGGAATTTTACGCTCTAAAACTTTCGACTACAACATTTTGCACTAAAGTGTATTATTTGTCCTCAATATCAAGAAAAACTAGATAAAACATACATGCACATTTTTTACGCGCCCTCTAGTGGCGCAACTATTCGAAATTCTGGAAAAAGATTAAGGCGAAAGTTGTAGTGAATTTTATGTTCTAAAACTTTGTACTAAAACATTTTGCACGAAAATGTATTGTTTGTCCTCAAAATCAAGAAAAACTAGAGAAAACATACATATACATTTTTTACGCTCCCTCTAGTGGCGCAACTATTAGAAATTCTGGAAAAAATGTGAAACAAAAGTTATAGGGAACTTTATGCTCTAAAACTTTATACTGCAATATTTTGCACTAAAGTGTATTGTTTGTCCTTGAAATTTAAAAAAGTAAAAAATTGTTACATGTGTATTTAATCAATGTCGGTCTTGGGGACCTTCTATTGTACCAATTTAAACCAAAAACTAATGGTCGCATTCGAGGCATACACCGACCCTTCATACCAAGTTTCAGCATGATTGGTCAAACGGTTCGGAAGTTATCGTGGAAGATTACTCACAGACAGACCATACGCTGAAAATGGTTTCAATCTTCTTGGGGGACCTCAAAATATATATGTCCATCGATATCGCGATTTTTTTCTCATTCACTATACTTTGCCTTCGATGGAACCGGGAAAGTAAAAATGAGTTTCTGTTAAAAAAACTGTATTTGCTGAATTAAATGTTTAATAAAAGCTACAAAAATAAATAAGTGATAAAATTGTAACTTTTTAGGTAATTTTAGTTTGATCATAAGTAATTTAGACCAAATCATAAGCACCCAGAATAGATAACAAAAATAAAAAATAAAAGTGAAATGGCGTTTCAAGTGACATTTGACAGTCGATCTGTACGTATTTTAAGTCGTAAAATCCTAGTATGTGGAGATGTACCAGGGGTTCCATTTGAATTTACAATTTTTATATCATTTCCGGTTAAACCGGATGTCAGTCATATTCTATTTTTATTTCAAATAATCAACCAACATTTGGTATAAATATATTAACCCATTTAAAAGTTATAGGGTTGGCCCATGATTCATTTATACCCGATATATTCAAACATGTGTCTTTTCGAAACTAAGCACACCCCGTTATATAGGTAAAGGATGAGGTTATTAAGAAAATTAATAATGTACAGATTGTCCCATTTAAAGAAAATTAGTTTATGAACTGTATGAAATAGCGCGATTTTGGGTTTTTCTTAGAGGAAGTTACAATTTCAATTCCAATGCAGTATAATAAAACGTATGGCCCTACTTAAGTCTTGACTGAAAACCGCATTTAGATAACTTAATTGGTTCAAGTCTACAAAATGTGGAAAAATATAGTGAGACACCCGGTATAAAACTATGGAAATAGCATGTATTAGTGTTTATGTAATCATAAAATATTAACGGGAACAAATATTTAAAAATGTGTAAGTCCACATAAGTATAATACTGAGGACATATACCTAATATGTGTGTTTGTCCACGTAAATCCATTAGTGTGGACTTACCTCAGCGTCCACACATTCATAGAAGCGTATCATTGAGGGTATGTCCACATTCATAAATTTACGAGGACGTCCTATAGGTCCGCATAAGTTTGTCCATGTCCATAACTTTGTTATTACGGAGTGTATCAAAAATTCATTTAAAAACTTAAATAATGTTCTTTATATACAGTACGACCTATATAATACACCCCATGTCCACACAAGGGTACTAAATATCATGCGTCCCCCCAAATATACGGAAACACGTATAGGTGTGTGTGTGTGTGTGTGTGTGTGTGTGTGTGTGTGTGTGTGTGTGTGTGTGTGTGTGTGTGTGTATGTGTGTGTGTGTGTGTGTGTGTGTGTGTGTGTGTGTGTGTGTGTGTGTGTGTGTGTGTGTGTGTGTGTGTGTGTGTGTGTGTGTGTGTGTGTGTGTGTGTGTGTGTGTGTGTGTGTGTGTGTGTGTGTGTGTGTGTGTGTGTGTGTGTGTGTGTGTGTGTGTGTGTGTGTGTGTGTGTGTGTGTGTGTGTGTGTGTGTGTGTGTGTGTGTGTGTGTGTGTGTGTGTGTGTGTGTGTGTGTGTGTGTGTGTGTGTGTGTGTGTGTGTGTGTGTGTGTGTGTGTGTGTGTGTGTGTGTGTGTGTGTGTGTGTGTGTGTGTGTGTGTGTGTGTGTGTGTGTGTGTGTGTGTGTGTGTGTGTGTGTGTGTGTGTGTGTGTGTGTGTGTGTGTGTGTGTGTGTGTGTGTGTGTGTGTGTGTGTGTGTGTGTGTGTGTGTGTGTGTGTGTGTGTGTGTGTGTGTGTGTGTGTGTGTGTGTGTGTGTGTGTGTGTGTGTGTGTGTGTGTGTGTGTGTGTGTGTGTGTGTGTGTGTGTGTGTGTGTGTGTGTGTGTGTGTGTGTGTGTGTGTGTGTGTGTGTGTGTGTGTGTGTGTGTGTGTGTGTGTGTGTGTGTGTGTGTGTGTGTGTGTGTGTGTGTGTGTGTGTGTGTGTGTGTGTGTGTGTGTGTGTGTGTGTGTGTGTGTGTGTGTGTGTGTGTGTGTGTGTGTGTGTGTGTGTGTGTGTGTGTGTGTGTGTGTGTGTGTGTGTGTGTGTGTGTGTGTGTGTGTGTGTGTGTGTGTGTGTGTGTGTGTGTGTGTGTGTGTGTGTGTGTGTGTGTGTGTGTGTGTGTGTGTGTGTGTGTGTGTGTGTGTGTGTGTGTGTGTGTGTGTGTGTGTGTGTGTGTGTGTGTGTGTGTGTGTGTGTGTGTGTGTGTGTGTGTGTGTGTGTGTGTGTGTGTGTGTGTGTGTGTGTGTGTGTGTGTGTGTGTGTGTGTGTGTGTGTGTGTGTGTGTGTGTGTGTGTGTGTGTGTGTGTGTGTGTGTGTGTGTGTGTGTGTGTGTGTGTGTGTGTGTGTGTGTGTGTGTGTGTGTGTGTGTGTGTGTGTGTGTGTGTGTGTGTGTGTGTGTGTGTGTGTGTGTGTGTGTGTGTGTGTGTGTGTGTGTGTGTACTTGTTTTCGTATATTTATGGGGACATACGCCTGAAATTGGCTATGGTTTTGGGGACTTCCCAACTTATGTGGACATACACACGTCCACGCAATTTTTTATTGTTTTAACGTTATCTACGTGGACTAAATAACATAAAAAACTATATTTAAAAAAATGTCCCCTGAAGTGCTTTTATGGTATACCTGTGTTTATCACCTGTAAGCTACATGTTCCGTGTGGACATCAAACCGTCCGGTAGATAGCGACCCCTTCAGTCAAATTTCTTAACTAGTAGGGTTAACTTGTGTGGACATATGGGTATAAAAGTGTGTATATTGTATCAGACATTTCACCGTTGGAATATTGTTCTTGGCAACAGATTATTTTTGTTGAGCTCCGTTTGATGGGTTTAAAGTGTTTTCGTAAATTTATATATTGCGTAGGCCACAATAGTATAATAATAATATTTAAATCCAAATTATATTTGTGATGTAATAAATTATAATAATAAAGGAGACATAAATAATATTTTTTTTTAATACAAGGAAATATTAAATTGAATTAGGATATTTTTCATGCATTATTTCTAAAGTAAAAATAAATATAAAACAAAAAAAAATGATTGTTGTGATGGTATTTTACTATTTTCAATTTATTTTTAAATTTTCTTGAATATGTATACTTTAAATCTGTTTGTTTATTTTAATATAGGTAGCCACAACTTTTAAAAACATTTTATTTTTTTAAATAGTATAGAAATAGATAATTATTTTTCGGTCTCGGGCTATTGATCACCTCTGCAGAAGCGCCTCGGTTATCTATATTTGCCCTCAACAATAATGATGCATTACCCGCCAGAGAAATATTATTAAATTCGTCTAGTTTCATTTTATTTTACTGATTTCATAATTAAATTATAGTAGGAGAACGAGGGATCTCTAAGATGCATTTTAAGGACCCTCTATAACACTCGCGAACAACCACCTAAAAAAAATTGGTTCTTATGTAAATCGACCTGGCGGATCCGATTTTGGAGTTCGCCAGACGATTTGGAATTGCCAAATTGGCCAAAATCGACAATTTCCAAAAAATCTCATATTTTAGAGAATTTTTAAAATTTTTAATTATCATCCTATATCTCTCTTAGTTTAAGTCCGATTGAATTGAAATTTTTAGGAGAACCAACTTAGATCTTTGTTATCACGACTTACATGACAGAAATGCAAAAAAAATTACGTGTCACAAGTAATTTATTTTTAAAATGTTGGTGACAAGAAATTTGGTAAAAATGCAGCAACAAATATTCGATCGAGAAAACTTTTTTGTTTTTAAAGATAGATGTATATAGTAAGCGACAAAGTTGTAGCCAAAGAATCAAAGAAACTTTTTTATTTCGGTGATTTTTTTGATAACTAGCTTGATTTTTAATATAACGGTGTCACAATGTGGCAATATAGAAAAATCTCTGCCGGTCGCGGACGGTCCGTACTTTACAAGGTATCGCCATACGTCCAACTACTAAACCGACCGCTTGGTTAAAAATTTGAGAAGTGGGGAACGAACCAACAAAGGGAAAATTAGAGAAGTGGGGACGCTGGAGGTGTCGTTTGAGTTGTTGGACAATCTATAGCTTGAGAGCGCCAGGATTTGTATTGTATTAATTAAAACCAATTTACGATTCGTGAGTTTATTTCGAATTTCATTAAATTTTAATTTTCAAAAAGGAGAAAAATATATAAAATAAAGATTTCAATTTTGATATAGGCAATTTAGACATACTCATTTCATTTTAACATTTTTTAACTTCTACTCGTATAAAAGCAACAATATCTAAGAGATAGTTAACACATTTGTAAAAAGGGATGATGACACTTTATATTTATAAGGTTCTTATCTAATACTACTGAGTTCCACATTTCCCTTGGCACGAACAACAAATGTTGCAAGACACATTCGCTTTAAGGCATTTACATTTATTTGGATTTTTCCTTTTAAGATCAACGCGTCGACGAACAAATCTCCGCGCTCAAGGGACAGTATGTTTTTATTTTCTCCGCAATTCGGCGATTAAATTCTCGTGATCAGTTTTTGCCTACCGCGCGAGAAAATCGACGAATTTACACAATGTTTTAAGTAATTAAAAACAATTTTTTTAAATTTTAAATATACACTTCCAAAAATATAAGTACTTGACTATCGAATGCCGTAAAATTTATTTCTTAATAGTTATAAACAATGTAACTGCGATTTTTTCAAAAAAAATTGTTAACTCGGTCCCTATTGGTCGTGGGGTTTTCTTTTTGTTTTCAAATTTTTCGTTTTGAAATCAGCTTTTGGTATTTGTAAGTTAAAAAATGATACGATGTACAGGGCGCGTACCAGCTCTAATTGTTTATAACAAAAAAAGTACCCTCTTTTTAATGCAATAAAGAAAGGGTTAAATGTTACTTTTTTACTTGGTTCAAAAAATCTTAAAAATATAAGTCTCAATGAAGAGAATGAGCCCTTATAGAAGTTAAAATTTTCATAAAAAAAAAAGTTAGAGCAATAAACATTTACGGTGTTGGGACAAACAATATCAAATATCTCAGCAACAAATTAACCAATTCAGTCTTGCAACGGCTTGTTTGATTCAGAATCAAAAAACCTTGCTTTAAAAGCAATAATAATATGAAAAAAACTTTTTTTGTAATAATTATTATCATTGCAAAAAACCGACATTTTTGACGGTTTTTCGCTATTTTTTAATAAACTAATTGACGAAATAAATCGCGGAATGGATCAAATTAAAGGTATTGTTAATTCCGAAAAAAAAGTATTGAATACTTATTTCGCTAAAATCAGTATTGTCGCTTGAAGAAGCGAAAAACATGTTTTCACTAACTTTGGACCTTCCTAATTTGTTTATGCAATTTTTTTTCGTGTGTAAAATATATAGGCATGCTAGTTTTATCTCTGCCTACAACTTAGTATACTTTTCATCCTGTAGCAAATTTACGTCATGAAATTTCAATACATCCTGGACTAAATATCTTATAATTCAGGCCAGATATGATTTAGCAGCAAAAATCAAGAAAGTTCATTTGTTATCTAAATTCCTGCAGTGGGAAATGATAACGGGGGTCACAAGGAATATGAAAACCAAAAATGGGGCTCTGGGGGTTGGTCTAATTCATGTGGATGATGTTAAAGGGGTGAAAAATGGTTTTTTTGCGATTTTGGCACCATATCAAAAAACATTTAACAGCAAAGTTCTAACGTATGTAAAAATCTACTTTTGTTCACAGGATCGAAAATTTGTTCAATACAAAAGATGGAGTTTCTGAAAAAATCTTTAATTAACTAGCGCTTTTGTTTCTAAGCAGATATTGTGAAACTATGTCCACTTAATCTCGGTTAAATTCAATTTTGTTTTCTTACCCTTTGCTCTCTTCGCGCTTATTTTTAGTTTATAATAATTTATATCCACATTTTTGACACACCTCGTATACAACTAAAAAAAAATTGATTTCTGATAATTGTATTCTGAATTTTATACTAAGCAGACATTTTAATTTAGAAGATAACAGAAAATTTTATGCAGAATATCTTTTTTCCATAAAATTGATAGTTTTGAAAGTTTTCGATACGCTGCGAACTTAAGTGGACACATTTTAAGCTAATAAGTAACATTCTAAGAAAATATAGTGCTAACAACAGTTGCAAGTTAACAAAGAAAATAAGGGTAAATTACAATAATAACGTATCTAGCAAACGAATTACATAACAATTTAATAAAACCATTACAAGTTTTACACAAATCCGATTGTTCTAAATTATACTGAAAACTTTACACTATATACCGAAACCTTAAAAAGTATTTAAATTCCCAAATAATACTTTTTAATTTGGGTAATATTACAAGAATTAAGATATAGATCATATTTAAAGATTTTAAATTAAATAAAGATGATTGGTGTCGAGGAACAAACGGTTGGAAAGAAGTTCCATTCGCTGTATATTATTTATTAAACAACATGACTGTCTGTAACGTATTATAGTAAAAGTCTTCCGTCGTCATTTTTGAGACATACTGTATACACCGTACAAGAATTTTCATTTTTGGGACATACTGTATACACCGTACAAGAATTTCTATATGCAATTTACAAAAATTTTCATTTTTGGGACATATTGTATACACTATGGACACACTATATACAACTTGATTTTTTTTAATTTTTTGGGACATTAGATTATTTATCGAAAAGATTCAACTTGGGACACACTGTATACACCTAACAATAATTTTTATTTTCGGGATACAATTTACACATAGGATTTTTCTGAAAAACCTCGTTTCGTAACGGTCGAAATCTTACTCTTTTTTGGCCTAGTAGTCCAGTCAACATGTGCTTTTATGACCAAACTTTTTTCTCCGCCTCCGAAAAATATGATTCAATTCGGGATAGCGTGTAGATGATTTTTGAAAAAAATCAAGTGCCGCTTGCAAAACAATTAACTAAAAAATAAAAATGGGGTTTGGTTTTTTGCAAATATCTCAAAACCTATTTTTTTCAGATTTGAAAAAAGATTCAAAAAGAGGAGGAAATTTACCAAAAAAAAAACTGTACCTCCCGGAACTGAAGGACCAATATCTATAATTTTTCCAGAGTGTTGAAAATACAGCCGAAGACGGGAATTTCGGCATGCGTAAGTGTGCACTTCGGACCTTTAATGAATAAATGTTATTTAAATATGAAAATTAATTGAAAAAATTCAGACATCTACTAGATAGATTGATGAATAATAATCCGCGGTCAAAAAATTTTTATTTCGATTTTTCGATTAATTATGCATTAGTTAATTAACATTTTTTTCCTACTTGAACATGAATATTGTAAGTCCGATAATTGTTAAATAACAAATATGAATTTTTGTTCCTTATTTGGATTTATTTTTAAAATTTCTCCGAAGTTTCCCGTTTGAAAAATTTAAAAATTGTTATTTTTCACTTTATTATTAATAATTTACTTACGTTAAAAATTAAAAAGCTTGATTAATAATTAAAAAAAAGTTTTACTTTCCCGGACCCATCAAAGGGAAAGTAAGTCTGTATGTCTGTGTGTCTGTGTGTAATCTTCTACGATAACTGCCGAACTGTTTGGCCAATCAAGCTGAAATTTGGTACTATTTTATAATTCTAAGGACAAACAATACACTTTAGTGCAAAATGTTGTAGTACAAAGTTTTAGAGCATAAAATTTCCTATAACTTTTGTTTTAAAGTTTTTTCTAGAATTTTCAATAGTTGCGCCACTAGAGGGCGCTTAAAAAATCTGCATGTAGGTTTTCTCTAGTTTTTCTTGATTTTGAGGAAATACAATGCATTTTAGTGCAAAATTTTCTGGTGCAAAGTTGTAAAGCATCAAATTTTCTTTAACTTTTATATTTAACTTTTTATCGAATTCCTCATAGTTTCGCCGCTAGATGGCGAGAAAAATACATATTTAGGATTTTTCATTTGTTTTAAAAAAATTAAAGGTAAATTATGCTCTTTAGTGCAAAATGTTTCAGTGCAAAGTTGTAAAGCATAAAATTCCCTACAACTATTGTATGATTTTAGGTGATCCTAATTGTAGCAGTGTGATATACAACGTGCGCATGCGCAGATTATGTCATTATCAACATTGAAATATCAATTCGGTAGACGTATTCACCATCGGCTCGCTATTTTTAATGTGTTCCATAATAATAATATAATAATAATTTATTCACCAAAGTCTACAATTTTACATATATTTTCTTTAAACTTTTTCTCCTTTTCCAAATCAAGATGAAAAATAAATATCTCCACTGAAGTCTTACGACTGGTACGTGGGAAACTGTGATATATTTTTTTCGTTTAGAATAAAAAAAATGAGGGGGTAATCCCACCTATCGAATGGTATAAATTCCATTTTAATATCTTTAATATTTTTAAAGTTATTCAATTTTTTTTAATCTTATATTAAATTTCAAAAAAAAAAATGAGGAATTCCACAATTTTTTGAATAAAATTTTGAAAAAAATCACAATTATAGAGTTTTTTACTACAAATGTAAGGGTAATTTTTTTAAAATTTTTAATATTAATTTTAACCTTAAAACAAATCAAACCTATTTTCGAATAATTTTAAAATCAATAAATAATTAATATCTCATTCAATTTTATTGAAAATGGGAAACAGACCTTTTTTTAGGTTTCTGGATCAAAATGCATTAATAAAGTTAGTTTAAAAAACTAAAAAAAAAATCAAATTTTTTTTTGCAAAAATTCATGTGTACCATTGAATTGTTTTAATTTTTTTCATTTTTTGCTATAACTTTTACAAATACTATATTAAAATTATGAAATAATTTACACACATAGTACTTTTGGATCTTTTTCGGATATGCTATTTACTTTTTTCATTTATTTTATACTTATTGATAAAACTAAATTACAAAAAATTTTAAAAAAATTCTTAATTTTGTCTATAATAATTACAATTCTAAATTTTAAGAAACTAAAATACATTTATAATTTAGAGTTTTATATTATCTTTCGAATGGTGAAAATCACATTTCAATAACTTTAATATTTTAGAAGTTATTCAATTTAGTTTAAAATCGTAATATAATCTTTACATTTCTTAGCCAATTTTTTAAAAATTCCAAAATTTTTGTAATAAAATTTTGAAAAAAATTATAATTATAAAATTAATTATTACAAATTTAAAAATATTTTTTTTAAATTTTTAATATAAAAATTTAACTAAAAAATAATAATTTAATAAAGATAAAAATTAAAATAAAAACTAACGGCGAAACTGTGCGCAACTTGAAAAAATAGCCAAGACAAAATTTATAGAAAATTTTATGTTCTACAATTTTGATACCATGTATTTTTCATAAAATTCCATAATTTTGTCTCAAAATCTAAAATAGTCACAAAAATGTCAATATAAATTTTTTTCACGCCCTCTAGCGGCGAAACTATCAGGAATTCAAAAAACCGGTAATAACAAAATGTGTAGAAAATTTTATGTTCTACAACTTTCACATCCTGTAATTTTTCATAAAAATGCATTATTTTGGTTATTTAAGAAAAATATGAATAAAAATTACTTTTTCATAAATCTGGCAACAATAGCAAAAGTTTTTGAAAATTTTAAACATTCGAAATTAAACTATAACGTATAAAAAATATATGTGTAAAACTTTATTATCATCTTGTTAGGTACTGACGTCATCACTTATAGCAACTGTCACTTCCGGTTGTCCGATTAACTCCAAAATATATACAGGTCGTCTCCTTGTTACCCTAAATATGTATATAAAATTTCATCTAAATCGGTTCAGCCGTTTAGACGCTATCGTGTTCACACACACACACACACAGACACACACACAGACACACACACAGACACACACACAGACACACAGACACACACACACACACACAGACAGACATCATGCTAAAAATGGTATAAATGGATTCAGGTGACCTCAAAACGTAAAGATCCGTTAAAATCTGGGTATGGTCAAAATATCATGATCGCAATACTTTCCTTCTATACAACTCTGTTGTTCGGAAAGTAAAAAGAGTTAAATTAATGTAATGCTTAGTAGTTTGTTATTAAAATAATAATAATAAATAACATATTCTCTACGGTCGAGCCGGGAAAGTTCTGGGGTGACACAGCCAATTTTTTATATTACTATTGATTCGTTTTTTTATGATCAGAAGTCACATGAAAATGATTTTTTAGTTTTTTTATTTCCCATTGTTTACAAAAATTGTTATAAACCAATGCGTTGTTTATAAGATAATTTAAAATTTCTTTTTTGGAAACATAATCTTTGATGCAAATTATGATTTTTTGCAAAAAAATCGTTTCTTAAATTTTTTTTCTTGCTTAGAAACCTGCAATAAGGAACCACTTTTTTTAATCATAATTTATCTTGCTTTTTGATAACTAAAAAAAAGTTTGTTTTTAAATTTTTATTGTTTATTTAATAAACAATTTGTTATAAACAATAAAAAATTTTCTTTATATTTTTTTTCCTTTTCTACATAATGGAACAAAAACAACCATGTGTTATTTTTTGAGAAAAATTATTTATATGGCAGAAAAAAATTGTTAATTAATAAATACGTTTTTAAGCAAAAAAAAAATATTGTTAGGGAACGATTTTTGTTTTTAATCATAATTTGCATCAAAGATTATGGTTCAAAAAAAAATTTAAATTATCTTATAAACAACGCATTTGTTTATAATAATTTTGTAAACAATAGAAAATAAAAATTTTCAAAAATTATTTTCATGTGACTTCTGATCATTGAAAAACGGATCAATTGTAATAAAATTTTTTTTTCAATGATTAATCAAGCTCTTTAATTTTTAACCGAAGTAAATTGTTAATAACAAAGTGAAAAATAACAATTTTTTAATTTTTCCAACGGAAATCTCTTCTGAGACATTTAAAAAATGGGTATAAAAATGGAAAAAAATCAGATTTGTTATTTAACAATTATTGTACTTACAATGTTCATGTTCAAATTAACTAATGCATAATTAATAGAAAAACAGCGGATTATTGTTCATAAATCTAGATGCCTGAATTTTTTCAATTCTTAATTTTCATATTTAATAAGTTTAAATAATATTTGTTCATTAAAGGTCCAAAGTGGACAGCAGCGCTTACGCAAGCGGAAGTCCCCGTTTTCGGCTGAATTTTCAACACTCTGGAAAAATTATAAATTTTGGTCCTACAGTTCTGGATGGTATAGTTTTTCTTTGATAAATTTCCTCCTCTTTTTGAATCTTTTTTCAAATTTGAAAAATGTCAGAGTTTTTGACATATTTACAAAAAACGAACCCCCATTTTTATTTTTCAGTTGATTGTTTATAACTTTTGCAATTTTTGCAAGCGACTCATGAATTTTTTAAAATCATCTACGCGCTATTCCCAATCGAATGACATCTCGTTCATATTTTTTAGAGGCGGAGAAAAAGATTGACCCAAAAAGCACTTGTTGACTAGACTATAGCTGTCATTTGCCAAGTGTCTGAGTGCGATAACTAAGTTGCAAAATAGTATTTTACGTTACAAGTCCGCTATATCCGACTTATTACAGTACGAGTTGTTTTTAAGGAGGAGACTACGCAGGAGCCGAGTCCGGAATATAAACGAGCACTGTAATAATACCTACTGGACGTGTTTCATACGATATTTTATTTCATCCTGTCTTTATATGTTGATTAAAATTTTTATAAATATTATGTATTTTGGTAAATGGATCATGGGCCACCCCTACAACTCATAAATCTTATTGATTTATTCTAAATTTTTGTTGATTATAATAGATCTATTTTTTGTTTATAAAAATCCAATATGACAGATATCCGGTTTGACCGAAAATTATATGAAAATTGGAAACTCCAATGGAACACCCGGTACTTTTCTACATATTTGAATTCTACGACTTCAAATACGTACATATCGACTGTCAAATGATACTTGGGTCCTAGGTGCTCATGATTTGGTCTAAATTACTTATAATCAATCTAAAATTACATACAAAATCTGAATTTTGTCAATTATTTATTTTTGTTTCTTTTATTAAATATTTAAATCAGCAAATTCTATATTTACTGAATTACTTTTTCGACGGGGTAGTTTTTAGGAGAATTTGAAAAAATAACATTTCTCGTTTATTTAAAAAAAAGGAAGACAGACCTCACTCTGTAAATGGTCTCATCTTATCGGGGGACCTCAAAATGTATATGTCCATCGACCGATATCGCGATTTTTTTCTCGTTCACTATACTTGGCCTTCGATGGAACAGGGAAAGTAAAAATGAGTTTCTGTTAAAAAAACTGGATTTGCTGAATTAAATGTTTAATAAAAGCTACAAAAATAAATAAGTGATAAAATTGTAACTTTTTAGGTAATTTTAGTTTGATCATAAGTAATTAATAGATTGATCGACTTACCTGGTAAGGAAGATCGATCGAAATTATTTGAGCTGTTGTCCTACATGATTATTCACCCTGTAGTATGCATTCTTTCATACCAACTCGCACAAATCACACAGATCCGAACAAAAAACGTTATCTGTGTATGACTAATATCTCGAACCGGTGCCGATATCGACTCATTGCTTTGACTGAAAAAACTTAGATCGCACTGGGCTATTATTAAGGGATGGGAGGGTTATAATCATTACGGACAACAGCTCAAATAATTTCGATCGATCTTCCTTACCAGGTAAGTCGATCAATCTATTAATTATTTTTCGCTGTTGTCCTACATGATTATTCACCCTGTAGATGTTTAAAGAGTAAAAAGCGATCTAAGTAATACCCCTATATTGAAAAAATTATTATAAACCCAATACAAACAAAAAAAAGAAAAATAGAAACATGTTTAACACATGTTGCGTTTCAAATAACTAAACATATTTATAAATATTATTGATCCACTTTTTGCATAATTGCAAAATTTATTGAAAACCGTAGATCTCTGAGTCCACCCTGCAGCTGCTCTGATTGTTTCTACATTAACACCTGCTCTTAGAGCAGCAGAAGTAGACGCATGTCGCGTACTATGAGCTGAAAATTTACTTGTGTCTATGCCACTAATCTGTAATACTTTCTTGATCCACCTACTAATACTCTGAGAAGTTACGGCATGGTGAGGTTTCTTCCACGATATTAGTAACTTGTCTTCTCCCGATGGTCTCAATAACGTAACTCTTGCTAGATACGCTCTTAAAGTTTTTACTAAACACAATTCAGGATTTGAGTCAAACACAGGGAATATCAATAAAGGTTGTAACTTTTTGTACCCTGATGTTTTAATTCTTTCTGAAATACGAATCTCTACTATATTTCCGGTATCGTGTATATCTTTTAACATGATTTTTGAAAAAGTCTGTACCCGATGAGCAGATGTTAATGCAAGTAAACCTACCAATTTGTATGTAAGATTTTCAAGAGAAAGATTTTTTAAAGGATACAGTTTCGATAGATAATTTAAAACTGGGGATGGATCCCAAGTAGCCCAATATTTCGGCATCGACGGATTTTGATTATATGATCCTTTAAAAAATCTTTTGTAAATTGTTTGATCTTTCTCGGGGATTGTTAATATTAAAGATAAGGCAGCTCTATGTGTATTCAGCGATGAAAAAGATATTCCTGTCTCCTTTACCATTAAAAAATATTGTAATACATTTTAATGCAATAATTAAACGGATCTAGTTCTTGAGTCATGCAAAAGACCACAATTTCTTTAAACAATTGTCATATTGTCGAATTGTTGTTTGCAATAAAGAGACCAATAAGACAGGAATAACTGTTTCTGGTAAATTTTTATTCAGGTATGACCTCCATACAACTTCCCGGCAACCAGGGTAAGATGCTCGTATAAAGGATGTGGTTCCCTAAAAGGAGAAAAAAGCAAATTTATATTTGGTGACAAGTTAATATCCTTTTCAATTAACATCTTTTTTTAAAAACTGGATACCACGGTTGGCTAGGCCAATTTGGTACTACCATTATGCCTAATGCTTTGTCCACCTTTATTTTCTCTAATACTTTTGAAATCAACGAAAATGGAGGAAAAGCATAGAAAAAATAGTTATTCCAGGGTATCGTGAAAGCGTCAACACTCATTGATTCTGGGTCCGGACGCCAGGATACAAACCTCTCACATTTACGGTTTAGATAACTAGCGAAAAGATCAATTTTCGGTAAACCAAAAATCGTCACAATTTTGTTATAGGCATAATCAGCTAGTTCGTATTCTGTACCGATGCTTTTAATTCTAGATTCTAAATCAGCGATATTTTCTGACGATTTTACATACGACGCATAAACCGTTAAATTTCTATTCTGACACCATAACCACAATTGTCGTGTAATTTCATTTAGCCTTTTAAATCGGGTACTTCCCATTTTATTTATGCAAGCAATTGCTGTGGTATTATCAACTCTCAGTAATATATTTTTATTGTATATATTTTTTGTAAATGCTCTAAGCCCATTGTAGGATGCTACTATTTCTAAATAGTTTATATGAAAGGTTTTCTCCTGTTCATTCCAAAACCCATTAATACCCTGTCCCTTACATTTTGCGCCCCATCCAGATTCAGATGCATCAGAGTAAATTTCAAGAACAAAGTCATTCGTTTTTACATCTTTTTTAACTTTATCTACATTCTTTAACCACCAGTTTAATTCATCTTTTATTGAAGTTGACATAAATATACAAGATTAATAATCTCCCCCACAAGCGTGCAGAACTTTAGCTTTCGCTCTTTCTAATCTTTTCAAATAAATACAACCATATTTAGTCGCTGGACCAATCGCCACTAAACTTCCAATTATTTTTGCAAATTCTCGAATTTTAAGTACTTTCTTTTTAACTACTCTTTATAAACAATGTTTTATCTTTCTTATTCTTTCCTCCGGCAAGGATATACTCATTTCAATACTGTTAAAAGAAAAACCTAAATGAATTATTTGTTGTTTGGGAAAAAACTCACTTTTTTCTGAATTTACTCTAAAGCCTAAATCTATCAAGAGGTTATAATCTACTTGCACGTTATTTTTTGCTTCTTTCTTCGTATCCGAAACAAACAAAAAATCATCTAAATAATAAGTACAAATTATATTTTTACTTCTTAGGTAAACTAATAATGGTTTCATTATCTTTGTAAATATATAGGGTGCAATATTAAGCCCCATTGGTAAACAATTAAATTCATATAACATACCCTCAAATTTAAACCTTAAGTATTTTCGATATTTCTTGGTAACTGACAATGAAAAATAAGCATCTTTTAAATCGATACTGGTAAACCAACATGTTTTCGACATTAATTTTAAAACTGTCCTATAGTCCTCCATTTTAAAATGTGGAGGAAAAATAAAATTATTAAGTTTCTTTAAATTTAATATAAATCTATATTTGAATAATTAGATTTTTCACATTCCGATAATCTTACAACTGGTTTACGTAATTAACTTGGACTTTTTGAGAAAGGAATAACTATGCCTTTAACCCAATTTATTGTAATTTTGGTGTTTATGGTATAATCCTCCCATAGTTCTCTTCAAATCTTCCTCTACTTTTTTCAATGCCTGAGTAGCCTTCACCGAATCAGAAAAATTTTTACTAAATAGAAACTCATCGATTGGACAATTTTCTATTGCTTTCGAAATGTCCGTTTTTAAATAGGGCTTTACTGCAAACCTTCTATGCCTAGATATATAATTATGTACATTGCAAATTATTTGCCCAGAGTCTGCAAGTTTTCCCAAATAATTTTTAATCATTTTGGTCATAACTTGAGCCAAAACTGAAAGACCTGAAGCCAGTTGTGATTGAAGTTGCGACATTATAAAATCCTGGTTTTTTACCTCCTTGGACACACATATTTCGAGCTCAGGATTTAACAGTGGTGCTTTCAAACTGTCACAATTCCTGGGTACAGGATATTTTTTCAATAACTTCTCCCGTATTTCTTTATCAAGGCCATTGATCAAGTAATCTTTCCATCTAATCACTACTTCTTCATGAACATCCTCCCCTTCCTTTTTTGAAGAAGTTGGATTTGTTCCCAAAGCTTCGAGTACCTTATCATCTATTTTACTTTCCTCAATTTCTTCTGCCACACTTCTTGAAAGACAAAAGCATTAAAATCAAATGCCACGTCTTTTCGTCACAATATTTTAGTGGTTCGGCAACTGCCTAACCTTATTTAAAAATGAGTCATACTAATTGTATGAATTAAATTCGTTGGTCCACTGGTTGAACATATATTAAAAAGTAAGAAAAAAATTTGTCCATACTAATTGTATGAAATATATTCGTTGGGTAACCACCCATATTCTTATTTCTGAAAACTTTATATACCTGAAGAAATCACTGTTTGCTCTTCAGAACTTTCCCATTCAGAATCTGAATTATTCTCAATTTTCCTTTGCATTTCTTTCAACTCATTTAACAGGACACTGTATTTATTCTTTTTTGCGTTTTTCTTTATCGTTTTCCTGACCTTTTCTTTTGTATTAGCTACATCTTGACCTTCATTTCCTGAAGAATCGGTAAATGAATCTATTATTCTACGTCTTTTCGGCATTTTTCAGTATTTAAATTAACGAACACTAAAAATTTCACTGTACAAGTTGACACAAAACAAAGCAATGAGTCGATATCGGCACCGGTTCGAGATATTAGTCATACACAGATAACGTTTTTTGTTCGGATCTGTGTGATTTGTGCGAGTTGGTATGAAAGAATGCATACTACAGGGTGAATAATCATGTAGGACAACAGCGAAAAATAATTTAGACCAAATTATAAGCACCTAGAATAGATAACAAAAATAAAAAATAAAAGTGAAATGGCGTTCCAAGTGGCATTTGACAGTCGATCTGTACGTATTTTAAGTCGTAAAATCCTAGTATGTGGAAATGTACCAGGGGTTCCATTTGAATTTATAATTTTTATATCATTTCCGGTTAAACCGGATGTCAGTCATATTCTATTTTTATTTCAAATAATCAACCAACATTTGGTATAAATATATTAACCCATTTAAAAGTTATAGGGTTGGCCCATGATTCATTTATACCCGATATATTCAAACATGTATCTTTTCGATCTAATTCCGTAGCTATTTTCAAAAAGATTTCGAAACTAAGCACAACCCGTTATATAGGTAAAGGATGAGGTTATTAAGAAAATTAATAATGTACAGGTTGTCCCATTTAAAGAAAATTAGTTTATGAACTTTATGAAATAGCGCGATTTTGGCTTTTTCTTAGAGGAAGTTACAATTTCAATTCCAATGTAGTATAATAAAACGTATGACCCTACTTAAGTCTTTACTGAAAACCGCATTTAGATAACTTAATTGGTTCAAGTCTTCAAAATGTGGAAAAATATAGTGAGACGTATAAGACTATGGAAATATTAGTGTTTATTTTATGTCCACATAAAATATTAACGGGAACAAATATTAAAAAATGTGTAAGTCCACATAAGTATAATACTGAGGACATACACCTAATATGTGTGTTTGTCCACATAAATCCATTAGTGTGGACTTACCTCAGCGTCCACACATTCATAGAAGCGTATCATTGAGGGTATGTCCACATTCATAAATTTACGAGGACGTCCTATAGGTCCGCATAAGTTTGTCCATGTCCATAACTTTGTTATTACGGAGTGTATCAAAAATTCATTTAAAAACTTAAATAATGATCTTCATATACAGTACGACCTATATAATATACCCCATGTCCACACAAGGGTACTAAATATCATGCGTCCCCGCAACTATACGGAAACACGTATAGGTGTGTGTGTGTGTGTGTGTGTGTGTGTGTGTGTGTGTGTGTGTGTGTGTGTGTGTGTGTGTGTGTGTGTGTGTGGGTGCGTGCGTGCGTGCGTGCGTGCGTGCGTGCGTGCGTGTGTGTGTGTGTGTGGATGGATGTTGTAGTAACGATAACTCAAAAACTACTGAATGAAAAAAATTGAAATTTTGTACAGGATTCTGATACCCTAGATTAGATCTGATTAGATTTTGGTGCCAATCGGACAGCCGAAAGTGGCAGTTGCTATGAGTGTAGACGTCATTACTACACAAAAGGGCAATAAAGTTTTACACATTTATTTTGTATACACTATAGTTTATATTCGTATTATTAAAGTTTTCAAACCTTTGGCCATTGTTGCCAGATTTACAAAAAAGTAATTTTTTTTCATACTTTTTTGTGTTAACCTGTAAATTTTTGATTCAAAAATGGCAAGAGGTCATGTGCTGGCCACATCAGATTTTTTTATTTTAATTTTACCTTGGTTCGGTTAGGTTCGAGGTTCGGTTGAAAAAATGAACAGAACGTCGAACCGAACAGAGTAAAATAAATTTCGAACTAAACCGAACCTTGACTAAGGTTAGAGGGGATAGGTAATAAAATGTTGTCTTTAAGATATTTTTGATGTCAATTTTAATGATTTCTTTATTAGAAATATCAGGGTTATTGAGTATATTTTCAACTTCAATGGACAATGTTTTAAAATTGTTTTTTATATTGTGGCAAGAAAAATTGTGTGTTAAACCGGAATTTAAAATGGATAATGTTTTTGGTCAAACGTAGATTGGCTAAGGTTTAGGAAACGGGGGTGGAATTTGAAGTCAGTGAAATTAGGTTGGTCATTTAAAGTACGATTGTGAGTATTAGATAAAAGGTTGTGAAGTTTGTTATTTAGAAAGAAAAATAGATCGTAACCTACGTCTGGCATCTCTGTCCAAGGATTAAAATTCTATGTAATTTAAGTTTTTTGAAAGTAAGAAATTTTCATGAATCACCTCGAACACTCACCCACCTTTCAAAGATAAAATCCTCTTTTAGTCGCACTATATTGATGATTGCATAGTTCCTTTTCAATGTCTTCATATCTAAATACTTTACATCCCCGTAGAAAATTTACCATCGGGTTCCAATTGAATAATTAACTTCCCTTATCTGACCTTATAATTAATAACACTCCCTCCTCACGATTAGAATTCCAAATATATTGAAAACCTACCACTACAAATACCCTAATTATATTTTTTCTCTAGTCACGTTCTTTTAATACTCTTCTCCATAGAGCTTTTTTCATCCCCTTATCTCAAAATGTTTTCACTTCAGAAATAAATATCATTAAACAACTTGCTATCAATAATAATTTCCTATTAGACATTATTAACAAATTTTATAATAAATTCTTTGATAAATTTAAACTTAATTCTCTACACATCTCTGCGAATACACAAGATATCTGTCCCCTCAACGGTTCTTCAACTACTTCGGTAATATTTCTTACAAACTATAGGATTTTTAATACGTCACAAGTGATGTCATTCTTTTATTATAGTACTACCAACTAATTAAAATTTCCCTAAATATGTAAAATAATCCGAAACTAACAAATATTCACGAATATCCAGGTACAGTACTGAAAACCGAAAAATGCAAGTGATCTCAATTATATTAGCTTATTCACGTCTTATTCTTGATAATATAAAGTTTATAAAATATTATTATATGTGTAGTACTCACAAAACCATATTTTTTCATTAAATAATTTTGACAGTTTGTACGCCAATGAAACTCGTATTTATAGAGAAAATGACATTTTAGTAATACGGTCGATTAGTGTGACGTCAGAGATGTCATTTTGTTATGATAGGTCAGTGTGCATTATCCAAACAAACTTTGTCCTTGTGTAGTTTTACATGTGTTCTAGCGTTTTTATTTTTTTTAAAGTGAATCTAAGCGGATTTAAGTAGTGAAAAGTTATTTAATATAAACTTAATAGTGTTTTGTACAAGTTGAAAAAAATTGGTAAGTAAATTGTATTGCTGTACATATTAAAATTAACAAATTAACCCAACCTAACCTCAAATTTTACAATAATCGAGCGTTGAATGTACTTTTTAAGAGTCCTGTATCTTCTTTTAGGATTTAGTGGCAGATAAACGAGTTATCAAATTAACAAAGATAGCTGCGTTTTTTAAAAATAACACTTCCTGTTATGTTCTTGATTTATTAACTTGAACAATTTAAAGAACATGAAATAAAACACTCATTAATCTGAATGGGTTTTAATCAGACCAACTACAAATGAATACATCGAGAGTCAAAAATATACTGTCTTAACGACCGAACAACTAATTACCAAATTTTGAGTGGAATGTAGTTTTGATACAACATATGCGGAAATTAATATTGAGCATATATTACATCCTCCCCCTATATATAAAAAAAATATTACAATACATGTAAGTCAAACAGATATATTTTTTTTTTAATTCTTAAAATTAATAAGTTAACCTATCAGGTTTATTTATTTTACTGCGGCGTCTCAACACTCGCGAAGAATTTTCGGAAATTTCGGTATCACTGCTATTATTAGGATTAGCACTATTTTCCGATTCGACACTTGTTAAACTTAGATCACTGTTAAAACTACTATTGTGTACATTGTTTTTATTTAAAACCGATCGTGGAATGAACGAAACACTCTCTTCTTCATTAATACTATTATTTGTTTTTAATTGATCGATATGACGTTTCCATGTCATTCCATTATCTGTTTTAATTATGTAGGTTTTCTCACCAAGAATTTCCTCTACAACCCCAGGACACCAATTCGCAGTGTGGGGTCTGAAATCACGTACCCAAACGTTATCATGAATTTGAAAAGTAGTTTGCCTTTTTCCTTGATAATATTTCTGTTGTTTTAACTGTTTATTATCCACGACAGATTTTATTGAAGGCATTAACAAATCAAGTTTTGTACGCATTGTCCTACCTATTAAAATTTTTGAAGGGGTTTCCCCTGTAGTTGTATGAGGGGTGTTGCGATAAACAAATAGAAATCGATTAACAATTAAATCTAAATCCAAATTTTTGTTTTCAGTCTTGGCTTTTAAAATAGCTTTTTTACAAATTTTTACTGCACTTTCACCTAAACCATTTGTTGATGGATGGTAGGGCGCACCTGTTAAATGTTGTATGCCACTAAATTTTAAAAACTTTTGAAATTCTTCCGACATAAAAGTTGGTGCATTATCTGTAGATAATTGAGTAGGCAAACCAAATCTACTAAATAAATTACGAAAAATTTTTATTGTAGTAAAAGATGTTACATCTTGCATTTGAAAACATTCTATCCACTTTGAAGTTGCATCTTCAATTACCAAAAAATTTTTATTAAAAATAGGACCAAAAAAATCCGCGTGCAATCGTCTCCATGGCTGTTCAGGTCACTTCCAAGTGGATAAGAAAGATTTTGGTGGATTATTGGAATGAATTGCACAAGCTTCGCAACTTTTGGCTTGCTGCTCAATTTGTTTATCAATTGAGGGCCACCAAAAATATGATCTAGCCAAGGACTTCATTTTCACAATTCCCATGTGAGTATTGTGCAATTCTTTCAGAATTGAAGGTTGAAATTTTTTTGGTACAATTAACCTATAGCCCCACATTAAACAGTTTTGTTCAATGTTAAGTTCGCATTTTCTCGTGAAAAATGGCTGAAAATCATTTGATGGACTACGAGCAGGCCATCCGTTTTTTATAAAGAATATAACCTTACTTAAAATTGGGTCACGAACAGTTTCCTGTTTTATTGCTTTAAAATTCAAAGGAAAATCACTTTCCATAACATAATTTAAATATGAAAAATCAAAATTTAAGTTTAAAAATAATAATTGATTATTTTCTTCTGATTGAGAATAATTAACTGACGATCTCGATAAGAAATCGGCCTGATTTTGGTCACTTTTGACATAAATGATATCATAGGAGAAAGCCGACAAAATATGAGCCCATCTTTGTAATCTGTTAGCTGCAAATATTGGTAAACCTTTTTTATCGCCAAATATTGTCAATAATGGCTTATGATCCGTACAAAGTAAAAATTTATGACAATAAAGATATTGAAAGAATTTTTTAACGCCAAAAATAATAGCTAAAGCTTCTTTTTCAATCTGGGAATATTTTAATTCGCTAGAATTTAATAATCTAGATGCAAAAGCAATTGGCTTTTCAGAATTATCATTATAAATATGAGAAAGGGTTGCCCCCAATGCAAATTGAGATGCATCCACGGTTAATTTTATTTTATTTTCCGGATTAAAATGTGCTAATACCGAAGAAGACAACAACATATTTATTGCTTGTTCAAAACTTCTTGAACATTCCCTAGTCCACTCCCAAACTACATCTTTTTTTAAAAGATTATAAAGCGGCTTTAAAATTTGTGATGCATTTTTAATGAATTTGCAATAAAAATGTATCATCCCCAAAAACGATTTTAATTCCTTAACTGTTTCAGGACTTTTTGCTTCTTTAATAGCTACTACCCGTTCATCCATAGTATGTAAACCAGTTTTGTCAATAACATGTCCTAAATATTTTACCGATTTCTGAAAAAAACAACATTTTTCTTTCCTTACTTTAAGCCCACATTCCTGTAAACGTTTAAAAACTTGTTCTAACCGCCCCAAGTGCTCAAGGTCATTTTTACCCGTCACTACAATATCATCAAGGAAAATGGCAACACCTGGAATAACTAATAGTTGCTCCATAATATTTTGAAAAATTGCCGGTGCGCTAGTTATTCCATAAGGCAAACGCGTATAAGAAAAAAAGACCTTTGTGGGTCGTAATTGTAACCAATTCTCTAGAATTCTCAGTTAATAATACTTGCTGATAAGCTTCAGATAGATCAATTTTAGAAAATTTATCCCCACCTTGCAACTGAGAAAAAAGATATTCAATTCTGGGCAATGGAAAATGTTGAATTAAAATATTTGGGTTTAATGTTATTTTAAAATCCCCACAAATGCGAATACTACCATTTGCCTTTAAAACCGGCACAATAGGTGTGGCCCATTGTGAAAATTCGGTTGGTACTAAAACGTTATTCTTAACCAATCTGTCAAGTTCTGCTTCAATTTTAGGTTTTAAAGCAAATGGTATAGGCCTGGGTTTGCAAAATTTTGGAGTAGCCCCATCTTTAAGTTTTAAAGAAATTTTAAATTTATTAAACGTGCCCAATTTATTATCAAAAATTTCACTGTATTTATTGATAAGACAAGTAGCTTTGGTGAAAGAATCTACATTCACATCCAGATCAAATTTATAATCTGTTAATAAATTTGATGAATAATTTACTTCTGATAAATTTGTATCAGATATTTCAAAATTTTCTTCATTTTGTATTTTACAAATGCCCAAATTTAACATATTTAATCCATTTCTACCAATAAGTGGTGGACCACCATTTTTAATTACATAAGTTTTTAGAATATATTTTTGGTTTTCACAAATTATGTTTAATTTTAGATATCCCAATGGTTCAAAAGTGATCCCAACATAATCTTTTAAAGATAAATCATTTTTAACTAGTTTTAAATTACTAAAGTGCTTAATATACAATTTTTCAGAAATTGCGGAATGCGCAAAACCAGAATCAGCTTCGAAACTAATTGGCACACCTTCAACCTTTAAATTTATAAAAATAGGCTTAACATTACCGTTACTATCAATATTATCGATATTATTTAAATTGTCTACTTCCAATGAATGATTAAAATCGGATAAATTAAAAATCGATTCTTCAGATACATTTTCTGACCTATCAGTATCGCACAGGAACTTATGAGAAACTTTTTTACACTGCGGTGCTAAATGACCCTTGGCACCACATTTATGGCAATTGCAATTTTTAAACACACAATCACTAGCCCAATGGTTATTACGTCCACAAACCGAACATTTTTTTTTATTTTTAATGGAAAAATTTGTATTTTTGCTTACCGGAGGCTTCCTCTGCAAATTCTTACCGGTAGCATTGCTGCTGTGTCTCGTCGACATTTCGTGTGGTTTAGTCTGATTTTTGCTCTGGCTATGTTGGTTTCTTCCACTATGACGATGAAAATTCACCGGTTCCTGTTTGATGATGACACCAACACTTTCCCTGACTGAATGTTCTCTTAAAGCCGATTCTTTCGAAAGAGCTAATTTTAACACTAAATTGAGAGTTACAGAACCTTTTGTAGCATCCTCTTCGAAAAGACGATTCATTATCTTTTCATCTCCAATGCCGATGACAAATATATCACGCATTATTATATTTAGTTCGTTTCCAAAGCTACACTTGGAAGCCAAACTTTTCACACGAGCTTCCCATTCACCAACACTTTCATTGGTCTTACGTCTTGCCGTGTATAATTTTAACCTTTCGGCAAAGTAAGATTTTACCGGAGTTAAATGATCTTTCATTAATTTAATTAATTCTTCAAAAGATTTTACTTCTGGAAGATCTGGTACACATAAATTACGTACTAGTTTATAGCAGTCCTCAGATAAAGTATTTAAAAGTATTGCTTTTTTACGTTTTGGATCTGTAATATCATTCGCAATAAAAAACTGAGTCATTCTCTCGTTGAACACAGAAAAATCCGAAATAGCGGGATCGAAAACACTCAAGGTTCCTAACAACCCAAAACCAAAACATTGTTGACCGCTTTGACCTTCGTCGACCGGCATTTTCTGCGAAACCGAAGGATAACTGGAAAAACTGAACTATTTCACTAATACTTTAATGCATACGTGAGTATAAAAACACCTCGTCGCCAATGTTATGTTCTTGATTTATTAACTTGAACAATTTAAAGAACATGAAATAAAACACTCATTAATCTGAATGGGTTTTAATCAGACCAACTACAAATGAATACATCGAGAGTCAAAAATATACTGTCTTAACGACCGAACAACTAATTACCAAATTTTGAGTGGAAGGTAGTTTTGATACAACATATGCGGAAATTAATATTGAGCATATATTACACTTCCCAACTAGAGCTCGGGGAAAATTCCTATTCAAGTGGAAATATGGCGAGAATATTATTTGATTCTAGCTTTAAGCCAGCCATACTCAAGGGTGAGGTTAAAGCTACTATAAAGACAAGAAAATATAATGTTGAGGTTAGTCCTTTACTACATATAGTTTTTGATTATTGGATAAATATCGATTCTGCATTATAAATTGATTTAAACAACATATGTACAAAGATATACAAAAATGTAATGTATCTGTTACTTAAAATTAAATGTCTAGTAGAGATATGGATAGACACCGATGATGGCATTGTGGATGCAAAATGTTCCTATCCCAGAGGCGAAACTATTTGTCATCACATGGCAGCATTATGTATTCATGGTCATCTCAATATTAGTGTTACTGACCAGGTGTGCATGTAATGCCCCCAGCAGGTCCGATGTAGAAGACATTAAAGCGTTAGATGAAATGTTTCCTCAAACTAGACATTCTTATTGTGCAGTTAAAAGGCAAGCAGCGGAGAATGAAATTGGTGAATTTAAAAAAAATCTCAACCCATACATTGTAGGATTTACCTGGCTTCTACAGAAAGAACCCAAGAATGATTTCGTGGCAATGGTTCCTTATATTGAAACAATTATTTTTTCAGCTGACTACACAAAATCGCAAAATAAAATTGGATTTTTTAAGGAAGCTTGTCTCATGACAATTGGTCAATGTTTAAAAGCTTCTTAGAAGGCTGTGATTTAAGTTATGTATCTTCTATACGGTGGGGGAGGGAAAATAAAGCCACAGCAGTAAGAACTTTTGAACAGGCAACAGGAGTTTCAGTGTCTCCAACAGGAATTAACAGATGGGTTTGTAGGAGATGATGCTCTAATTGAAATTAAATGCCCTTTTAAATTTAGAAGCACATTACTGGAAAATGCACTAAAACATGACCTAACCTAACCTACATAATTTACAAAGACGAAAAAGGTGAAATTATAATAAATAAACATCATAATTATTTTCATCAAAGACAAGGTCAGTTATATCTAACGAAAAGGAAAATATGCTATCTTGTAGTGTGGACTCCTGCAGAATGTGAAGTCATAGAAATAGCCAAAGAGGAAGCATGGAAAAAAACTTTGATATTTTAAAAAAGTTTTATTGTTATACGTTAATTCCATTTGTAATTAATATGAAAAGCTAGATTATAATTATAGTTCTATGAAATGACACATATATTTTTATTACATTTTTTGGTTTTGTTGTATATAGTGTGTACAAAAACTAACGTAACTTGTTTACAAACAAAAATAAAAAGATTTAAATAAAAGTTTCAGGAAATAAATATCAGCAAGAATAAATTTTTGATTCGTACGATAGCTTAAATTACCTAAAACTTTCATTTAAATTTTTTTTAACATTAAAAAACGAATTATTAAGCTACGTTACATTTTGTGTTCACTGTATTATTGAGTGCAAGCACACATATCGGTTATACATATTGGTTATTTGTAACATCGTAACTATTTATCAGTACTTTTTTAATAATAATAATAATAATATTATTAAATATGTTAAAAAATAAAACTAATATTTGATTTAATTTAATTTAATTACCCATTTATTACCAAAATCCTATCACAAAGAAACCGAATTCCGCAAGAAAATCACGATGCGCC
>OY725343.1:30834729-31077785 GCA_963243735.1 Neocrepidodera transversa | reverse complement strand
TCGGGAATATCGGTATAGTGGTCGCTACATAGAGCAGGACCATAGGGGGCCTCTTTCAGAGAACACTGAACCAAACTTAGAAAATCAGAAATTTTTCTTTTCGAATACCGTACAAACTTTTTTTTATAAGTTAATTTCATTAAAGTTGATTTATGTATTAGTTTAATACCGGCATAGTTGCATTTTAGACACAAATACAACGGAAAATCTGTTTTATATTGCCTAATAACGCTTTTCTGGGTAGATATCATTTTCACCATTAGAACTGCAAATTATTTTCACATACATTTTGTAGAATTACACTTATACTGCTTTTATTTAACCTATCATATACAGATGAATTATTGCTTGCATATTTTTTTTTTAAGAATTTAATCCGCAAATAATCTGTGGCATTTGGCTTTTATTGTTCAGGTATACCGCAAGGTTTAATATAGCTTTCCGTAGTTAGTGAAGCGTGGGCCAGAGTTAATAATTATAAAGATAAATAGTCATTTGCAACTTTATTATTTTAACAAAAGCAAAAGGTAAATTCAGGTTCGGCACTGTGAAACAATTAAAGCCTGTTTTACACCATGCACCCCTAAATAGTCTACGACAACAGACCCCTGGAATTACTGTAACCTCCATCCATTGCTACCCTGGTACTCTTGAGAAGACCGCAGATCGAGAGTCAGTGGAGTAAACCATTTCAAAAATCTGGCGCTCGAGGCAATCTAGTGATATACCGAAACCGTGGGTGTCATAGTGACGACAAATCTCTTTGGAAGAATGAAAGCTCGTCACAAAATGTGGCGCCCGGGCAGTGACATGAACCCTGGACCCTTATTTCAATTTATGGAAAATAATATTTTTCAGTTCCCTTTTGAGAGGTTTAGATCAAATCTCTGCTTCCTCCATTAAAAATAATTTTTATTTTTGACAGCCAAAATAAAATCATTTTTGACATGAGTTATACGTAATTTGACTTGCAGAATCCAAATTTGTAAAAATATACTGAGTATTCCATTTAAAAATTCAGCTTTTAAGCGAATTTCTAAGAAATTGGAAGTACGCAATTTTGAATTTTTATCAACTTAAATCAAAATTAGGTCTAGAATGACCACCACAAATTTTAAAATAATCCGTTCATTCGTTCTGAAGATATGAACTTGATCCAGCCCCGTGAGCCACCCGGTATACTGTGGATTAAAAATGCACATGCTGTGTATACACCGCTGGATTTGTTGAATATCCATAAGATATAAAATGTATATTTTAGTGCTATGTGTACTAACCACGATTGCTGGAACAACTGGTCAAAACGATGCTACAAAAATTTGTTTAAAAATAATGGACTATTTAATTTTCCCGGAAGTTCTAAAACAATACTCACGGACGGGTGTTACCAGAAAACCGTCTCATAATTTAGACAACTTAATCTCTGTAATCTTTGAAGTGCTCTGTAGGGCAGATAATCGACATGCAAGGGAAAAAACGTACTTATTTAAAAAATTATAGTCTTACGCACGCGAAAAAAAGATATGAAAGAAAAGTTAAACCCACAGGAGATATTCATATTACCGGCGAAGGAGAAGAAGAGATGAGACCTGATACTGATGAGGGAAATAGTGGCAAATAAGTGTACTAATAAATAATAAGTGAGTCAAAATGCTTGATAAATCGTAATGGGTAAAAAATTCCTAGTAAATGCAGTCTACAGTTTTCTTTAGTTATTTTTTTATTTTAGAAATGAAGAAGTGCATATAGAATCCAATGAATAATGGTTTCTTTTATTTAATAGGGCTTGCTATGGTAAAATATAAGATTTCATAAAGCTCAATGCTATATTTAAGTTTTTAACTTAACAGAAAAACTAGTGACAAGTTGTATATAAGTTATAAAGCGAGATATTGATTGAGTTTCAAGTGCAATGTTGCATCAGCCATAATAGTTCATTATAAATGGAATATTACAGAAACTATCTACGATCAATGTGAGTGCAAATTGCATTTAAAACTATCGATTAAATTTAACTTTGAAATTCCATGATATTTACAAAAATACATAAGTTAACTAAAAACAATATTGAGAGTACTTAGAAAACAATAGATTTTCAGTTTTCTGTTGCATCATTGCAGAAATATACGAACTGATACGTTAGGACAATTTTAAACACAGAGTTATAATAAATAAATAATAAAAATAATAATAAAGATTTTAAAGAGTGTACAGTGTTGAGGCAGCAAAGTGGATAATCCTAATAAATCTATGACATCTTCATCTAAGGCAAGGCGATATATCATTTATTACTTTATAGATTATCATGGTTGGGTATGCTCATTCTACGTTTAGTATGAAAATGTTTTTCCTCCTTATATTATGAATAAATCTGTTAAAACTGTTATTTTTATTTCCAATTCCTATCCATTTTCTTTTATTTAACCCATCCCTATTTACTATAATACATCTTATACAGGGTATAACAATTACCCAAAATTACAGGGTATAACAAATTACATAACAATTTCCCAAAATTTTCATTTAAAATTTTCCATAAAGTGGTAAAATTTTAAATGTAACATTTTAATAATCTACTATAACATAACTAAAATTATTATTATTATGAACAATATGAAGTCCCTAAAAATATTTAATTTCCCACACTTATTTTTTTATTATCACTTAATCTGCATTCTTATTCAAATTTTCTGTCTTCATTTAATTAACTTGTTTGTATATCATTTCCTAATTTTATACTTCTATCGTTCCATATAAAATTCTATCTTCTTTTCTCTAATATTATCTTGAATTTATTAACAATTTCTTTGCTCATAGAAATTGCCCATATTTATTCATAAACTTTAATTATAATTCTTCATAAACCTCATATTTTCTTCATATTAATATTTATTATTTAGTTTTTATTATTTTACCACCGCACTTTATACTAATTTTTTTTATTAATCTTATTATTTTATCTTCAAGATCCTATTTTCATTTCTTTATTGCTATTCTTCTTACCACCATATTCATAATAATTTCTTACATTTTCCCACATTATCCTATTTAATGATTTTATTCCCATACCTATGTCCATTATCAAATTCTTCTATACTTCCTTCATTCCTAACATATTATTTCTTTAGTTTTTTTCAAATCCTTCCCGCAATAGACTTTAATTATTAACAATACATTAATTAACTTAACTTTAACTCACTTTTCTAACTAAACTTCCTATAACTAATTTAAATTTTATTTCGTTTTTCACTTCCTGTATTCCTATCCCAAATACCGTGTCCTTGCTCCGGTTTTCTTCATTTAAGCCATTAATTTGTCTATTTTTAAACTTTAAATTTGACCTTACGTCTTTTGTATCTTGTATTAGTTCTCTTTTTATTTGTTTTATAATATATTAGTTTCTTTCTTTTTATTCTTGTTACAATTTCTTTATATATATCTTCTATAATTCCTCTTACTTTCCTTATTCGTTTACTTTTTCAATGTTTTCTTTTAGATTTTGTTCTTTGTTCCTTAGCATTTCTTTTCTTCTATTACGATTATTGTTCATATTTACTTGTATTTTCATTCTATTTATTTCTTCACTTAATATTATTTCATTTTCAAACTTTTCTAACTTTTCCTCTAATTTTTGTTCATTATTTTCCATAATCCTTTCTTCTACCTGCCTTATATTTTGTTCTAATTCTAATTTCTCCATTTCTTCTTCTATTTTATTATCTGTGTAATTCTTTAATTCTTCTGTTTTTTTGATTTTCCCTTCATTATTTTGTTTTATTTCTTGACTCTCTTCCTTTATTTTTCCTAAATTTTTGTTCATATTTTCATCCATTTTCTTGATATAATCATCCATTTTCTTAATATTTTCATCAAAATTTTTATCCATTTTCTTGCCAATTTCATCCAATTTTGCATACATTTTCTTCTGATTTTCATTCATCTGAATCATCATTTGCATCATGATCTCTAGTTTATCTTGCTTCTGTTCTTCTCGGCTTAATTGTTCACTTCTTTCTTGAATTTCTTCTATGTTTTGTTCCTGCATTTCTTCAATATCACCTTGTCCTATTTGTTCGTCATTCATCTGACCAACTTTCTTTCCACCTCTCAAATCCATACTAGTTTATTCACTATACAACACCTTTTATTTTCCCACCAATATCTCACACAATATATCACTATAACTTAATATTCCACTTTGTTATAATATTTTTATTTAGTCGTTATCAAAATCAAAATTAACAGTTCTCCTTGATAAAGAAAAATGTAAATAAAAAAATCTTACTAATCCTGGTCTTGAAATTAGATAAATTTTGTTATTTCTAACGATAGTAAATTAACCCAGGTATCGAAAAATATTGGCAAAACATTGTTTTACAACATTTTTTTGGGTTGAAAATATTATCTGAATATTGAATTTTAATATTGGCTAGAAGTCCAAGTGTTGACATTTTGTAAAATTGGCCAAATATTGATTTAAAATAACTCCAAATATTGAAATTTAATGTGGGGGAGATATTGAATTTCAATATTAATTTTCCATATTAGGGAACTATTTATTTACCACAACAATATTATAGGTATCAGAAAATGATATTGATTTTTTACAGTAAATTGGTCTACATATTGGCAGAATATTGGCAAAATATATCTTACATATATAAGTAGAATATTGATTATGCATATCTTGATATTGAAAATTACCATTACATTTATATTAAAAAAACATATCATTACCATATTTAATAGTAATGTTGGTCCAATATTGAAAAAATATATCATTACCATATTTAATAGTAACGTTGGTCCAATATTGAATTTCGTATTAAGTATCTTGCCAGTGATTTATTTCTTCACAATCTTTATAAAAAAAAAAAAATTTGTAAGCTGAAAACACTTCACTTGTTGCGAGTTGCGTAAACACTCCCGACGGTAATAACTCAACTTTTGTTTTAACAAGAATTTATTATTATAATATTTAACAACGTGATGTGGACTGTATGACTTACAATAATGAAGTGAAGAAATAGAACATTGAAGAGTATAAAACTTAAAATATAAAAATTAACGCTGAGCACCAACAAGTGCCAGTGGCGGGGTAGAAAGTTTAATTTTAACATTTGCCGCCCACCTTGAAAGCATGGCTTTCAAAAAAGAAAATATAGTATATAAACAAATAACTTCATTGAATAAACAAGAATATAAAATCTAAAAATCTTGTCAAAGATTTGTTCACAACGTTTATTATGTTCCGTTACATGGTAGAACACAGATTTTCGACAAAGAACGTCGAAACACACTACCGTTTGGAACCTTAACTGACACAACACGAGTCACTTGATCCAGCCCTGGGTGAAGCTGAATAACTCTGGCCATCGGCCATTTTAGCGGTGGTTGATTATCTTCCATCAGGATTACGAGATCTCCAAGGGTTACTACGTCGCCTTGGACCTTCCATTTCTATCTTCGTTGAAGTTCTGTTAAGTATTCAGTAGACCAATGTGTCCAAAATTGTTGAAAAAGTTGTGTACTTCGTTGAAAGTTGGTTAATCGGTTGATCAATGTTTCCTGAAAGAGGTAAATAATCTTGAGGATCTGATGAGATTGGGGATAGAGAACGTGAATTGAGACAACTTTCAATCTGTGTTAAAATTGTATAAAGTTCTTCATGTCGAAGTAGAGCGTTACCTAGAGTTCTACGCATGTGAAATTTTGCCGACTTCACAGCTGCTTCCCACATACCTCCTAAATGAGGAGACCTGGCGGGTATAAATTTCCAAATAATACCCTCCGTAGTTAGAAAATTTGTAACTCGATTTTGATGAATTTTATTATTGATTAGTTCGTATAATTCTAAAAGATAATTGTGCGCGCCGATAAAATTCGTACCATTATCAGAATTAATCTCTGCTGGTTTTCCTCGTCGTGAGATGAACCTTTTTAAAACATTTAGAAAGCTCTCGGTACTTAGATCGTTTGCCAAATCTAAGTGTATTGCCCGGGTTGTAAAACATATAAATACGCAAATATACGTCTTAATAATCACTGGTTTTCGTAAAGAACCATGTTTAATCAGTATCGGACCTGCGTAATCAACTCCGCATTTGTGAAACGGTTTATTCGATACGGTTCGGGAGTTCGGTAACTGTCCCATTATAAATTTCGTCGGTTTCGGGTTTACTTTAAAACAATGAATGCAAGAGCGTATACATTCTTTTACTGCTGATTTACCCTCAATCGGCCAATATTCTAATCTAATAATAGACAATAAATTTTGGATACCTGCGTGTAAATGTTTTTCGTGAAAATATCGAATAACGAGTTTTGTAAAAGGATGTTTCTTTGGTAAATGATAGGGTGCTTATTTTCAAAGTTTAAATTAGAATTTTTTAAACGTCCTCCCACTCTTAGTACTCCGGTCTCGTCTAAAAATGGAGTAAGACTTAAAATTTAGCTTTTATCTAAATCTCGGTTGAATTTTAATAGTTGTATCTCTCTAGCGAATGATTGAGATTGTGCAAGAATAACTAATCTATTTACAGCAAGTTTTATTTCATTAGCATTTAAATTTGATGAATAGAAACATTTCTTATTGATTGCTATTTCTCTGTAGCGTAAACAGTAAGCAATGACTCTTGTTAATTTTTTAAAATCCGAATATTTGACAAAAATGTCATAATTTGATTCACTTGTGATTGGCAATGATTGATTTAAAATTTTAACTTCTGGTAAATCATCTGATATTTCAAAATTTTCATCAACCTTACGCATATTTTTGTTGACAAGAAAGTCGGGACCATTCCACCAAAATTTGAGGCCTACGAGTTTATTTGGTTCTATACCGCGAGAAATTAAATCTGCGGGATTTTCTACGGATGAAATATGCTTCCAGTCGTTAACGTCCGTTAAAGAAATAATTTTTGAAACTCGATTACCTACGAAGGTTTTTAATTTACTCGGGTCGATCTTTAACCAACAAAGTACAATCGTTGAATTACAAAAATAAGTTATTTTTGAAATATTTACGTTTAAATGTGATTTAACGTTATGTATTAATCGTGCGAGTAACAATGAACCTAATAATTCTAAACGCGGTAAAGTGCATTTTTTTTGAGGAGCGACCTTTGATTTTGCACATAAAATATTCTAATGAAAATTTCCTTGTAAATCTTTCGACACTAAATAACAGCAAGCACCATATGCCTTTTCTGAACTGTCACTAAAACCTACTAATTCGACATAATCAACATCGTCACATAAAACCTGCCTGTTTATTTGTATTTTCTCGATATCTCGAATTTGTTTCAAGTGGCCTAGCCAAACTTCTTTTAACTCTAACGGCAGCGGCTCGTCCCACGACAACTGCTGTTGCCATAGGCGTTGCATAAAAATTTTACCCTTAAATATGACCGGCGCTATTAAACCTAAAGGATCGAATATGCGGGCGATAGTGGCTAAAATTGATCGTTTCGATATAACCGAGTTAGTTGCTTGTTGTATCCCTAATTTTATATTAAAATTTAAATTATCCGAGGTTGGGTTCCATGAAACTCCTAATGTTTTTAATTTCTTGTCGTGGGTTTCAATGAGATTTTCGATTTTGTCTGAGTTTTCCGATTCAATTGTAGTTAAAATGTTATTTTCGTTTGAACACCATTTTCTTAAGTATAAACCAGCGCTGTTTAATATGATATTTAATTCGCGGTAGATTTCTATGGCTTCTGCTATTGACTTCACGCTTGTGAGAAGATCGTCCATGTAAAAGCAATCTCGTAATATTTGACAAGTACGTGGGAATTGGTTTTGAAATTTAAAAGAAAGTTCTTGTAGTACTTTGGTTGATAAATAAGAGGCGCTAGAAGTGCCATAAGTTACCGTGTTGAGTTGGTAAATACCTATTTTATCTGATGGATCGTGTCTCCATAGAATTTGTTGAAATTGTCTGTCATCGGGATGAACGATAATTTGCCTAAACATTTTTTCAATGTCTGCTATAATTACGTATTTAAAAAGTCTTAAATTTAAAACGATATAAAAAAGTTCTTGTTGAATCGAGGGACCTACCAAGAGAGTGTCATTCAACGATACGCCTATGTCAGTAGTGGCTGATGCGTCGAACACGACTCTGCATTTGGTTGTAGTGCTCGATTCCTTTAACACTGCGTGATGTGGTAAAAAATACGATGGCTGTATTACAGGGTCATTCAAATTGACGTCTTTTATATACGTCATATGATTTAGCTCTAGATATTCGCGCATGAATTTTGTATAATCGTATTTAAGATCGGGGAATTTTACAAAACGTCTTTCGAGTAATTCTAATCTTTTTATAGCGGGAGTTAACGAATCTCCTAAATTTGAGGGTCTTGTCGAAAATGGTAATTTGACGATAAATCTGCCGTTTTTATCACGTGTGGTAGTTTCCGTAAAATATTTTTCACATTTTTCTGCATCGGGAGATATTATACGTTTTTCTGGAATTTCTTCGGTTTGCCAAAATTTTATTAACGTGTTATTCAAATCGTGGTCAGTAATGTCTACAGTAGAAAAATTACAAAGAAAATTCGAACTTATTCTTGAAGGTTTTGGAAAATGAATTATTCCCGTAAAAATCCATCCGAAAACTGTTTCTTGTAAGGATGGCATGTTTCTACCTAAATTGATTCTGTGTGTGCCTATTAAATCGTAAAAAATATCAGCGGATAATAAGACATCTACCTGTCGAGATTTATTAAAATTTCTATCCGCTAAATTATTAATATCAAAGTTTTGAGGGTAATTTATATGACTACTTTCGAACGTGAACTGAGGAATATTTTCGGTAATTTGATCTAAAACCAAAAAATTCAAACGAGCTTGAAACGAGTTATATCGAGACGAAATTGTAGCTTCGGTTTTTTGCGAAATTGTTATAGGCTGTTGGTTAACTCCTTTAATACGAATGTTTGAGTTAATTCCATCTAATTTTAACGTATTGAATAAATTTGTCGTTATTAGATTTGTTTGACTTCCAGAATCTAACAGAACGCGACAAATATGTTTATTTCCTTTCGAGTCGTGAATGAATATTTCTGCTGTAGAAAGTAATACGAGATTTTTGTTTGTTTTTATTGGAATATTTATATTTGATAGTATCGAGTGGATAACCGCCGAGTTCGTTGAAACTGAAGAATCAGGTGATGATAGAATAGGAGTTGTCGAAATATTTTGATCGTGAGATGTGAGAGTCGATGTATTATGACTACGTGTTGGAACCGAGATATTTGTTAGTATGGGCGCTTGAGATGTTGAATTTGAATGCCTATTTGTAAATTTTGTTTGAGTGGAATTATGAAGTAAAGTGTTATGATTTTTATTACATATTTTACACCCACTGGATCTGCACTGAAATTTGTTATGGCCAGATCTTAGACAATTAGTGCACAATTGTAGTTTCTTTACTTCGTTATATTTCTCAGATACAGATAGATTTGCAAATTTAGAACAATGATAGATGTAGTGATTTTGTTTACAAAATTGACATGAATAAATTTGTGTGATTGAGAGGCTTTGATATGCATTAGATTGCGCATTGTTTGTATTTTCGTTTAATTCCGCAATTGCGTAATTTTGGTAACTTGATGTCGAGATTGATTGTCGAGTACTATTTTTCTGAAAAGGTTTATTCGTGAATTTTTGTTGAGTTTGCGAGTTAGTTGGTTGATTTTGTGGTTTCGTGAGTTTTTCTTTGTTGTATACATTTTCATAAGACGAGCATTTTTTCGTAAGAAACTTTCTTAATTTATCGTATGTTGGAAGTTCACTCGATTCTAATGAATCTTCCCATTCTAAATTTAACGAGTTATCGAGTTTTCCAGTTACAACACATATTAAGACTAATTCCCAGCCTTTTACTGGCAATCCTAATTTTTCTAACGAGGTCGCGTGTTGATGTACGTGATCTGTCAACTGTCTGAGAGAAAAACTATTTTTAACTATTTTAGGTGATTCTAATATGGCTGATATGTGATCATTAATGATAATTCTTTTATTTTCGTAACGATCGACCAGTAATTGCCAAGCAATTTCATAATTTATATCCGTATTATCGAGATTTTCTACGTGTTTTAAAGCGATTCCCTTTAAACATGATTTTAAATGGCATATTCGTTGAATATTCGTTAATTTATGATTATTATGAATGAGGTGTTTAAAGGCATCGTGGAAAGATGCCCAATCCTTATAGTCACCGGAAAATTCTGGCAGTTTAATAGGAGGCAGCTTTAATTCTGATATGTCGTTCGGATTCGAGTTATTCGTGATATGTTGATTTGTGTTAATTTGTATGTTGTTGAAATGTTCCTTTAGTATGTCACGTACTCTACCTATTATGTCATAAAATGAATTTTCTGTGACTTCTCGATTCTGTGTTTCGCGTGGTACTAAAAATTCTAATCTTGTTTGTACTTCTTCAAATTGATCAAAGTATTATTCGATATTAGACAATCGCTTTTGTATGTCGGTTATTTTGAGTCGGTTTTGAGGTCTGTCGAGAAAGTTATTTAATCGAGTTACGTGGCCTTTGAGAACCTCGCGATGATGTCGTAATTCTGAGATAAGTGTATGTTCGTCGTCTGACATTTTAACAACAGATTAAATTTGACACTAAAATCACTGGTAAAACAATATAGGAAAAATAGATAGGAAAAAGAACGCACTAACCTTGGCTCCCTGACTATAAATGTCGTGTGTAGTTGAGAAACTCGTGGAGTCTTGAAGTGTTTGTTTATGTTATGGCTATTATCCGGCTCGAAGGACCCATGTTGCGAGTTGCGTAAACACTCCCGACGGTAATAACTCAACCTTTGTTTTAACAAGAATTTATTATTATAATATTTAACAACGTGATGTGGACTGTATGACTTACAATAATGAAGTGAAGAAATAGAACATTGAAGAGTATAAAACTTAAAATATAAAAATTAACGCTGAGCACCAACAAGTGCCAGTGGCGGGGTAGAAAGTTTAATTTTAACATCACTTTAATAACAAATACGAAGAGAGGTCCAATCTCTAATGGACAAATTTAAAAAAAGTTATCTGATACTTAGTACCAACAGTTATTTATACAATTAACGTATAGTGCTAACGCCATCTATGGGTAATATTTTTCAATATATTATAAATATTTAACATAAATTTCCTACCAATATTGTTTTATTATCTAAGGATCATATTCTGACCTAATATTATTAGTATATTGAAAATGTTTTTCCAATGTTGGTTGTATATGGAAATTCAATATATTTTAAACATTGAACATATATTTCCTACCAATATTATTTTATTATCTAAGCATTACACTTTGATCCAATATCATTAGTATATTGAAAATATTTTTCCAATGTTGATTTTATGTGGAAATTCAATATATTATAAATATTGAATAGAAATGTACAACCAATATTATTTTATTATGTAATAATCGTATTATTTTCCAATATCATTAAAAGATTGAAAATATTTGTCCAATATCGATGTTATACGGAAATTCAATATGTTATAAATGTTGAATATCAATATCTGACCAATATTATTTAATTATTTGGGTATTATATTTTTGTAAAATATCATTAGTATATTGAAAATATTTTCCCAATATCAAATTTATATATTTTTTTAATATACTATAAATATGTTCAAACAACATTTTACTTATATTGGTTTCAGATGGAAAATATTTGCCCTATATTAAAATTTTGAGCCAATATTTTGCCAATGCCTGACCAAGATTCATTGATACCTGGGAAACCACCTACGTTATTTTTATTTGTTCCCCACGTTGGGCGCCATTTGAAATAGTAAACTATTCATTAAATTGTAGTTTACCTTTCTGAGTAGATAGAAGTCATCTCATTAGGGTTGGGTTCACAGGGTTCATAAAGGACCTAGATAACAAATTAAGTTAAAATATACAATTCATTTTTATTTTTATTTTTTTTTTTAACTTTAACGCCTTCACTGCTTTCTTGTAAATATTTAACCAATATCTTTTGTTTCCAACTTGTATTATTTCCTTTCTGCTACTTTCTCATAATCATGCTTCTGTTTTTAGAATGTTCCCCCAGTATCTCATGATTTTATTCAGGAAATTAAAACTTTTATTTTACCTTTTTTTATATTTTTATTGCTCCTTCAGTCTTAATTTACAACATTCCAATTCCAATACATCTAACATTTTCTAACAAATTCTTTTCTAAGTTACAACTTTCCGCACGCATTTGCGTGCGGAAAGTTGTAACTTTTCGCACGCTTGTAGAAAAAATACTTTTTGCTAAATTTTTTTTTTAATTCTATGCGCTTGTAGAAAATTATTGTTCCTAACACTTGCGTAAAGTATCTTTTCCCCACTTAATTGCATGCCCGAACTCCGCTTCGCGTCGTTCGGGCAACTGCAATTGCATGCGGAAAAGTATAACTTTCCGCACTTGTTAGGAAAATAACTATTTCAAGTTATTCTGAAGTTTTTTTTCACAACCTTTTTTTTTGAATACCCAAAATTTTTACCTACTGCTTTTTTTAAACAATTTTAATTTTGACTTTACACCAACCCCAATGACAAAACATTCCATCTGACACGAAATGTTAGTTAACTTGTCACAATGAATTTATTCGGCGGGCGTAATTTCGACCAATAATCCCTTCAATTACCTGGCCAAAGAAAGGGGTCAACTAATGGCACAGACATTTTCGACCGGTGACAAAAATTGCAAGGGATAATGTTTTAAGTTTAAATTAAACTTTATTTAAATTAAATAAATAAAATATGAAAAAGCGTTATTTCTACATCGGATTCAAATGTATTGACCCCTCACTTTAACATTAAATAAGGGAAAACGGTAAAGCCAAAAATATATGTTAGGTATTGATACTCTCTTTAATGGTTCCCAAAAAATAAAATATTAGATTTTTGTACTTTCTGAAATATAAAAATATATATGGAAAAATGTACCTAATTTTGACGTTATTTTTTTAAACTGCTACTTTAAAATGTGGTAACAATGTAAATTCGCTAAAATAGTTCTTGATATAAATAATATTCACAGATTGAAACCTTTTATTCCTAAATATATGAAAAAACAATTTTATTTTTGTGTTATTTTTTTAGAAAAAAATGGTTTTCGAAAAACATGGTTAATACGCTTCGATCTGGAAATATTTCTAAAATTAATTTTGTCAAATCTGTATCACATAGTTCTTAGAAAATTCAGATGATTAATAAAAATTTATAAACATTCACGTATTCATAAGTATAAGGTCCTGTATTGAAGTTTATGTATGTATATAACATGTTTTTCTTGCACAAATTTTATGCTTAAGTAATAAAAATTTATACACTTATAAAAGTCTTTTATTAACTTCACGTTGATGTATAGTATTTCTATTTTAAATTGAATATGTTTACAAAAAAATAAGTAACAAAAACTACTAAACGGATCCCACTTTCATAGTAGTAGTGAAAATTTTCAATTGTGAATAGAAAAACTACCTGTACCTTTCTGTCGAAAATACATATTAGATAGGAAAGTACCTGCAAACTGCCTGTCGAATTTACATGTCCCCTTTTGTACCTGAACTTTTTCCAGTCGAAATTACATCCGCCCAAATACTTATTAAATAACATTATCGGACTCCGGAGCGATTATTCCTGAATGGTTCAGATTAGCAAACCAAAGACAGAATATGCAAAAAATTTAAATTAATAAAATGTATTATTTCTTTGGTTACAGTAAGTGTTTAAAATATAGTACCAGAGAAGGAAGAGAGATACAATTAGTTAATAAAATGTGTTATTTCTTTATTTTCAGTAAATGTTGAAATTAAAGTTATATTATTTTTTTTAATCACCTTTTATAAAAACATTAAATTATTACTATGTAAAATACAGTGTGTTGGAGGACACTGAGTTAACTAGAGTAGAAAAACTGTTATTATTAATTTTACAACAAGTCGTTCTTTATAAAAACTGTGCTTGTTGCGATGAGATTCATATGTCAAAACTTAAGATAATATGTATAGGTTGTTAATAAATCAATGAAAAAGTTTTAAGAAAGAACTTTTATTTATTATTTTACAGAAAATTTTTACAAAAGGAAAGCATTTTTCAAAATAAAGACTGAATTCGAAATTTTGTATTAAAAAAATTTCAATTTGTCAAAAGTAGCTATAGGTACCTTTGTACCTGGATATATTTGATAGTGCTATAGAATAAACAGAAAAATTGCATTTTTGATAATAAAAGTATTCGGTTTTTATTTGACTTATAGTTTTCGTTTATAAACATTTTGTGTAAAATAATAAATAGTATAAGTTTTTTCTTGAAACGTGTTCAGATTTTCTCATATCAATTTATTAACTACCCTTATATCTTATCTTAGGTTTTATTTTCTCGACAAGTTCTACTTTTTATTAAGAATGATACCGTCGTAAAATTATTAATAACAATTATTCTTCTCTTGTTAATTCTATCCGTGGACACACTGTATGAACGTCACATTTAAGTATATATTTTCAGTCAATGTTTTAATGTAACATTTACATAACTTATTAATGTAAAAGTTACTTAATAACGTAAAATTTACATGACCCAGTAAACGTTACATGTACGTTAATGTTTAGTCGAAAATGTGCAGACATTTAAACAGAAATATGCCCTCATATTTACATAAAATTGTTACGTAACATATATTCAGAAAAACGTAAATCAAGCGTTAATTTCACATAACTTGGTTTGCTGGGTATTCGTTAATTATCGAATCGTAAAGTCTGGTAAATAAAAATCACAGTGAATTGACACTGATACTGTGGCTTACTTCGGAGATCCAAAAGAACAGCAGCGTTATAGACGCACTCTCGCGGCCGCAGTATCGCGTTGTTCGGAAATCTACCTTAAAACAATTCGGCTGAGCGCTTTCGGTCCACGATCATCATCAAAGCCATCCTAAAATGTTATTTTACAAATATAGTACTTAATTATATAAACAGAGGGCGAACTTACGTCACAGGAGGATACCTCCCATAGAAGACAAGTACAAGATTATGTTTAAAAGAAAATAAAATACAGGACATTTTATAGTTTAAAAAGACTATAGTAAGTTGAATAAATGGTTAATAAAATTATTAAAAAATACAGACGACTGGGACCCAATTCTTGAAATCGTAGGAATCGATTCTCGTGAGAAATTTACGTCATTTTCTCTAGATTTTGTAATATGTCTATTCTTGAAATATTTCGTAGGAAAAAATTCTCCAAAAATTATGAGAATTAATTCCTAATGTCATTGTCTGGAGAAACTTCAAATTCTCATGAGAATTTAAGAAATTAGAGTGTGAATTGTACGTATTTGACGTATTTTGTGGGAATTGAAATTGAACATTATTGTTTTTTTGTTGTTACCGCCATAAATATTGTTAAAATGAATAATTTTTTACTTCAAGCTATCGTTTTAGATAATTTAGAAAGTTGTTTAGACAGCATTTTCGTCTATCCAAACAAGCCTTTGACGATCTAATGGAGTATATTGAGCTTTTTCTGCTACCAACAATCAGAGTTGGAGATTAACCAAAAGAGAAAAAGTTTTAGTAGGTGAACGAAGAGTAGGAAGCCCTAGTTCCTAGTCTGCGTCGTTGTGTCGTTTAATTAACATAAATTTTATTTGGTTCTGAGATTTAATTAATGCTTGAATACATATATTTTTCTTTTTAAAATACAATATAAAAAAAACGACATATAAAAATTTCGTATCTATCATCTCGACATATAACAAAACTTCAACTCTTTATTTTTTCGCTATCTTAATTTTTATTAAAAGGTTTTTGGCTAGCCACAATAGCTAGCCACAAGTAAGCTAGTAACAAGTATAATAAGTATAATTTCAACAAGTAAAATTATAAAATATATTATAAGGAAGAGAATTCTTTCCTCTAAGAAGTTCCTTATCATTTTCTAAGAATTCTACAAGGATTTTTTTTGCGCTTCACTCACGAAATTTCGTTTGGCCATCGCAAATAAAAAATGAACAAATAACAAATAACCCATAGTCAATAATAAACGATAATGCACAATAATAGGATAATAACTATGTAAATTGTTTCAATTTGTTTCCTCAAAAATGTAAAATGTCAAACATATGGTATCAATGGCAACTGATATTCATTTCATTTCTGCGAACGTATTAAAATAATATTTGAGCACAGAACTAATAGTTCTGAGTATTTGATTGGTTGAGTTCATGAAATACTTGGATTTAGTAAAGACATACGTCACTTTTTTTAATTCACTAGAATTTCAGTTCAGACTTATTCAAGAATAGGACTGGCGATTCTCAAGAGAATTTTTTTTGGGGAATCAATTCTCTGGAGAATTAATTCCTACGATTTCAAGAATTGGGTCCCTGGTGAAATGCCTGTTTGACAAGTGACTACAAAAGAAATTGGTTGTAAAACCGACGACTGTAAAGTGGTTAAGGACCAGGAGACGTGGGGTGGTGGGGAGGTCATTGTACAGTAAATTTTTTTTGTAGAGTTAGAGTAAAGGGTTTTACCTAATTCCACATTAGGCATAAACAAAGTTAAGAAGAGACACATTGATTTGTCTTTTACGAAACCTGGAGAACCTTATTATTAAACTGCGTTCACACGGTCAAAGGTTATAGCTATTGAATCCATTCTCACGTCAACTGGACCAACGTGTACAAAACTATAAATGTTTTAATATTGTAACTAAGTTAGTGAATAGGGCTAGATTATTAAAAATATAAATATAAATTGTGATCCATTAAATGTATGTGGAACTGAGAGATATATCTTAATTTAATTGTTGAGACTCCCATAAAATTTTAAATAAGCAATTGAATTTACAATTAAGGTGAATTTGGGTATTTAAGCAGTTGACAGAGTTAGAGTTCATTTCGCATAGTATTTCCAGATCCTCTAGGAGGTCCATCTTCTTAAAGTTGTTGACTGGGACACTGTGTAGTATTTTGCTTTTATTAGTAGAAGTTATGGTTATTGAATTTTTTTTTCTGAATCGGGCGTGGGAGGTCCCACCTGCACTGAAGCTCTAAGCCCATTGTGCCCCGCCAGTTTTCACATCAGTCCAGTACTCTTGACAAAGTCAAGAATAGTCCTGATGTTAGCTTTCGCTATCTCTTTCCCTGTTCAGGTCCCGGCAATAGCCCGTCGCGGGACAGGGTTCCCACTAGACCGCAGAAGAGGGAGGCGCGCGGTCCGCGGCATTGGCGGCGTGAATGTCCCGGCTGCCCGCATAATTCTTGGTCGACGGGGAGGTAGCTTGCATTCTGGTTGTCGGCTTTCCAGTGGGCGGCTCTCAAGTTGGCGGCTTTCCCGTTGGCGGCGCATGCCTTCCTTGTGTAGCATTTAAATTTCCAGAACATATCTTTCTGTTTAATTTAGCACACCGGTTTCTAGTTTGTAGTGTAAACGTTGTCTCTCTGTTATCACTTACGTTCTTTCTCCAAATGGTCAAGATACGTTGTCGACTATTTAGTCACATATTTCTTCTTTTCCTGTGGTCTTAAGTTTCGTAGTAACTGATTTCTGTTGTTATGATTGGCTCTGAGAAATGACGCAGCAGATACGCGTATTTCCTTTTTCCGTTTGGGCTGTCTAAAGGCCACTTGTTGGTGAATGCTCGTTGAGTCTACACGCTACCATTTAAAAGGGGGATTATAAAGTAGATTTTCGCAACACCATACCACAAGTCGTTTTATTTGTTGAGCAAGGCAGAGGATTTCATCTCGCGAGCCTGTAGCAATTTTGGTTGATTATAAAACAGATGTAAATGCCCTTTTTGTAAAAAGGTGAGTAAATTGTCTTTCGTTTTTATGACATATTTTTTATGAACGCATGGCGTAGTTTCTTGAAGCTAATGGATTTTTTCCATTTAGGGCTGTTCCTCTTTGTTCCTCTTTGTACGAACTGGAGTTTTGCAGAATAGAATCTATAACTCGTTCTTAGTCGTTAAAAGGAACTCTTATGGCTATCAAAAGACGGTGAACCACTTTTTCTTTCTTCCGGCATTTTGGATTAGTTTGTATCTTGTCATCATGGATTATGGTTCCCGGCTCTGTGGATTCTAGCAGTCTTCTACTATCCAGTTTCGTTATTAAGATATTTGGGAAATTACTACCCAGCACTAGCAACAATTACCTAGGACCACTTGTGATCACGACATCCAAGATACATGAAATTTACAAGTTAGACGTTTTCGCCACCATCTTGAAGTCGGTAACTTTTTAAGATTTTTTTTATAATTCACTTTTCCTTTTATTTTTATGTTTATGTATAAATAATCAGATCTTTATGTGACAGACTTACTCTGTATATTTTAAAGTACATTTATTAATTTGATACAGTTTTACATATGTAAACTTGAATACGTAACGTTACGACATCAGGTAATTGAACATAAGTTCACTCCTTTATTTGGTATGATCTGTATTACCATCACTTTAATTTAAATAATTACAAATAATGAGATTTAATTATAAACTCTGATTTAAATAGGTGACCTGTTTTAACTTAAAATACTATCGCATATGTACTTCATCACTACTTAACCACCCTATTTTATTTTTTATTTACTGTTTTATAATTATTTACAATTTCATATATTTACATATTTCTGTACATAGAATCAATATAAGTATCGATCAAGTTTATTTCGTTTCATTTGTGAGACTGTTGAATTACGAACTTTAATTTAATTAACTATTTCAAAGGTTTTACAAACTTCCTAAGACGAAGATAATTATCTGAAAAGTTTGTATGGCGCCCATTATAACATCTTATAAAGATAAAACTTGTACCAGTTAATAACCCACGGGCTCCCGACTATAAAAAAAGCCAGCCGTTCGCAAGTGTAACATCTACCGATCCTTTAGGAGAAGTTGACGTTACACTTGGTCCAAAATGCCGGGTTCCAGGGATCTTCCCATGGGTGCTCCGGACGAGGAGAGCCTGGCGAGGTGTCTGGTTGGCTAATAGATGCCTCTGGTTGGGGAAGGGGGCCGGTGGATGGCCTTCTCGGGGTCTGGTAAGGCCTCATCGGTGTCGCATATGGCCTCCTCGGCAGCTTGTAAGGCCTCATCTGCGTCCTGCATGGCCTCGATGAGAGCGTTAGCGAGGCTGCTGGTGGACTCGGTACTGATGGAGAGGTTTATGTCCAGGTCTTTTACCGAGGGGTCCATGGCAATAGTGTCGGGTGCGTCTTGGCTAGAATTGAAAAAGTAAGGAAAAGTAAATACGAGAAGGAAACTTAACGGTTTTTCTCTTAATCAAAACTTAAAAGGTTATCACCGTCAAAGCAAAACATATTCTAAAAAAAACAATAAAAACAAAATAAAATATTCTAATCGGTTGCCTCTAAGGCGCATCAGCTTCTAGGAAGCCACACTCGAATTGTTCGACCGTCCGACGTCATGATTCGGTGGCGTCTTCGCGTCTCTCCTCCCCCGGTGGGACGGCGCACAAGTAGTGCCGCTCGTACTTGCGGGCTCCAGCTCTCGTGCGAGGTTAGTGCCACAAATAGTGCATCGTCTGACATCTCGCGGTCTGGAATGGCGGTGGGCGGAACGGTCGCGACGGGGGGAGGTGGGGGTATAATTTTCGGGACTAAAGGTGGCGGCGGAGGGGGAACAGAGCTGGTGAGAAATGATGGGGGACTTGGTGCAACTGGAGGAGGCGGTGGAGGAGTTGAGGTTGGGGGAAGTGGTGGTGTACCTGGGGGAGGCGGGGATGGAAGTGTGGCAATTGTGGAAGAGGTGGCGGCGGAAGTGGCGGTAGAGGAATGTCGGCAACAATTGTCGGAGGGGGAAAATAGGAATTTGTTTGGATACCGGAGGTGGGCGGGTGGGAGTTCGAGTGGGAGGACCATGTGGTACGGCAATCCGGGGCCTTCGGTTTCGTAATTCTCGGGCTAGTATCTGGCAAGCCCTGAGCCTCTTGCTCTTTTGCACTTGCCTTTTTTCCGCCTGTAGTTTCGGTACTTGCAGGTGGTTTGGGGTGGCAGCACCATTAGGGGGTTCCCCGGGACATCGTGTCAATATTCTGTAAAGGAAGGTACGTGGTTAGCATGACTCGGTATCGATCACATGGGCCGGTATGTGTACTCGCGGGACGCGTTTTCCGGTCGCGGTGTTAAGGTCGTATACCACCTGTGATATTGCTCGCGTGACGATGTACGGTCCGGCGTATTCCGGGGCTAGTTCCGCTACGAAACCTTCCTTTTTCTGAGAACGGCGAGTGACGTTCCCGTTTTACCACCTAGTGGCATCCTTTCGGGGTGCTGAACGGCATTGACCTTCTCGGTCTTTCTAGTCCTATTTGGTCCTGGTGGTGGCGGAGTACGGCTTCTGGTAGCGCCGGCAGGGGGTTTTCATTTGGCAATTGACGGCCTTCCTTCCCTTTTTTTCTTTTGTACTTCCACTCTCGGTAGCTCTGGGAGGTTGCAGCAGCATCTCTTGCTGTTGATTGTCCTGAGAGCAGATTAAGGCTGATCCTAATTCGATGGAGAAGCATGGTACGGGCCAGGCATCCACCGCGACGGAGCGGTTGTCCACCAAAACATATTTAGAAGCGGATTCTAAATGGGAGGCCTTTAGATGGGTCTCTGGGATAGTTACGGTCTCTGTGATCACTACCGGGTCAAAACTATTGTCAACGGGAGCACTCATTTCTCCTTGATACTTCCATGATGCGGCTATCTGATTTCTTTCCTCCAGAATTGTAGCCTCATTTTCCCTACCGGAATCGCTGGTAACATTTGGCATGTTTACTTGTAAATGGGGGTGATGGTCTTCATTCGGTATACCGGGGGCGGTTTCATAAGGGCGTTGCTGCACAAGTCTCGTTTCCGGGCAGCGTTCTGGCGTTTTTTCCGACTGAGGACAAGGGCAGTTGCGGAACATGATTCCTTCTCTTCTACATCTCGGGCAAAAGATCCGGGGCGCCTCTCCACATTGGCCTCACATGTTGCGTCTGGTCACAACGCCAACACTCTTCGTTCCTTTCGGTGGATCCTCTAGTGATTGGGGTTGCTGACGTCTGCTGGTTTGTCTCAGTACGGCCTACGTTGTTTCCCTGAGTGACGGAGGCGGTAGGATATGTTTGGGGTAATGGAGTGGGAGTATTACTTAACGGGGAAGACTGAGGGGTAGAATTGGTCATATACGGATTAAACTGAACATGTGGGAAGGATATGTATGGAGGTGGTGAAACAATGTGGGATGGGGTGGGTAGAGCGGATATCCGGGCTAGTTAGATTTCTGATCGGAGTAACTCATATTCTCTAACGGCTTTGATAAGTCCCTTCACGTTACTGAAGTCGGTTCTGCGGATGTGAAGTCGAAATTCAGGATGCAGATTTCGATAGAGCCACTGCAGTTCCTGATCTAACGTTATGCCTCCATGTCGGCGAATAAGCGTCTGCAGGTCGGTGATATAGGATGTGGCGGTTTCTTCCAGCTGTTGTGTCCTTCTGCTGATGGCGACTTCTAGGTCAATGCGGTAATTGACGGGGAAGAAGAAATTTTGGAAGGCGGTGCAAAACTCTTCCCAGGTCGACCAATACCGTCGGTTATTCCTGAACCACATGGCAGGCATCCCTTGTAGTAGGTCGGGCATAACCTGAGGAGTCGGTCCTTTCTGAACTTTCGGCATCTTCTCAGTATTTCATCGGTCCTTTCTAATTACGGTATCGCCAAACTTGTAATTCGTACGTCTTGTTCGGTCGAGTGTCGGATTTCAACTCTCCAAATTTGATCTGAATGAACGCCAAATGTGTCTAACAACGGTAATCTGGTGGGGATTGGTGCTTCTGCGCACTTTTACGTCTGTCTGTCTCGGTATTACTCGGAATTGCTCGTAATTTCTCGTTTGAGGTCGTAATTATGGCTTAGACCCTTGTATCGTGAGAACGGCTTCTTGGATTTGAAAACGGATATTGGCAATCGATTCTACGTCCTCGTAAACCTATTAAACAAGGGGTCACTCGGTATCCTTTTAGAGTCTGTCAAAGTGACAAGTCGGTAGAATTCAACGGGTTTCGGTGTATTTCCTCCTCTAAACGTGTTTGGGATCGATGCGGGCTCTCTTTGAGCAAAAGTGGACAATCTGTCAGCGGTTTTTGGCGGATTTCCGTATATTTCGCTCCTTTGAATCGTTCTACGGTGGTTTTGGCTCTTTGCAGTGGCTGGTTCAATCTTTAGCCTCGGAATCAGCTTTTTCCACAAGTTCGGTAATCAGCGGTCTTGGTACACCATAAAAACGGTCCCTGCTCGGGCGCCAAATTTGCAACGACACTTCGGTCGTTGCGGGTCACTTTGGCGCCTCAGTCCAGGTTTCGGATTGCCTCGGGCGCCACCTTCCGTTTAGAGTGTGAAGGCCACTTGCTCCGGGCAGCGTCAGTGAAGAAAAATACTCCAGGGGTCGTTATGGTTTCGACTAATGCCTTGGTAGCCAGAAGGGCGGGCTCTACTTGCCCTACTGGGCGGAGGTCCTGGGTATTCGCTGCAATATATAAACTCACAACCAGTTAGAGTAAAATAAAAATCACCAAATGAAAATAACTGCTTTTATTGTAACTCCAAAAATATCAGCATAAAAAAAGGACCCAGCGGAGAAAGGTGTGTAACGTTTTATGAAGCCAAACCAAAAATAAAAGCAACTTGTTAAAAATAACAAAAATGCGTGAAAATGGTTGATGGTCGGAGCGCGGTGGGTTTAAGCGTTGATACAGGTGATGATGATGTAGCAAATCGTGCAGATGAGGAAAAAGGTACGCGGTGATTCTACTTGGTCGAACAAAGTACTATTTTATATGGTAACTTCCCTTAAGCGTTCCCTCCCAGTATCTAGTACAAATTTAATTGGAGGTGATTGCTCACAGCAGCCAATTGTTATTATTAATACAAACTGGAATCTCGTTTTACGGTGCAAATATCTTTAGGAGGTGATTTCTCACGGCTCCGGTTATTTTTATAGATCAAACTTAGGTCGCGTTCCCCCTGTATAACGGCACTAATTTAATTGGAGGTGATTGCTCACAGCAGCCAATTGTTATTATTATTCAAAATGACTCGCGGTGTTTTAAGGCGGTGATTGCTCACGGCACCTACTTATAATTAGCTAGATCTGAAACGCGTTCCCCCTGTATACGGCACTGATTTAATTGGAGGTGATTTCTCACGGCAACCAATTTTATTATTAAATAAAAAATAAAACGAGTCGCGGTACAATTTATTAGGCGGTGATTTCTCACGGCACCAGCTGATTATTATTAAAACGCGTTTCACCCTGTATACGGAATATTTACTTGGAGGTGATTGCTCACAGCAGCCAAGGTTATTATTAAGCAAAAATGACTCGCGGTATTTTAGGCGGTGATTTCTCACAGCACCAACTGATTATTATCGCGTTTCCCCTGTATACGGCACAAATTAAATCGCGTTTAAATAAAAATAGCACTTTGTTACCTATTCAATGATTAAACTTACTACTACCTATTTTTCCTCACCGGTGTACTGCTGCTGGTCAGGCGTGGTAGTCGGCTTGCTGGCACTCGTACAACTGAATTATTATTCTCCTCTAGTCAGGACGAAACCTTTAATCTCCCACTTCGGATCTGGAGGGAGTCGTTTAAAACATGCGCGGAAGCAATTGTGTGGACTTAGTATAAATCTTCGAATTTACTCCTGATAAGTATGTAAAAACCGGAAAACGCGGACTTTTAAAATATAAGATTATTTACCAATAAATTATTTCTTCCACACCGGTACGGCTTGGCTGGTATTTAGCTGGTGTCGAGTTCAAATCTCTAATCGAACTGATTAAATTAATCACAAGCCGTGCCATACCATGAGACTGGTTGGGCACGCGTCGCGAGGCGAAGTCTGCCTTTGGCGGTTCCATCTTCCAGACGCCGTGTGAACTTTGTACAATCGCGTTTGACGAATTCGACGGGAGAAAATTAATAAATAAAAATACTACGATCGGAGATTAGGGAATTAAATCATTAACAAATTCGTAACTTCTTTACATTCGTTAACAAGCAGGATATCGGCAACCGGAAGCATCTAAAAACAAATATGTGCAACTTAACAGACGCATAAAAATATTAGTGCAAAATTATGATAGAAATGACATTATAAATTATTTGCGTGGATTGTCACATAATTAAAAAATTAATCGACTTACCTGAAGGATGATTAATTGTAATTATATGAACAATCTCCTCCGAAATGATTACATAATGACACACATGTAGTTTCCATTACCTTTATTTATTCGGGTTCACAATGTTTAAAGATACACCTAAATTTTTGTTAAAAACCCACAATCCCGCCTATGTCTTAGCTAATACCTTATCTCTGCGTCAGCCTGTCCGATGACAAATCCTCACTTCATTTTTTGGGGTATCCACCTCTAAATAGCTCACATACCTAATGGGGTCGACCTTCTGGGGAAGGGTGGGATGTAATCATTTCGGAGGAGATTGTTCATATAATTACAATTAATCATCCTTCAGGTAGTCGATTAATTTTTTAATTATATTTCACAATCTCCTCCTCATGATTACATAATGACACACATGTAGATGTTGAAAGAATTTGAGCTATTTAGAAATTTAATTTTTTTTTTTTTAACCAAAGATATATCTTTTACGAGTGCCTAATTAAATACAAATTAATTCCTTTACACTCACACTCCTATGGTATTTTATGTATATTCTAAAAAATATACCGCATAAATTTCCAATTAGAAAGACAATGGCCATTTCTCAAACATCAGTTTCCGAAAAGTTATTCTTAGAGATGGTGGGCTTATAAAACTTGTTAAGAGGCCCGCACGCCATGTGCCTTTCGTGGTTGCTTGGAAAATGTGCTTGTATTCTAATAAATTGGGTGTATGCCATTGGATGGCAGTAGAAGTAGTTTCTGAAATATATATTTACTACTAGTAAGTAATCCTACCCTCTGCGCAGAACGAGATTGAGCGCGACAAAACATAATTGTGTTTTCGGACGAGACCTCGGCTAGTATAGCGACTAAAAATATGCGTTGTATTATAAAAAAAAGAAGTGCCATTAACACGCACTTGAGAATTAAATACAGAATCGATTGGTGAAAACTACAGCTTCGTATCTTTAATATTAACGGAGCGTTCGTCCAAACCCATTTCAGAGGCAAGATAACATATGATATTGGCGCCTCTTAAGAGCCAATAATTTTTCAAACCAACCTGCAGTTTTACGGATAGATTCTCTATCCAAACCCTTTATAAATGCTGCAGCCGTAGATACATGGCGAAAACAATACTACCTGAAATTATTTCTTAACCAACGACATAACGTTTGAGTTAGTTTGATATGGTTTTTAAACATTAAAATTATTGTGAATTTAATCATCGATCTACTGTCCTTGTTCATGTATAAATAATACAATATTGTCTTAGGTACACTTAAATTCGGTTTTTCAACAAATAATTAAATGAAAGAGGGGCTGACACTTGTCAGATGTCTTAATTCCATCCGAATCTTCTGTAGTACTGAATCTTCGGATGTTTTTATATTTGAACTCCTTAATTTTGAAAACCTATATGCAATAATAATTTTCCTAAAAGAGTTTCTAACGAAAACCAACTTCTTAATAATTCAAGACTTCTATGTTCTCCTCGAGATTGTAAACTAAGGGATCGATTTTTAATCTTAAACAAATATACCATATATTTAAATAATTCGAGTATTTGATCTAACGTGTTACTCGCTATACAGAAGAGAAGATTCTTTGAATGTCCTACTCCAGAAGGAGACCTCTTCTTAAAAATAACATTCGAATATATTGTCCTTAAAGGAGAAAAAACCGTGTACCTCAGGGTCTTACACTATTGATATCTGTATCAATGATTTCCACAACACTGGATTAATGGTTGTGTTTTCCATTAGGGGACTACTATAATACAATCTTCTTTAAAACAGTTAAAATTATTAACATTATTTTGGAATGTTGGCGAACAATGTCGCACTTATTATTTTATTTTAAACCCTTCATCGTTTTTAGTTCATACTCTGTTTCAATGTTTAAATATCTGGATTCCATATCTGCTTCAAAATTGTGCTTCGTATTGATTTATGATTTGAAAATAAGAAATTTTTCTATTTTCGCACTACTTCCAGATATCCAGTGCTAATATACCAAGATTTGGATATCTTGTTTATATACGCAATTTCCGTGGTATTGTCCATTCTTAACAGTACTCGACAGTTACTTTATATATACTTTATATAAGAATTGATTTTAATCTGCTAAGGTTCTAATTAGTGAATATTAAAAGCTTTTTGTTATAAGCTTCACAACCCACAAGTTTGTTCCATGTTACAAACTCTACCACAAACTTTTAAAAAAGCATCAGAAAACATTTTAACAAAAAATCTTCACCTACTTTTCTGTGACCTTTTAACATTTTCAATCCACCTTAAAAATCATGTCGTAAATCACTTGGGATTTTATAAGTCCCAATATATTTAGCAAAATCGCGAAACCTAACCTCTGCATGACCGTCTAGTCACTTTATTAAATCGTGATATAAAAAATCCTCTTATTTCATTTGTTGAATTAAATATGAACCTATAGTGGTTGTTACGTTTCAACCTCTATATAATTAGAAGAACCTTTCAAATATGATTTTTTCTTGTAAGAGCACATGTAAAAATATAAATTTTATATATATCAAAATAAAAAATTATTTTTCTTTACAAAGATGGGTTTTTGCTTGGATTCCGCTGAATCTTTTTCTTGTTATTCTCGCCTTCTGTGTGGCGAAACCACCATGAAAATCATCTGTGAAATTTCATCCAAACTTTAGAATCGATGACACTGACAGATAGTGAGGTTAAGATTCATGTCACCGCAAAACGTTCTAAAGTGCCATTTCCAAAATAAAACGTTATATGATATAAGGAAAGATTGGCTGTTCGCCACAACAAGTAAATAGATAAATAAAGAGAATTATTTATAGTGTACGAAGCACTACAGAACCCCAAGTACTAGTAAATTTGACTGGGAATCCGTATACTTCTATTGGTATTTATTAAAAACGTAAACCATCTTTTCCTAGTTTTGTGTGAATTCTACATTTCTCTGAATTTTTTCCTATTATTAAAATATTGTTTTAGTATGTATAATGACTTTAATGTTCTTATGCCATATTTTAAGAACTGGTTTAAGCAGTTTTGTAAAAGTAAACGGTGTATAAGATAAACCAAATGATAGCCAAGTATAAATTTTGGATCCAAAAACACACGTTAGTTGTTTTTTATGTTTAGCATTTATATTTTTTATGTTTAACATTTATATTTTTTATGTTTAACATTTATATGAATTAAATATTAATCATATCTAAAGTCAGTAGTACAGTGAACACCATTTTTATACATTAGAGCTTAAGCAGTTTTATAGTTTTCCACATTTTTGGGAACCAAATGTATTTAAATTCTTTAAATCTTTAAATTAACCTAACCAATTCATTTGAATGGTTGTAATGTCTCTTCAATACAATACATGTGTATTGTACGTAAACAAGGTGTAATTGCTAATCATGTGATTAGGGCCATAAGATATTATACATGTGTATAATACTTCAGGTAAAATACCGGTATTCTAAAATAAAAAAATTTAAACCTAAAACAAATGATAACTTACTCGTATTATCATATATTTTTCATATTTTCGTTCTTTAATCTCCCTAATTTTGTCTTAAATTCCAGTTTCTCTTCCTTGCTTTCGGCCATGATTTCTCGTTCCCCCTCGCCTCTTTGTAGCGACTATTCCTCAAATGGCGCTTTGAGACTCTACTTATAGTAGTGCTTAATCCTTTTGCTGCTAATAAACTCAACTCAAGTTCTTTATATAAGATACGAACAAAAAGGGAAGGGTAATTTTTATTGATTATACATTCTTCCAAAATATTTTGGCGAATTTCCTTTTTAACTCCATGTTGGAGCACCACTGCCCAATTATTAGTATCAAGCTCCAACAAAACACAAATATTTTTATTTTTTGAGGACTTTAGATTTCTCTATCGCTCGACTCCAGGCGATGAGGAATACGATGAAACTGATAACTGATTCATCGAAACCTTACTTACGTTTTATTATTATTATTTTTAACAGTCAAAAATAAATTGGTGTTATTAAATTTTTTCCCAACTCATGTGAGTGGTTTTTTCTAATCAAATCGTTATTTAATTCGCTTGGATCCACATAAAAACTCGTTTCTCATTACCGGTTTATTAAATTGCTGAAATGGCAACTCTGATTTTAAATAACCAATTCATATGAATGGTTGTAATATCTCTTCAATACAATACATGTGTATTGTATGTAAACGAGATGTAATTGCTAATCATGTGATTAGTGCCATAAGATATTATACATGTGTATAATACTTCAAGTAAAATACCGGTATTCTAAAACAAAAATTTTTAATCCTAAAACAAATGATAACTTAGTCGTATTATCATATATTTTTCATATTTCGTTCTTTAATTTTCCTAATTTTGTCTTAAATTCCAGTTTCTTTTTTAATTAATTTTACCACTAAAATACACAACTTTACCCGAACACACAAAGAAATGAAGTGAGGATTTGTCATCGGACAGGCTGACGCAGAGATAAGGTATTAGCTAAGACATAGGCGGGGTTGTGTGTATTTAACAAAAATTTAGGTGTATCTTTAAACATTGTGAACCCGAATAAATAAAGGTAATGGAAACTACATGTGTGTCATTATGTAATCATGAGGAGGAGATTGTGAAATATAATATAGATTTGTAATACAGTTATTTGTTGACCGTTAGTTATAATTATACTTAAAATTTGTTTTATTCTTTTCATACATTTGCCAACTTACGGTATTGTTTATCTATTCGTTATTAATTTTTTTATATTTAATAAAATTGTATTTCATTATAATGTATATAAGTTATTAATGAAATAGTAATAAAGTAGTTGGAAAATAATCAACTATTTTTATACAAATCGTTCTTATTTAGTTATATTTTACTATTGGAGCGCATTTGTCGGGGCGCATTTATTCGGGTCGCAATTGTCGGGGTACCATATTAGCTACAAAGAACTGAATGTTCTAAACTCTTAATCAAAACAGCATTTTTGTAAATTTTGTCTCACATTGCAAACAAAATTTGCAATAAATCTTCAAAATAAACATAACACAGAAGATAGTATTAAGCAGTTTCTCTCAATGGAAACAGGAAACAAATTGAGAGCGAAGCTCATCAAGGCAATACGAACAGAGGGAGATTTTATACTAAGACTAAATATAGTAGATAGTATACCACTTTGGTACCAAACAGTTTCAGTACCGCAAGATGACAGGCTGGGGATGGCGGGGCATGTGGCGCGAGATGACCTTTTGAAAATAAATGAAAAAATTGGCAAAATGGCGATTAAAAATATATATTAATATAAAATTCAATATAAATTATACACATATGAACGAGTGTTGATAAAATAAAACATGGCGATTAAAAATATATATTAATATAACAGGAGGCGCGGATGACAGGTTGGGTTGGACCGAAAATTCCAAGATGGCGCGCGAAAACGGTTGACAGCTGCGGCGCGAAAGGCGCGAGATGACCTTTTGAAATATATGAAAAATTGTAAAATTGACAACTGGACCACATGGCGATTAAAAATATATATTAATATAAAATGAGGGTTGACCGTTTGAAAATATATGAAAAAATTGTAAAATTGACACTATAAAATTCAATATAAATTATACACATATGAACGAGTGTTGATAAAATAAAACACACACAACATGGCGATTAAAACTATATATTAATATAAAATTCAATATAAATTATACATATATGAACGAGTGTTGATAAAATAGAACACAGCAATCAATTAAAAACATAAATTAATATAAAATATAAACATTTGAAAGAGTGATATTATAAATTTAAAGCACAGAGAACTGTAGAGAGCGAGAGAGATAGAGATAGAGAGAGAGAGAGAGAGAGATCTAGTTTACTATCATCTAGCTTACTACTATACCTAGTATGTCTTTTGCGTCAGCCGGTAAATATTCTACAACTATGTATAGATATGATTTTAAATTATTTTCATTAATTTTTCTGCAAAAATCGTTGATATCTATTTTTGCGTCTAAATATTCCTCACATATGTGACTGCCCAAAACCAACAGATCATAGCGAGTGTTTAAATTTTGCACGCCTTCTTCATCATAACATTGTGGACCATAATTAATATTGTGCAATGCATCAAAAGCCAAATCATCAAACTTCCTTTGTCATCTCTGAATTGAAGAGCGTAGATCTGTGGCGACGGGCCAGTGTTCATAAGAATAGCTCATCCACATTTTCGTCTGCGTAATAATAAAATTAATCACGCAGTTACATTTTGCACAAACTGTGGCTATCTGTGATATTCTATTTGCTAACTAACCATGGGTAAATATAGTTTAATAACTCTTTATCTCCATTTAATTCGTTTTTAGAATGTTTCGATAAGATAAAAAACCCCATTATAAGATATGTGTGAAACCCCTCAGAATAGAATTAATCAATAATTCTATTCTGTATTGCACCAACATTAATTCATCCAATTGAGACTTAATAGTTCCTCCTAATGTCTTTTTCATCTCAACCTGAAATATGAAATAAATAAACATGTAAATAATATAGAGGAAATATATATAAGATTAATCAACAATAAAAAGAGTACCTACAAAACATTGCAACAGAGATATGAACTTAAATTAAATTTCATTTCAAAATGACATGAAATCATTTTTAAAGGTTGTTTGACTAACTAGAAGTAAAATAAAAATGTAATTATTTGACATCATTTTTTATAAATCATTAAAATATCATACGTGTTTTTCTGATTTTAGAACAAGTTTCACACAATTTCAATGTTACATATACATCATTTTCATTTACTATATGCCTAAAAGACCTTAATTTACTAAATAGTGAAAATAAATTAAATATTCTATCATTGATCTACACTTCTTAAAAAAAATATATAATTAAAGTGGTATTGAATTTAACCAGAATACTATTTGAATTTTAAATAATTTCATAGTGCAATTAATGTACTTCTTTATTTATATAAGAGTTTAGCTAAAGCAACAGTTTTAATTCATCTAAATATAATTTAATCAGTCATTGTTATTATATACAAAATAATATCACCGTACTAATTTGTTTGGCTTTTATATTAAGACATATCTTGTATGATATTAATTATAGATAAACATGACTCTTGGTTACTTAATATATTCAAAGCCAAAATCTCCTTTTGTAAATAAAGTGCACATTGAGAAAAATCGTCTTTAGTGTCTGTTAACAATAACCGATTTAATTCATTGCGATTATGTATATCTACAGACTTATCTAATTCATTAGTTCATAAATAATTGTACAAACCTTATCTACACGCTGCTTTCTTTGGGCTTCCTCAATTTCTACCTCCATACTTTCTCCCCTTTCAATATATTTTGTCTTCTAAAACAAACAGTTTAATTTAAATATAAATATGTTAAAATTGAGATTAACTTACGTTTTCTTCAGCCACCTGCTTTCTAAGGGAACGTTTTAGCTGATCATATAACATCTTCAGCTGGTCGATAGTTCTCGGCCCAGACCTGGCCTAAGCATTGTACAACTGAACAATTTCTTGCCGGCACTTTTTTTTCGACATAACAGTTCTCACGTCTGGTTTTTTGTCCTCAATTATCTGTTTATATCTACAAAAAGAGGTAAATTTGGGATAAGGAGTCAAAGAAAACATTTAAGGAAATTGAAAAGATGGTATACAAATGGTATAGGTTAAAATATAATTATTAAAACTATGTTTTCTACAAAACGATTGTAATCCTTACTTTATAATAATGTTAACCAGATTCTCCTTTTCAATTGAGGTATAATTAGCCCCGCGAGATCTTTTCACTTTTTGATTTTCCATTTTAGAAATCACATACAGAGACACATAATAACCAAACTAATTTTGCGCGAACGGCGAAATGTCACTGTCAATAAAGAGCAACTTCACTCCAGTTCAGATCCGAAAAAGCGTTGTTGCCCGAATGCTTGCGCTGCTATTCACTATTTAGTTAACGAGAGAAATAAATTGTTTCTGTCTACCCGACAACAATTTAACGAATCTTTAAATTTATTGGGTCATTACTTACTGAGAGCACGAACGGTAGAAACTATGGAAATATAGTATAAAAGTGCAGTATATGATAAATAATGCAATAAAAACAATAATAAAATTAATTAAAAAAATATATTATTTTTAGTTTAAAATATTTTTAAATTTAAAAATGTAATTTGACAGATATCCACCATATTTAATTTATTGCGACAAAACAAATGAAATTTACATGTAGACGGTAATGTCTAATGGGTCTTTAAGAGACCTTTAAAATTAGCTTAGTGAGCGGTCCATCTACCCAATGTTGGTTTTAACGACTAAATAGCGCGGCTAAAGGTTCTTTAAATATTTAAAGATCGTTCTATCTACCGGCTATTAATTTATTAGACAAAATATGATAAAGATAATGGAATTATTTTTTTCGTTCCAATGCTTTCAGTTATTTACAACTGGCAGCCTTATCAGTTTTTATTTCCTGTTTATGTGTGTGAGAGACTGAAATTTAGTAGCTATTATTATTTAGTGTTTTTTTTTTTAATGTTTTTTGGCATCTGTCCGTTTATTACTTATTTACCGAGCCACTGGCTACCGGTCAAGCGTTCTTATTTTGTTTAGTCGGTGGGCAGTTGCTTAAGTGTTTTTCATCAGTGAAAGTGAAATTGTACAATTATTTACCCCTAGGTGTCGGCTATAGAATTGAGCGTGATTATTTTCTCGTTTTTTTCTAGCCTATGTCTATGGATAATAATAACTCCATCGTGCTAGTTTTTGTTTAATCATATTTTTAAGGTACGTTTTTTATTTGCTCTTAGTGTTGATTTCGGTAATCCCGCCGGTAATTTCCCAATCATCAAGTCGAGCCATAGCTGCTTTCACATTATTTATTATTAACAATTGTTAATTTTACACTTTTTCATATATTTCAAAAGGTCATCTCGCGCCTTTCGCGCCGCAGCTGTCAGCCGTTTTCGCGCGCCATCTTGGAATTTTCGCGCCATATGCCCCGCCCTCCCCAGCCTGTCATCTTGCGGTACTGAAACTGTTTGGTACCAAAGTGGTATACTATCTACTAAATATAATGCACAAAACAATATCATTGTTGTGTGAGGAGACCTATGTTAAACAAAGACGTGACAAAAAAAAATTGTCATACATCAAAGTCAGCCAACATGCTATTGGTGTGGTCCATTGATGGTTATAATGATGATTATGAACTATGAATCACTTTGCCGAAATTCATAATAGCAGTAGTCTTCAAATCAAATTGGTGAATTCAGATAACACCCACAGAGGCACCCCAATAATACCTCGATGGAGTCGAAAAAATGAATTGCAGTGGGAAACTGGTTCAGAAAATGCCCCAGAATTTGTTGAATCATGTACCTCGTATGAATCTGTGGAAGGAATAACCTTAATTTTTGATGATATAAGTGTTATTGCACTGACAGGAAATTCCATTCCAGTTGACGTTTAAATTTCTCCTCCTTCCTTGGTGCCCATTGGTGGTGTCTATCAGTTGATTATCAAATCAAGGCGAGTAAACATTCGCCGTTCTCCTATGAGAAAGTTTTTTATATTAATACCAAATCAGTAAGAGTAAATGGAATTAATTTTTTCCAATTATTGTACAGACATGGATGGAGGTGAGGCCAATATCAAAGGAAGGTGCTCTACATCACAAAAAGATACATTCGAGAGTGTACACAAATCAACAAAGCCACTGTAAACTGTATTAAACTAAGAAAGAGGATTTTTCCGCATATTAGGTTGTGAATAATGAATATTATGAATAACAAACCGAGTATTCCGTGTCATCTTGGAATTAGGGATTGAAGTTGGGATTAGGGCGATTGATGAGGGAGTTTTGGAGGTAAACTTTGAATGCCGAGGCCTTCTGGGCTGGAGAGTGAAGGACTTGTACCGTCGAAAATGAGGTGGGATTGTGTTTTGGTTTTTTGGCCTATAAGTACCACCAGTTTATACTAGAACCTAGACCCATCCCTATGATCAAGGTCTGAAGTGACCTCGACCGATAAGTGTTGATTTGTAGCCTGATAAGGGCATTCCGCAGATTCCACTCGGTTTTAACGATTCGATCTTGGATTCTGACAAACTCGCGGTAGAGTTGGCGTTTCCGCAGTATTTTCGGGAAGGTTTTCATATATGATTCTTTGGTAGAGAGGCCAGTTTACTTTTCATAGGATCTGGTAGATCTGGGAGGTATAGGGTCAAAAGGGAGGTTTAGACCATAATTGTGGTTGAATAGGCTGGTGATTTGGCCCGTTAGGATTTTGGAGATTAGCTCTCGGCTATGAGGGATGCCATTCATAAGGATTGTGGTGAGGAGGGAGATGGATTGATAGGTAGAGGAGCAGGAGGTTTTGGTACGACAACCTGGGCTTTTTCTGTGGGGTTTTGAGGGATCCTAGTACGTTCGGGACATTTTAGGGAGAAGGCTGGGTGATTGCCTTTACAATTGGGACATTTGAGATTTCGGGGTTGGGGGCAGGAGGAGCGATGGAGGTCTCCGCAAATGCAGCACTTTATGGAATTGCGACACTGGGTCGCAGTATGGCCGTTGGGGGATTTTTCCATGTCGGTAAAGGAAGACTTGGAGAGGGTGACTGTTGGAGGAGTGTTGGAGGAAGTTGCAGTTAGATTGGAGAAGTTTTTAAGGATAAAAGGGAGGAATGAGAAATTTGAGGATGTCTGGTTCAAGAGGTTTTGAAGGTGTTGGGTGAGGAGTTTGAGGATGTTTTAGAGAACGAGTTGGATGAGCAAGGCGAATTTGTGTGGGGTATGTTTGGCCGCCAGTATTATCTGGGTGAGGTTTCTGTAGGCTTCAAAGTTTTCAGCTAGGTAGGGCATGAAGGGAGGCATTTTGGGAGGGGGCGTGCATTGGGTTTTAGGGACCGTTCCTGTCGAGAAGTGTTTGCCGCTATCCCCCAGGAAAGACTGGGTTTTGGATGAACACGTTTCATGAAATAACTTGTGCGATTATCGATGGTCACGAAACCATTCGTTGTATTATATATGATAAGATCTTCTATGTTCATTAACCCTTGTGACAAATGTTCTCTCCGTTTGAACTTTACACATTTTTGTACAAGACCCACAAGTTAGTGAATAAACTCCCGATTAAAAATGTTTATTTATTTTATCTTTATTAATCTCTTTTGATACCTTAAGCCTATTCGACAAATGTTCTTTTAGATTATTTTAAATTCTTTTAATCTTTTAATTGCTTTTATAATTGTTAATGGCTATTAGTTAAGCCCTCATAATATTAGAGAGGTATTTATTCTTAGTTCTTTTAGTATAAATTTCTGGCTATTTTTGTAAATAACTAAACAACTAAACAACTATTTAATAATAAAATAATACACTGAAATGATTCAGAATGAAAATTGGCTAGATATATATTTAGAAGCTGATATAAACAAATGTATGAAAATATTTATTTCTAAAGTAAAATCAAATATCGGAAAATCAAACACTATTATAAAAATAAAGAACCGAAATAAAAAAATTAAGTCGTCGATTACAACTGGTTTATTAAATTCGATAAAAAAAAACCTATTATATAAAATTATGAAAAATGACAACTCCGAAATTAATATATTAAATTTTAGACGATACAGAAACCATCTTAATAATCTAATAACGAAAACTAAACAAAAAATAGAACAAAATAAAAACATTAGCAAAAACCTATGGAGCTGTATTAAAGAAATGTCAAATACGACAGAATCTAGAAATTCTATAGAGGAAGTGAAGCTGGCCAACGGAAACATTACTATAAATTATAAACAAATAGCTAATGCTTTTTGTGATCACTCCACAACAGTAGGACAACAAATGGCTGACAGTATAAAACAAAGGAAAGATACAAATTTGAAAGCGAAATATATTACCAAGACTATATTTCTGTCCGAGACAAATAATGATGAGGTTGTTGCAATAATATCTGAGCTAAAAAATAGGAAAAGTCCAGGTCTAGATAATATTAAAGCAGAAATGATAAAAGATGTATCTCAAGTGTTGGCACCTGTCCTAACATTTTTATTTAATAAATCTTTAAAAGATGGTATCTTTCCCGAACCATTAAAACATACTGTGATAACACCTATTTATAAAAATAAAGATAAATTAATTGTTACAAATTATCGGCCAATTTCGCTAACCTCTTGCATTAGCAAATTTTTCGAAAAATTATTGCAAAAAAGAATAAATTCCTTCCTAAATAAACAAAAAATACTCTCAGATAGACAATATAGTTTTCGAGAAAATAGCTCAACTTCCGATGCTGTCGCTAGATTAACAAAAATGATAAACAATTCTATAGATAAGAAAAAACCATCTGCATGTATATTTGTGGACCTGGCGAAGGCATTTGATACAGTGGATCACGAACAAACTCGGCTCATTAAATAATATTGGTCTTGCTAATGACTTAATAAAAAGTTATCTACAAGGTACAATAAATGGCGAACTTAACGATTTCCAACAGATCAGATACGGAGTACCATAAGGTACTGTCTTAGGCCTTATACTTTTTAATTTATATTTGAATGATCTTTATGAATAAGAACTAAATGGGGAAGTGATATCATTTGCGGACGATATTGCTGTATTTTATCAGGCTGACGACTGGGAGTTGCTAAAACAAAATATTTCAAACGATTTTGGAACAATAATTAAATTTTTCGAAAATAAGCTCTTAACCATAAATTTTGATAAAACTATTACGTCCCATTTACGTCTTATACTAGTAATTTACCTACATATAAAGAGATCAATATAAACATCTATTCTAATACCCAAATTGTAATCAAATCAGTTAATAAAATAAAATACTTGGGAATATTTATTGATCTTTTCTAAATTTCTTGATACAGCGCATTTAAATACTTAATATTACGCTTTAGTGGAATCACATCTCAACTATTGCCTTCTTGTTTGGGGATCCACGGGCGCCCTTCTGCTTAATAACCTACATAAAATTCAGAAGTGTATACTGAAAACCATTTACAAAAAACCAAAAACGTATCCATCTGAAGCTATCTATCGCGAATCCGGAGTAATGAACATGTATCAATTGTATGCTAAATCTGTACTAATATATCAGTATAGGAAAAAAAACAGTTCTGTCTTTATCAATCATCTCTATAATACGAGATATAAAATCGAAGCAGTGGTTGTACCTCGAGCTGAAAAAACAATAGGTCTAAAGTGTTTTAACTACTTAGGTCCTAATTTTTATAATGAACTCCCGACAGACCTAAAAAAATTAACTCATTCTTTATGTTCAAAAGGAAAATTAAAAATTGGTTATTAAATATCCATCACGAACATCTTCATGATTTTTAATATGTGTTAGGCTAAATATACAGGGTGATTCACGACCGACGCCACGGAGTTTTATGGCGAAATGGCATATATTCGTTAACTTTTACTGAGGTGGTATTATGTAAGTCAATAAGGACTACATTTTAAAAATGTTTTTAAACATACAGGGTGGTCCAGAAAAGTGATTTATATGAAGGTCATATATTTTTTTAAATGGAACACCCTATATTTTTTTACAGTTTTAAATTCGTCCTGAAAAGCTGATTTCAAAAACCTATAATACCTATATTATAAAATGAATTGTTTTGAAGTTATAGACAATTGAATATCGCATTTTTTCAAATTTAAATAATTGCTACGACCAAACGACATAAAATCGGATAAAACGGCTTACATGTCCCTATTATAACTTTTTGAGGTCGACTTGGTGGCATAAGAACAAAATGTATACAGTGTGATCAAACGTACGCAAATTTTGACCACCTTGTATACATTTTATTCTTATGCCACCAATTAGAAGTCAAAAAGTTAGGATAGGGCCATGTAAGCCGTTTTATCCGATTTTATGTCGTTTGGTCGTAGCAATTATTTAAAGTTGAAAAAATGCGATTTTCAATTGTCTATAACTTCAAAACAATTCATTTTATAATGTAGGTATTATAGGTTTTTGAAATCAGCTTTTCAGGACGAATCTAAAACTGTAAAAAAATATAGGGTGTTCCATTTAAAAAAATATATGACCTTCATATGAATCACTTTCCTGGAGCACCCTGTATGTTTATAAATATTTTTAAAATGTAGTCCTTATTCACTTACATAATACCACTGCAATAGAAGTTTACGAATATTTTCCATTTCGCCATAAAACTCCGTGGCGTCGGTCGTGAATCACCCTGTATAGTATACTACACAAATTTCTTTTCTTTTTTAATACTATATAGTTTATAATTATATGAATTTATTGTAGGTGAAGGGTTGTAGGCTAGTATTGTCAAGTCGTGGTTGCCCTTTTTATGTTTTTTAGGGGTTTTGTAGCTCAGACTTTTATCTGACCACGCGACGACGAGCTCTAGCTCTCCACGCTGTATTTCGAGTAGGTCGGACTTCCCCAAGATTCGGATACTATCCGCCCGACTCAAAATACAACCTGGTGAGGGTTATTTATTGAGTCACTGTGAGTTAATTGTTATTAGTTTAAACAAGAAATAAAATCACCAAATAAAAAATATACATTTATTCAAATACAATATTCACGAATGAACAAATTTAAATCTACAATAAAACTCTTATATGCTCCTACCTGGAGCGTTAATTTATTTAGTTTAGTTTAATTTTAATTTAATTTAATTCAATTTTTTAATTTATATTTATATTTATGAATAAACAAAATGAAATCAACCATATAACCCTTATCTTATATGCTCCTAATCAGAGAAATTTATTTACCAAAAAAAAGGGGGCAATGGAACCAATAATTAACAAAGTAAAAATGTTTATGCTTACCACATTATCCAACTAATCTGCGGAGGACGTCCACAAATTCTATATATTTTCTACTATTTATTTTATATTAAAATTATTTCATTTTTTCCTTATTTTTAGTTTTTCAAATCACCATTATTATTTTCTTCAAACGCCTAGAAAGGTCACTTCCTCGCGGTAACTCAGGACTTTCCTGAATGAATGTTTTTTGTCAGAATCGTTACCTTTACAACTTATTTCTGCATAATTTTCGAGTTAATTCAACCGCGATTTTCTACCTTTAACAAATTTAAAAATCCGCTGAACTAACAGGAATTAATAGATACACAGGAAATATGGAAATAAAATTATGAAATTGCAAATAAAACTTGTTTACAGTTAATTTTAATGTGAATTACTTTATTGCCAAATTTGATTTTATAATTAAATAGGATATTAGAATTAAATATGGAACTTGGAAATTTTATATTATAATTTGTGACAGTTTTTAAGTATTGAATTAAATAACCATGTGCTAAATAGGTAGACTATTGATAAATTAATGAAATACGCACACCCCACGTTCAAGTTATCTTTTTGTGGGGGTTTGTTTTTGTTTATTTAACATTAGAACCATTATTTGAAATTTATGCTAATTAAATAAAAAAAATTGTACTGATTGTGGTTATGTTAAATAAATATTATTATTATTATTATTATTTTTATTATTAATATAGGTCTGATGAAGTTACTATGTAACGAAACTAGTCACCAATAAATTAATAACTTTTGTTATTTTGGGAAAATCATAAAACGTTGTTTTATTCATTTAAATATAAGAAACTAATAATTTGTCTAAAAATAATAAGCAATAGCAAACTGAAGAAAAAGAGTATTTTTCAAATAAAAGTTTTTATTCCGGATGAGACAAAAATAGACAGATACTTACATTACATTATAACAAGAAAAGAGAGAAGAGATAGTGGAAAGTGATAATCGTGTGGCAGAAAGTAGTAATGTAGCAAAAAATGTATTAGTAGTGGACGTACAAGAAGGCAACCTGAATATCTGAAATATTATATTTTTGATTTTAATGATGCTTTGTTTGAAAAAGAGGGGGATGAAGTATAGTTAGTTATTATAAATTTCACAGTTATTAGTAACAGGTTGTCGTCTTGATCTGTCAACAGTAAAGAGTCCGTGAAAATACAGTGTGGCGCACCCTATACGCGTCGGTCTTTATATGGAAAACGGTAAGATTTTATAAAAAATGTTTCATGCAGGCTTAGACATGATGTATATGAGTATTCTTTAAAATTATTTTGATTTATACAGGGCGTCTCAATTAAAAGATTTGCACCGTTGTTATATTTTTTTAAATGGAACACCGTAGTAGTGGAGGTAGCGGGTTACTGTAACACTCGATGGCCTTTCCATCGAGTTCTTGACCAAGAGCCGAAGAATTGTCATTTTTTTCAGGAATACGTGCCTCAAAAGTAACTTTTAGCTGAGAAACAGAAGTAAAAGGAGTAATAGCCAATGACTAGAAGGTATTCTTCAGCAAATCTTTATTTTTCAGCAAAAATTTCAGTTCTTCAGCAGTTCTCTTGCTAGATGTGTGCAATGACCAGAAGCATTAAATCTAGTTCCACATTATATAAAATGCAAAAAGCTCTTAGGCTTAGGCTAGTGCCACCCTGTTTTGTAGATCAATAGGTTATCTTTATTAAAATAATAACATTAATAAATATATGAAGATTGAATTAAAGAAAGTCTATATTTCTTATTTAATACGATGCCTGTTCCAATCAAAGATAAATGCCCTAAATGTGGTGGAGAAACAGAAGACGAAGATAAGACTTGTTTAAATTGCTCAACCAAAGAATATTTTAGGATTACACATGGAAGTAAACATATCCCGTCCAGTTACGATACTCATTATCCAGATTCATAAATTGATAAGAATAAGAATCATCGAAGAATATAAAAGCATACTTTTAAAAAATATTAGTTAATCTCTTTAGATACAAGCGAAGTAAAATGTCACGTAATAAAAAGTGCCATCGGAAAAGTAAAAAAAATAGGGGAAAAAAGACAAAACAAACAAAAAGAAAAACAGTATCAAAAGTAAATAGGAAAAAGTCGAAACAAACAAAACGAAAAGCAGTATCCTTGGCGAAAGTTACAAGGGAGGAGAAAAAAGAGCTTTATAACTTTCAGCAAAAAACTTTGGGTGATGCTGTTCAATTAGCGTTAAAGAAAGCAAAGTCTGATGAAAAAATATCAAAACCTCGTGTTATTAAAGTTCCAAAAACTGGTGGTATACTTCTTCTAATTCTGATTTTTGCCAGATTAAGTGCACTCGGTGCTCTAAACATTTAATACGGGACAATGCTAATGTTTAATTATCTTTGAAAAAGAGCATTTAAAACATTCATAGTGATTATAGTGGTCATGTAGGTGCTGATATAACTTTTGAGCAATTCAAGGCAATGTGTTCGTCTTGCTGGAAATCTGATTATGGATTTTTATCAATTTTTAAAGATTGTAACATCAATAAAGGAAGATACAGGCGATAGATATATTTATTATGAAAATAAAAACACATAAAATTAAATTTGAATGTTTTATTTTTAACAGTCAAAACCCACGCAATAGCATTCTCTTAAACATCTAAAGGATATTTTTATTATGATGGAACACTCTGATGGACCAAAATTTACACACCAACCCATTTTGCATTGTAGTTCCTCTATCAGTTGGATTATTGTGCTTCTAAATTTGTTAAATTAATTAATTTCTCTATTTTGTAATTGAAAACATTTGTATAAATATATTTTATGGCATTTTTCACATTGCACGATTACTCTGGAGTTAAAGGTTTTTTATTATTAGGTTTATTTTATTACTGATTTATTTTATTATTCTACACTATTATTTGTTGTATATAATACAAAACAAAATTAAACTAAATTGGTCCTTGCAAACCTGTTATTTACACTTTTCCTTTTCCCCATAATTATAAAATACCCTATGAATAATACAATTTTTTCAAAAAATAATAGTCATCTTACATTCAATTTTATAATGGATAGAATCCCATTGACGTCTTAATACTATTGCTTCCCGTTGTACAGTTGAGCTTGAATCTAGGGGAAATTCTTGTAGAAGTTGAGATTTATGCATATTATTATATCTAAATTAAATTCCATCTGTCACTATCACCATTTAAAAGTTTCATAGGAATACATGTCTAAATAGTCCGCTTCATCATCACTAATTTCACTATTTACTAAAGTTTCATGACAATAAAGGTCTAAATCAGTCTCATAGTATTCGAAAGGTGGCTCACTCAATTCCCTCACTAACTCTTCTATGTCTGTGGTGTGGGTTTCATTATCCCAAAAAGTTTCGGCTTCCCATCGGCTCTGACTACATATGCAGAACGTACAATCATTAACGTGGTACAATATTGTACTATCTTCAGGGAGACCATTATCCTTTTTCGGGGACATATTGAACATTGATACAAATACCACGTTTCATGAGTGAGTTTACTTCCTATGGTTGGTTTTATATCCTGAAAAGAAATAAAAGAAATACATAAAAATATTAATAATAAAATTAAATTTTCTTATTACCTTATTGTACAAAATCCAGTTCTAAATAAGTGAAATGACTAAGATTCCTTTAGGGTTAGCTGTTTAATATTCTGAAATAAAATAAAGAAAATAAATACATAAAATAATAATTCGAATTGAATTTTCTTATTACCCTACTATTTTAGGCCTGTCATAAATGTAACGAGTTTTTCATCATACAGATCCCAAATTTCGGACTCTTTCTCTGCCGATGAGGACTTCTCCGATGGTATTTCAACTCGCCCCCTTTTTTCCTCCTGTCCCATTTGTTTCCGAGATGTAACTTTTTTCCCTAAAGGGGAAGATGATGTAAAATAATCATCACCATCATCTCCACACCATTATCATCATCGTCGTCAAATGTCCAGATTTGGGCGTTTTCGTCTTCTTCAGCTTGTGTCGATGTTGGTAGTAGCTTGCGAATTTGCCTCTTTTTTATTGCGGGGACAGGAGGGAGTTTAGGAATATCTCTTCACGGCCAATTCGAAAAGCTTCAACTGTTCGTCGTTTTCCAACTTGGTCCTAAGATACTTAAAAGGGAGGTTTCCAAACTTTCGTTTTAATGTTGTATCCTTAGGTGTATAGGATAAGCACAATAAAACAGAGTCCTTTTTTACAACCAGATCCCTAACACAATATCTGTAATTTACTATATATTAATATTAATAGTTTTAAAAATAAAATGTTAATCTTACCTAAAAATGTCCTTTACCGCCACCTGCAGCATTTGCGTCGGAAAATTAAGTTTGTCAAGTGTCGAAATTACAATGGTACATGGTACTGTGGCCATTTTGTTATTTTTATGATTTACTTACTTGACTGCACTAAATGAAACTGATGATTTGCTATAAATTTTGAACAAGTTTTATACCCATTTTGGAAGCGTGTCAATGATATGCAAAATGCAAAACATTCGGTTTTACAATGTGACTTAGTAAACTTGCAGCGTAGTAAAAATATTCCAAAGGTTTGGAAATTTACATTATGTTACCGTCATATACACATGCGGTAAACAGAGTTTGTTGTTTTTAACTTTGAAATGTGTGCAACGTAGTAAAACGCAAGAAACAAGGTTTCTTATAGATTAAACGACTTACCTAGGAAGGAAGTTCAATCGGAATTATATGAGGTCCGGTCCAATAGAACACATATTGTAGATACATTCGGTATATCGAATTTCGGCCACCAAATTTAAAGAACCAGAAAAACTAGTACCTATGATTCAGCTTGCCCGTGTTATCAGCATACCTTATTCATTATACATTTGCCCTGCTAGATCACCACCAGGGTTAGATGATGATGCCATTAATAGTAACCAAGTAGGTGGGTGGGAATGTGTTCTAGTGGACCGGACCTCATATAATTCCGATTGAACTTCCTTACTAGGTAAGTCGTTTAATCTATAATTATATTTCAGTCCGGACCACTAGAACACATATTGTAGATGTTTACAGTCTGTTGTGATCTAGCAATCCAAGATATGAAATAGATAAAGTACATGATGCGATTAAATATATACCAATTAAACTTTTATTAATATTAATAAATAAATCCATATTAAATACAACTAATAGAAAAATAAATTGAATACTATAAGAAAAATATTTTGAATATAACTATAAGAAAAATATATATAATTAACTATTATTTATAATATTATCCACGAAACTAAAATCTTTCAACGGTCGATTATAAAATTTAAAGAAAATGTTAGATCTTTCTGACCATCCTGCAGTAGCTCTAATTGTCTCTACATTCGTACCTGACCTAAAAGCTGCGGATACTACAGCATGGCGCGTGCTATATGCTGTAAAGCTCTTTAAGTCTATGCCAGCTTGCTTTAGAGTTAGTTTTAGCCACCGAGAAATGGTTTGTGTTGATGCAGAATGGTATGGTCTTTTAATGGTTATTAGTAATTCCTGAATTCCTGTGTTCGCCCAATGTACTCTAACAAGGTAGAGGCCAGACATAATTCTGGTCCAAGTCTAAAAAAGGGAAAACTTAATTTTGGTTATGTTTTACCCGGACGAAATGTTTTTAATATGTCTGGTATTAGAATTTCTATACAGGGTGTTATTGAAATACACGTACATATTAAAATGGGGAATAGTATGTAATGACCAAAAACGATTGGCACCAATTTTAACTTCAAATTCTAAAATTTAAATATTGGGGAAGAGTCCCCTTTTTCGACCTACTAGTTTCCATATTTAAAGAAGTAAAATAAATCGAAATTGAACTTACCCATAGAAATTGCACTGTTGCCGTAGCAAAACCAATTAATTCAAAATAAAGTTTATTACAGTAATTGTTCAGAATGCCGTCCATTATTATTTACACACACTTGCAATCGTCTTTCCAAAGAACTTTGAACATTAGAAATTAGTCTTGGATTTTGTCGTAGTTCCTCGGCTACCGCATTAACTTTATTGGTTAATTGTTCAACACTATTAATAGGTTCATTATAAACCAGTTGTTTCATGTGACCCCACAGAAAGAAATCGCATGGATTTAAGTCCGGAGATCTCGGAGGCCACTTAGTAGGTCCATTTCTGCCTATCCACTTTTGAGGAAATCTAATGTTCAAAAACTGCCGTACGTTTAAATCAAAGTGAGAGGAGGAGCGCCATCTAGTAGGTACCACATCCGTTGCCTTAATTGTAACGGTATCTCTTCTAGGAGTACTGGCAAAATATCTTCTAAAAAGTGGAGATATCCTGGCCCATTTAATCTGTTCGGGAGAACATAAGGCCCGATTAAATACTGATCTATTATGCCAGCCCAAACATTTATTGAAAATTTTCTTTGATGCCCAGTTTCCCTAATGGCGTGAGGATTTTCATCACTCCAAATATGCGTATTGTGCATATTGAACACGCCATCACGAGGGAATGAAGCCTCGTCAGTATACAATAATATTTTTAGAAAATCAGGAATATCAACACATTTTTGAATCATCCATTCACAAAACTCCACTCTCTTTTCTTCATCACCTGGATATAAGGCCTGGACTTTTTGGATGTGATAAGGATGTAAACCTTGTTCTTTAAGTGTCCGCCACACAACAAATGAGGACACTCCAATTTCAAGACCTAGTCTTCTACAACTTAATTGAGGCCGGTTTTCAACAGCTTCCAATATTTCTTCTTCGGCCGCCAATGTTCTTTGTGTTCTTGTTCTCCCTCGATCTGCATTGACACTCTCAAATTTTTCATGGTCTCTTAGATGCTGAACAGTTGAAATAAACTTACGACAGTCCGGAATTCTCCGATTTGGAAACCGTTCGCGATACAGGATTTGTGCTTGACGAGAATTTTCTCCAGCTGCCCCATAAACCAGCACTATATCGGTTAGTTCAATATTCGTAAATAGTGGCATCGTAAAAAAATATTTAAAAGTAATCGTAACAACACTTTTTACCAACTTGGAAATGACGCGCTCGTGTTAGCCAGATTCGTAAATGAACTAAAATTTTAATAATCTATAGTTTCAAAAATGTATAGTTTAAAAACAATCATTTATCAAATATTCTAGTTTTTTCATAACGAGGGTAGTAAAAACCAGTCTTCGGAAATAGAAATTAATTCGAAAATCTTGGCAACATGGTTATTTCTTACAAGACTAGTTTTCTTATCATCTGACAAAAACTTGCATATTAATTACTGTTGATGTTTAAAATAGGTAAATAAACCTAATTTATATAGGTCATCCTAAACATATCAGTGAAGTACGTTTGTTTTAGAATTAATTTTCAAAAATTAATAACTCCCTTAATAAGGGGTATTTTTAAAAAATAATATTTTTCTATATTCAGTGGGGATCTGCGCAATACCCAGTTTTAATATGTACGTGTATTTCAATAACACCCTGTATAATCATATCTATTAAAAATGTTATTTAATCTAATTTTTGAGAAAGTTTGGATTCTATTGGCTGTACAAAGAGCCAGCAATATTACTAGCTTATAAGTTAGAACGGAATTATTTCAAGAAGATGCTGGATGAAGAGATGATAGATATGTTAGGACTAGGTTAGGGTCCCATGTAGCCTGATATTTGGGGTAAATCGGTCTAATTTTGAAAACACCCTTAGGTTAGGTTAGGTTAGGTTCAATGTGAGTGGAGCGTTTGCTCGCCCCTCCACTGCGGCCAACAGAGGCCTATTGTGGCTCACCCCTATGGGCTATAATTCACCATACAATCCACACCTTCTTACGAAGTCTATGGTTGATTTAGGTGAAGCTTCCTTGAAGTCGGTAGGCTCCAGCTGTACAAAACCAAACGTACGAAGCCTATTCATTTCCAGGGCAGGGCAGGAGCATAAAATATGCTCCGCCGTTTCGTCTTCCACACTGCAGAAGCGACAGTCCGATGTTTGACTCAGACCTAGCTTCTTCAGATGGTACTGCAGACGACAGTGCCCTGTCAGCAGTCCGATTAGGATGCGTAGATCACTTCTACTCCATTCTAGGATCTGCGATAGGGTGCTACCTGAGGGTTTGACTATAAACGCCTTAGAGTGAGCTAACCCAGGCATATCTTTCCAGTGCTGGAGAGTTTTCCTCTCGGCCCATTTCCAGATAGTGTCTTTAGCACTGCTTTTGGCTATGCCAAAGAATGGTTCCGGTCCAATGAACTCGGATTCTGCACCTCTTTTCGCAAGGGTGTCGGCTTTCTCATTGCCCTCCACCCCTTCATGCCCAGGTACCCAGAGTAGGGTTACTCTGTTACTGGTAGCAATGCGATCCAGGGATTCGATGCAGTTCCATACCAGCTTCGAGTCCAGCCGGCTGGAGCTCAGTGCTTTTAAAGCTGCCTGGCTGTCTGATAAAATATAAATACTTTTGTTGACAAGATGATGGTTTACCAACTCTCTTGCACACAATTCTATAGCGAAAACCTCCGCCTGAAAGATGGTAGCATACTTGCCAAGGCTTACTGTGATGTCAACTCTCGGTTTTCTGCTGTACACTCCGGCTCCAACACCACTTGGGGTCTTTGAACCATCTGTGTACAGTACATAAGCCGTCCCTGGAAAGAGGATCTCCCCCCTTTCCCATTCGTCTCTTCTCGGAAGAAGGACGTTGAAAGACTTCTGTATGTGAGTTCTGGGAGAGAGCACATCCGAAACCATTCCGAGAGTGTGGTGAGTACTCATCTCTCGCAGCAGTCCAGAGTGGTCCCATAGCCTCTCCCCCTCGATTTGACCTGCCACCGACATGGCCCTATAGGAGGTCATTCTGGCCTCCTGCTCCAGTAATATATGGAGAGGAGTAAGACCCAGAAATCTTTCCATTGCCGCTGTCGGGGTAGATGACATGGTGCCTGTAATAGCCACACATGCTAATCTCTGTAGTCCAGATAATTTAGCCGCCGCAATAGACTGGAGCCCCTTCGTCCACCAGGCCATTGCGCCATATGTGACCATTGGTTTTATCACCGTTTGATAAATCCAGTAAATCTGTTTAGGGTTCATTCCCCACGACTTGCCGCATACCCTTCTGATATTCCAGAGCGATGCCCTGGCTTTATTGATTGTTCTTTCCAGATGGGAGTTCCAGGTAAGTTTTCTATCAAGGATAATCCCCAGATATTTTACCTCCTCCGCAAATGGAATGGTTACGCCTTCCAGAATTGGATGACGTAGCTTATCAAGCTTCCTCCTTTTTGTAAAAGGAACTACTACCGTTTTGTGGGGGTTCACAGACATCTGTTCCTCCTCACACCATCTGTATACGATATTAAGAGCTTCCTGAAGGATATTAGAAATAATCTCTTCAAATAAGCCTCTAACCATTATTAAAAGGTCATCGGCATAGCATTGAAAATCCACCCCCAGCTGGGAGAGCCTGTCTAGTAGGGGGTCGACCAAGAGTGACCAAAGAAGTGGAGACAGCACTCCGCCTTGAGGACACCCCTTCGCCGCCCTAAATCTGACAGTCTCCTCCTGCAGTGATGATGTGACAAAACGATTTTCAAGCATGCATTTAATCCAATTGCAGATTAGTCTGCTTATTCCCCTTCGCAGAAGTGCAGCGTAAAGGGATTGAGGCAGGGCATTGTTGAACGCCCCTTCAATGTCGAGGAAAGCTGTCAGCGCAATCTCTTTATGCTTTAAAGAGTGGGTTATCTTTCCTACGAGGTTATTTAGCGCCAAATCTGTAGATTTGCCAACCTGGTAGGCATATTGTCTGGGGTTGAGGGGAATTTCCCTGCAGTTCCCGTCTCTAATATGCCTATCTAGAATTCTCTCTAGAGTTTTTAGTACGAACGAGGTAAGGCTGATCGGTCTAAAGGATTTAGGCAGGGAATTATTTACCTTCCCCGCTTTCCGTATATATACGACCCTAGCAATCGACCAGCCCTGTGGTATGTAACTCCACACCAGGCTCGCACGATATAGTTTCACTAGGAGAGGCAGCAGCTCCTCTGACCCGTTTTGCAACAGGGCAGGAAAAATACCATCTTCTCCTGGTGATTTGTATGGGGAGAAAGACTTCAGCGCCCATAGGATTGAGTATGGAGTGATCACCTCAGATGCAAACCTCCAGTCTTCTTTAACCGGTCGTATAGACGAGCCAGTTGGAAGTGGAAAGGCTTGCGGGCGATCCTCCAGAAGCAGGCTACCCGGGAAGTGATTCCGCATGAGGATCTCTAACGTCTGCCTTTTGGAGTCCGTAAAAGAGCCGTCCGGTCGTTTTATCGACCCTACCTCTTGATTCGGATCTCTAGAGAGAATTTTGTGGAGTCTTGTTCCAGCAGGTAGATCTGTTATACTCTGGCAGAACCTCCTCCAAGACTCCCTCTTGGCTTTACGAATATCTTTCGTGTATCCTGTTAGAGCCGATCTGTAAGTGTCCCAGCACCCTGTTTCCTTAGCTCGATTGAAGAGACGTCGAACTTCTGTTCTCTTTTTGTCCAAGGTTCTGCTCCACCAAGGTGAACCTCTATGGTCTCTCTTCTCCTTAAGTGGGCAGTTATCTTGGTAGGCTCTGAGTACGGCTTCCTGCAGCTGATCGCTCGCCGCCTCTATTTCAGCCTGATTCTTTATAGATGCAATGCCGTTGTTCAGGTACGTTTGAAGGGAAATTTTATATCCACTCCAGTCTGTACACTTTGGATCACGGAATTGCACTATAGGCCTGCGCCCTGCCTTCATCTCGAATCTGATATGTCGATGATCCGAGCATGAAGGTTCTGTAGACACCCGCCAATTAACGATCTTGGTACTCATAAACTGAGTACTTATTGTTATATCAAGAACTTCCATGCGATTTCTACACACAAAAGTTGGTTCGGCCCCTTCGTTGTTAATCGAAAGACCCTCCCCTATTATATAGTTATATAAAGACTCACCTCTTTTATTGATGTTCGTGCTTCCCCAGTCCAAATGGTGGGCATTTGCATCACATCCAATAATCAATTGCTTGTTGTTCCTCTTACAGAAGGCGATTAACTCTCGCACAGCTGAAGGAGGAGGTTGCTCTTCATTACCCTCACCTGGGAAGTATGCCGAGCAGACTACTACTTCGAGCCTGCTGTCCTCCACCGGGATCGTAAGTTGGGCTGCAACCACGTCTGGTGTACAGAAACCTGTTAACATAAAATACTTAATGTTATTTCTGATAAGCATGCATGCCCGTGGCTTACCACCGGCATACGAGACTAGCTTACCAGAGTTATTTTCCAGACCGCTTATTTTGCCGGCGCTGGAGATCCAGGGTTCCTGGATCAGTGCCACATCAATGTTCTCCAGCCGAAATACCCTGCCTAGGACGTATGACGCCGCTTTGGCATGGTGGATATTTGACTGAAGAAAGGAGACGTGGGCAGTCATTTCTCTACTTTGGCGGTTGAGGGGGAGGTTTCTTTCCCACGCCCTTGGTTTGTTTCCCGGAGCCCTTCCCCTTCGGTCCCCTTAACGATTGTGGTTTTTTCCCCTTATCGTTAGAGGCCTGTGGGACGGTACCGGGAGGTTTATTTGGGACTTTAGGGGGTTGCGCTGTGGACCGTGGAGGATGTCTTTTCTCCCCCGGGGACCTTGAGCGCTCCCTTGTAAGCCCCGAACCACCTGGCTGGCTATTTGGAGGACCAGTAACCGCAGTCCCTCCCACGGTTCTGCGCCGGAATTGCACCCGCCCAAAACCGTAGAAGGGCCGGAGCTCCAGCCTCTCCAACTCCACCATGGATGCATCATCCACGGCGAAGGTCCATGTTTGTCCGGGACCTGCAGGATCCCTGCGCAGAACACTCCATTCCAGAGTGTTCAGGCCCCGGTTCATAGTGCGAAGCACCTTTAAAACCTGATGCCCCTCCTGTCTGGGTGCGCCAGCATCCTCAGGGATGAAGACCACGCAGATGTGGGGTTTCGGCATCTCCTCTTTCTGTACCAGTTTGAGTCTGGCTTCGTGCCAAGGAGAAAGGTCGTTTACGACCTTTTCCATCCACTCCGCCGTCATCGCGTCGGCACAGTCGAGGAGAAGTATCCCTGGCCGTTGAGTGCAGCTCAGGAACCGTATTTGAGGTCCGTCCTCCGGAGCCTCTTGAACAGCAGTCATTACAGACCGCTGTATCAATTTGAGTTGTTCATTCGAGAACCGGGCGTTTGGGTGTTCAGGATGGATTATACCCACTCTGACACTTTCTGCCACGGTTCTGAATGAGCGCCGTTGCTCCGGCTGCCTCCCCGCATCTCGAGGCTTTTTCGCCGTCGATTCTGGGGTGCTGCCGTCGGAGCGCAGGCGTTTTCCGGATGCCGAAGCAGAGGAAGATTTATCTCCACTCTGCTTCTTTTCCGGTATGGTTTTGGACGACTCGCCAGAGGAGGTTTGTCCTCCTGTTGGCTTGCTGTCCAACTCCTTTAGGATTGTTGCGAGGGCGTCCTCATATTTGACGCCACTCTTCAGCATCCGGCTGAGACGTTTTCTCGTCGCACCAGCAAACCTCTTTCTTTCGTTCAGGTCTAGGTTTTCGACGGCTTTTACGGCCGCTTCCTCCTCCCCTGATTTTTGTTCATCCACCGAAGAGGTTTGAGGGGATGATAACAACACCCTTTCTTCCTCTTCGGAGATGATGACCTGTGAGGTGGCGGTTTCCGCCACCTCCATTTGTTCAGTATTAGCTGAAGCAGTGGGAGGATTATCCCCCCCATTTTTTGTTTTTATACTTGGATCCATATGAGTCCCACGAGTAGCTAGGGAAAGGTTTTGTCGACCGTAGCAGAGCCCCGCATGCCACGGCAAGGCTAGATACTCTGGAAGGTCGCCTGGTATCCCAGAGGCTCCGTTTGTTGCACCATTCCCTGGTACCATTCAGACTTTGGCACGGATCGCGTCACACCACTGCCTTGGGGGAGTTTTTCGACCAACCTTGTCTAGATCCGACCAAAGCCGGTCTTGAGAAAAGCGTCCTCAGAGGTAGGCAAGACCTCCTCAGCTAGATCCCCTGAAGTCGGTAGCCAAGTAGCCCACTTCTTTGCCGAGCTGTTCCTTAGTTGGCCCTCGGTGCCCCACACAATAACCGTGTAGGACACCGAGGACTAAAGCCCCTCCACCAACGTCAAGGTCTCACAGCTCACACCCTTTAAATGTCTATTAATGATCTTTTCGTCCACTTTATTATTTAGAATTAAATTAATAGCGGATCTAAAATTATTTAAAGTTGCATAACTAGAACCTCTCTGAAAAAAAGTATCTAAAAGCTTGATATTGTGGATTTTCGTAAATTCCCACCATTTTTTATAAGCAGTATTATATTGAATTAGGGTATTCTTGCTTAATGATGATATTAATACCTCTACGGCTGAATTGGGAAGTCCTCTTGGTGCGAAAGCCTTGCCGATAATATCCCTGACACCAGGATAAGTTTGGTCCAAAGTGGATGCGATTTCCTATTAGGAGATAATAAAAGATTTGTATTTGGCTTGAAATAAATTAGATCTGATTTTTGCAGTTTTAGGAAGATTGGATACCAAGGTTGGATCGTCCAGAGTGGGACTACTACTATGCCCTCCCCCCTATCTTTTATAATTTTGTTTAGGGTTCTGGTTATTAACGCAAAATGCGGAAAGGCATAAAAGAATTTGTTTGACCAATCGACGGTAAATGCGTCCACAGCAATAGACTTAGGATCTCTTTTCCAAGATATAAATAATTTGCATTTATTATTTATTTGTGACGCAAATAGATCTATTTTAGGATAACCAAATCTTATTATTATTTTATTAAATAAAAGCCAATTGATTTAGATTATATTCGGTTTCTAGATTCAGGGAACGCGATTCGTAGTCTGCAATAGTATTTCGAGCTGACTCGATATAAGTAGCAAAAATGTGAATTATACGAATCTCGCACCACTGCCAAATCGTTCTGGATAAATTGGAGAGTTTTTTATATTTCACTCCGCCCATACGATTTATATAAGATATAGCAGTAGTGTTATCAATTTTCAATAGTATTGCACAATTTGATAAGTTTTTTGCAAAACATCTTAAACCATTGAAGGCAGCTAGCAATTCCAAGTAGTTAATATGAAATTTAGATTCAGTAGTGTTCCAAAACCCCTGTGTTGATTCTTTGTTGGTATTAGCTCCCCATCCCATATTAGGGGCATCTGAGTAAATAATCATAGAATAATTTTGTGATATAAGGGATACAAATGATTTTGGAATTGCAGAAACCCACCAGTCTACTTCATTTTTGAAATTACTATTTTTGAATTGAAGTTATAATTTGCCTTTTTTAAAGATAGATATTTCTGTCTCTCTAAATACTTTGTGTGCACAAGACCGTACTGAATTGTAAGGCAAATAGAAATGAAATGGCCTATTAATTTAGCCAATTCAGTAGATCACCTAAACCATTTCTACTATCACTATAGGGAATTCAATGTGTTAGAGAGAGAAGTATAGGAAATTCAGCGTACCAGAAAGAGACGCAGATAAAAATGGCGGCACGTGGCATACTTTAAAAATTAGGATAAAAAATGGCTGCGGAATAAAAATATAGTACTTTACATAACTCTAAGATGTAGTACTGCCACTAACAAACAGATGGCGCTACTAGCCATCTTTTTGCAGCCATTTTTAATCCACAATATAATATATCTTCGTAATTAATGGGCCGATTTGGGTGGGTCAAACGGCATTATATTTGAAATTTAACGTAAAATAATTACATGTCAAAAAATGCTGTGTAGAAGAAACGTCAAAAGGGCCTTGGCTTATATCTCCGTTACGATTGGTTCGATTTAAACGCGGGAAACGGTAGTGTATTTTAAATGTGACGTATAATAAATACATAAAGAAAAAACATGCGCAGTACGAAAGCCAAGAGGGCCTTAGCTTATATCTCCGTTACCGTTGGTTCGATTTAAACGCGGGTCAAGGTCAAGGTCAAGGTCAAGGTCAAGGTCAAGGTCAAGGTCATGCCAAGGTCAAGGTCAAGGTCATGCCAAGGTCTTGTCAAGGCCATGCCAAAGTCATGTTAAGGTCATGTCAAGGTCATGTCAAGGTCAAAATATCAAGGGTTAAGAGGTAATATGTCAGTGGAGTACAATTAAACATAGACATTAATTATTAATTAATTTTTTTACTATATATTTTATTATTCCTTCTCAAACTTAATTGTTACAATCATTTTTTCATTAATAAGATTTCTATAGCGATTTAAATCAATTTCTTCCGTCATCTTGAATGACATACTATTTTTGAAATACATCCAATCGTGAAAATAATAAATTTCTACTATTTCGCCAGATTCATTTGTTGTAATTTCCATTGTAAGTATTGGTTCATCATCTTCATCCATATATTCAGCCTGTATACCTGCCCCGACATATATTGTTGGGAAATTTCCAATTTCATCTTTAGAATATTCTTTGGAAAAATATGTGTAATACTGATAAACATCCATAGTTATATTATCAACAGTAATATATGCGTCTATTGGGTTAAGATCAAGATTTCTTTTTCTGGTAAGAGTTCCCATGACGCCGCCGGAATTTGTCGTCAACGTTCGTGATGAAAATGATTAGGGTGAACATTGTTTAGTTTATTATATAAGATCCAATCTCGTTGGTCAAGGTCAAAAGGTTAAGTGGTCACGGGGTCATCCAGCTTGCAGATTGATTTGGAATATCCTAATCACCTACATGATGCGCTTACTTTTTCTGACAATTATAGCGTATGGATATAAAGATTGAGAATTTTTCTTTGAAAAATATAAATTATTACTAGGCATTTTTCATTTTGTACTGAAAATTAGATATTATCTATAATGCGGACCTGAACAATGTCTTTCTAGTTTAAAAAAGTAGTTACTTATCTTTAAGCTGCTGATAACCATTCTCTTATATCTTGACCGGAATAATACCATTGGGACAATTTTTATGGGAAAAACGGTTCTGTATTCAAAATGTGATGTAGAATATATATATTTTTTTCATTACTGCTATTAAAAATTGAAATATTTCATTTGTAATTTAATTCGTTTCGCGATAAGAATGCTCTGAACGAGTTTCCGTTATAACAGAGATAAGAACAGACGTGATAAAAAAGAATTAAATTACAACATAGGCAGAGAGGTATATACAAAATAATATTTATTGCATTGAGGGCTTATAAGAAATTTAGATTTGGTAGAATTTGTCAGTTGTATGATGGCATCGCCAGAACACACACGTAAATTGGAGGAATTTGGAGAGAAAGTTCGAAAATTATATCAAGACATAATACTTTACGAAGATAAAAGTAAAACGATTAAGCAATTTGGCCGTCTGTCTATAAGTTCTGCGTGGGATAAAGTATTTGAAAATCGTCAATTACCGCAGACTCAATATCCACTAAGACGAATTCAGCCTACAAAATGGCCGCATTGAAAATGTCTTTCATAATTCTAACAGCAGTGTTGAACAATATGCTCTACACACACGTCCCTATTGGAGTAAAACATATAGCCGTATGTTTTAACGAGGAATTTGAGTGCCAGCGTTCAGAATGGCAGATGATGTCTTTAAATAAAGTTAATGATGGAAAATTGTCAGTGTTTTCGATTAATGTACCAGCTAATCAGACGAGATACAAGTTGAAGCTCGTATTTCAAGATGAGACCGAGGGTGACGTTGAGACGTGGCAACACATCTCAACAGCTGAAGTCGATTTAAGAAGTATTAGTGGTAGTGAAGTTTCCCAGTTATCATTATGGAATAATAATAAAGTCATTCAAAATGAACTGTACAAAATATTTTCAATGTTATGTGCGATATTATCGGCACTTTCTGTTCTATTGATAAAAATTGTCATAAAAAATGTAAGAAATCGACTTTCCTTAACAAAATAAATAAATAAAAATATACAGGGTGTTTCAATAAAACCCATATATAAATAAGCATTTTTTATTTGAAAAAGTACATTATCTAGGTAATATAATATAATACAACCAATTATGTAACATATTAACGTTGCGTTCAGCACACAGAAATTTTCCAGATGCATGGTTTAGACACGGCGTATGACAAGATTCAAATCTCCTTGTTTGACAGAGCAATCCATCATATTTTGCGACATCATAAACGGCGGGATGCGGGGTACCCAATAACTGTTGGCATTTTTGAAGTAAAAAATCCTCCTTTTGATTTCCTCTAACGTAAATACAGTCTGCAGCATATAGCAAATATTTTTCCAATATATCGTTAATTTCCGTATACTCGATGTTACCCGAGCTGTAGTTTATTCCATGAATATATTTCTCTACATGTCTAACTGTTTTCTTATCACGTGCACTTAAATTAGCGTAGGGTATTGCAGGCTTGAATAGAAAATTAGAAACATGGGATCCGATTTGAATTGACATCTCCTTTGGATGGAAACTGCCCTCAATATCGAACCCTTGGATATCACAGAGTGCTATTCTCATCGTGGCAAACGTTCAACTACTGACATTTACTAAGTGATATCTAATTTAAACTTTTCAGTACTTCAGAGAGGGGGAAGTACTCCATTAAACAGTCGTGAATAATAATACAGTAAGCTTTAGTATTAGCGGGAAATCCAGAATCGGCTTCTATATCCAATCTCACATCAATAGTAGATGATTTCATGGTTTCTTCTTGCTTGGAACAATCAATGATGAACAAAGAACGGTTTTTAAATGCAACATAGTCCAAAAGGCAACTCTTCAAAGCAGAATTTGAATAACTAGTTTGAAAGTTGCTATAGTTGAAATGGGCTTCAGCAAAGTGATTGTTTGCAAAGTCCAACTGCATACGTTCGTTGGGATAGTATTCACCATTCAATGATACTCGAATGCTAGCAGTACTCACGTGATCAAACAAAGTCGGATCTTCCCCAACAGCATCACGTTTATTAGTTTGGAAACATACGACAATGAAACGTGGCCGTTCGATTGCGGTGCTAGTTTTAACTGCCCAGATTTCTCTTCGCGCACCCGCTGTAATTGCAGGCAATTCATTCAGTTCCCATTTTCTAAACGGAATTAGTATCGGTTTGTCAGTTTGAATAGCTTTCAAAAGTTGTTCTTTCACATCATCATTCGGATAAATGTGTTTGATTTTCAGCTCGATACTTTGAACTACGATTTTTACGGTGGTAGTCGTTGCTGTAGCAGTACCAACATTTTTTTCCTTTACAATTATGCAATCGTTATCGTTTCTTGCTCTTACAAATCTAAGAGTTTGTCTGCCGCACGTAATCATAGGATAGTCGTTGAAAATGTTGAAAATATGTTTAAGCGGCATCAACAAGCTGAAAGACTTGTTGTGAGCGGCGAGGATAGGTGCTGAAGGATAATTCCAGCCAGCGATAGCCATATGATTTGAGTCTTCTTTGCTGTAACAAGTGTAAGCTCGAACAGCACTTATAATTCCAGGATCGCGTACTGTTTCAACTTCTCTAGCGGATTCGCTGTACGTGCAAGAGTCGAAAAGGAAAGCTCCAAAATTGGATGCTAAAGATACATCTCCTCCGCCGGTTATTTCCAATTTCCCTCTAATAGCCAGCAGTGATTGATTCATAGCAAAGAACGAGTCGACTTGGTTGATGCTAAATTCCACAACATCGTTGCAATTGAATGATTTTACGAACGGTGTATAGGACCTATACTCTGCCTTACGAATAGACTCATCAAATGTTGGGGATCGATACAGATCAAACATCGGAGAAGTATGTGCTTCGTCAATTTTTCTTCGTTTGTACATAGTCACCGTTGACATGATATCCAAGTGAACGGAGAAACAATATATTTGCTGCAGTTAGATGTTGACGCTTAGACGCTTGCGGCGACAATAAAGATTTGGAAGCGCCTCTATATCTTATAACTAGTCCCATCGGCTCCTTGCTCTCAATTCCAACACAAGAGTACTAGTTTCACCTCGAAAGTTTACGGGATGGCCGTCTTGATCCAAAGCCAACACTGTAATGTTGGTTATTTCTCGTTGTGGTATAACTGGTAAATATAGCAAATTTGAAGGTGTTTCGTCGATAGCGTAGCCAGGATCGACTTTTACAGCAAATTCGTAGATCGTGTGTGCAGGTCTGTCTCCATCAAAGGCTCCCGACGTAATGTTGGCATCAAAGTGTATGGTTGATACTTTTATAATGTTTACAGGCAAGTCCGATGAATGTATTAGACCAGGATTAAGATTTTTTTCCGAGAATCCCAATACATGCCCAATATTATTTGGCTTTTTAAACGTAATTTTATAATATTTGCTAAAGATTTCGCATTGCAGTGTATTATTGTTGGGTTTTAACGAGAAAAACAGTTCAGGATTAACTTCATTTTCAAGCCCCATCTTCGTTCGTATAAATGCTTCTATATCGGTAATTTCGTAGCATCCTGTAGGAAACTCGATAACTTTCAATTTGTTAGTTTTATCGAAATAGTAAAATTTATCGCCTTTTTCAATGTTCGGTATGGAATTGTACGAATGAAAAGATCTAAGTGCTAATTCATAATCTTTTTTCGGGTCCAACAATATTGGCGTAGAAGGACGAAAAGTGAAGACGTGAGTATTACTGTTTACTCTCAACAAGTGCGACATGATGAATGAAACAATTATATCTGTGTACAAACTTTTATTGAATTATTTTTTTAAGGCTAATTTACAAAAACAACAATCTTCTTGAGCATCAGCAGGTCCGTCCCAGTGTGTTATCCAATCAGGTCTATTGTAGTGAACATAGCATGGAAGCCGTATTTGAAGATTAAACTTTGACGTGTATTCTGCAGACAGTTTATGCCATATACTCAATAGTTCTCCAGGTCTCACATTTTTTATTAAATATTCCAGCGGGATATGCTTCAACTCTTCTGATGTAAATTCCGAAAATGTTTTATTATCAGTCAGATGTGCCATTATGACTTGAACGCCCATATTATCCGCCATTATTGTGTAGAAATTTCAAACACAATTTTCCACAATTAGCTTGATTGTACGTTTGATATGGATCGTTGTTGTAGAAAATTTTTACGTTCCCCAAATAGCATACAAGTTCTCTCGGCGGTTTCAAGTTACCAAATGAATCAAAGTAGTCCACGTGATTGTTTTTCTTGTTGTAGGCCACCCAATGAGTACCATTATTGTCGGAGGTATCCAAATTTACAATACCACATTCACGTTTACGGGGACTCGAAGGTAAAGTGTCTCTCATAAAAACACCTCGAAAATTCGGTATTTTAAGTTTTTTAGCATAACGTGTTAGTTCGAAATCGTACAATGGCCTATTGGGTAGCATTATTAGTTTTTTTGCTTTTTCAGAAATAGACCAAAGCCCCCTTTGGCGTTTTTTCGCAAGTACAGTCCTTTACCAACGGCTTCCATTGCTTTGTTGTGACGTTCATCTTCTTCGAGCTTCTTTTGGGCGTTCTTAGCATCAATAGCTGTTTTTGCAATTGCACTTGCTCCACCTGCGAGACTGCCGAGTGCTCCAAGCGCAGCAAAAATCGGTATTAGAGGCAGAATTCCACCAGATTTGGCAATCGGAATAATTCTTGGAACTTTAACACGATGACGACCTCCAACCTTTTTCACAGCAAGTCTTGCTACCTTCAATGCATTCGAAGCAGACTTTGTTACAGTTGTTGCCGGTTTATAGGACTTTGCAATTTTCTGAAGGATCCCACGTTGAAAAGAAACAGAAGGCTTTTTGACGCCCATCCCAAGTTTGCGTTTACCCTTCATTCCAGTGGTAACGAACCAGGCGGCAGTTTTTTCACCAACAGAAGCGTCCTTGGACTTTACTCGTTCCCAAGCAGCGTTTTCAAGTATCTGATCGGCTTTATGACGTTCCACTAAAGATTTGGTATGGGAATAAGCAATGTCGTGTTGTTTACAAGCAGCGTCTAACGGATTAATGCCGGGATCTCCGCGTGCAAGTCGCTTATGTAGTTTTGTACCTGGTCCACAATATTGATAGCCAGGAATATGTAACTCGACTGGCAGTTTATTGATGATGGAATTCAAGACACCTTCACCCTGATATACCAACATGAAGACTGATGATGAGATGTAGCGTCATCTATATTTATTATCTGACATTTCTTCCTCGAACGACACAAGATGAAGGTCGTTCAACAAGAACAGACGCTACCTATCGTCAACTTGGACTTTACACCAAGTAAACATAGTAAACATGGTAAATTGCTACCGGATTCGTTTCGCGCCATTATATGTGGACCTTCTGGATGCGGAAAAACAAACGTTATGCTGTCGCTGCTCTTCGATCCCAACGGCGCTAAATTTAAAAATGTGTACGTTTATTCAAAGTCTCTGTACCAGCCAAAATATCAACTACTTCAAGATGTGATTTCCAGTGCTAAAGGTGTTGGGTACTATCCCTTTAAAGACAACGAAGAAATTGTAAGTGCCAATAAAGCTAAAAATAACTCTATATTCATATTTGATGATGTTGCCTGCGACGGTCAGCAGAAAATTCGAGAATATTACTCAATGTGCCGGCATAAAGATATTGATGCAGCATATCTCTGTCAAACTTACTCCAAAGTACCAAAACAGCTAATACGAGACAACTGCAACATCATAGTCCTATTTAAACAGGATGAAATTAACCTAAAACATATATTTGATGAACATGTATCTCCTGATGTTACCTTTGAAGAATTCAAGAAAATGTGTGCAGAGTGTTGGGCCGAACGCTATGGTACGTTAGTTATTGTTAAAGACTTTCCACTCAATCACGGGCGATACAGAGTAGGCTTCGATAAATATATAAAATTGTAGAGCATATCGTCATTCGACATCATGCTGGCAAAGAATCAAGTAGCTGTAGCTACTCACAAGAGAAAAATCGCTGAACTTGCCCGGTCTATACGTAAAAAGTATCTGGCATTAAAATTGAACAAAACGGAACAAGATGAATCTATTAGGAGACTGTTCAAGCCAATATCTGAACCTCTTCAAGAAATAGTAAAAACTTCTCCAAATTACTCCGTCAAAAAAGAACAAGTAAAAAATGAGCCCAAAGTTAAAGGCCACGAAATGTCATCCATTACGTCGAATTTTAAGCCTCAAAAAGCTTCATCACCCAAAAAAACCGATTTTATTTCATTGAAAGATGTAGCTGAAGGAAACAACGACAACACCGAACAGTTTAGTGAAATTGATGAAGCCTCTGTTTCTCAAAAACCGGTAGCTGTAGAAGCTATTAACGACTATCTAGATCAGTATCCTCCAATGAGTCGACAAGTAGTTCAAGACTACTGGCAGAATAACGAGAGAATCGATGGAGTGTATGGTCCAGTGTACGAATCAGAAAATGATTGGTGGTTTTTGGGTAACAAACGTATAGAGTTTGATGCTAAAACTGAAAGTATAAACGTACTTTATGACAATCAGTGGACCGGGGTGACTGGAACTCCAGGATTGTATCAATTAATTTTTTATGATGACCCTGCTTTTGTTGCAGATGACTTAAACGCTTATAAAGCCATTCTAGAAGCAACAGGAGTTCATCGAAATTCTAAAGGACATTTGAAAGGTACAAAAAAACCCAAATATATGGACATTATCCGTCCCCTGTTTCAGCCTCGAGAAGGAGCAGGATTATCGAAACCAGCAACACGATGCGATTTGATTTATAATGAAAAACCTATAGAATACGTGTATTGGGACGATCCCAATGAATTGATCGATCGTTTAAAGTTGTTAGTTGCTTCGAAACATGCTGGAAATACTTCACAAGATAATGAAATTACAGCTATTATTAATGAGCTCCGGGAAGCCAATATAATAGAGTAACTTGGTTCCAGAAATGTCATTTGCAAGATGAGTCTCGATAAATTCGGGCGTCGTTTCGGGAAACTCAAAACAGTTCCGTATAATCGTGTACCTCCAAAATTAGCACTTCCTCATACTTCCGATGGAAATGTTGACTTTGAAAATGTAAAGTTGTGCAACATAAAGGAACCGACAATTGGTTCAGATGCTGCAACGAAAAAATACGTTGACATATTGAAAGTCTTGACCGAAACCGACATTAACAATAAAATGAAACGTCGCATTGAAGATGTATCGGGAAAAATGGAGCAAATATCGCAGAGACTGAAAGATCCTCCTGCGAAAAGTAAAGACCTAACAACAAAAATATACGTAGACGACTCCATAGTACGAGCTAAAGAGTTTTTAAGAAGGGAATTTAAACAAAGTTACGATCCGGTTACTACAGCATTATTAAATACTGAGCAGAGTTTACGTGAAAAAGCCCAAATTTCAGACGTTAATGCATTGAAAACAGAGTTATCAAATGCATCGCAGCAAACGACGACCAGATTACTTTCCGACATTGATGATTTAAGGAAACAGCTTGGAATTGAATCGAATCGTACGACATTAATTGAACCCAAATTAGTGGATTTTTCCAAACAGTTGCAAGAGTTGAAAAATGCAACAGTTCAAATAATTACAAGTTTTGAAACGCTAAATACCACCGTTTCGAAGTCTTATCATGATTTGAGAACTTATATAAATGCATTAAATGATGATGTTAAAAATAGAATTGGCGATATTTATACCAAAATCGATCATTTTAAGGAGAAAATTGAAAATAATGAAACAGGCATAACTACAATTAGCGGCAATGTTGAGGGTATTGTCAAAAATGTTGAAACAATGACTGCACGTCTTCATGGAGTAGAAGCAAAATTAAGTAAAATAACTGTATAGGCACCAGCAATCTCCTTTCAATCGTCAACATGTCGTCAAAGGAAAAGATTCAACTTGTTAATGAACTGCATAAACCTGCTCGAAAAAATTACCCTAGACGACGAACCATCATTAAAGGTTTGGATGATTTATGGCAAATGGACCTCATGGAAATGAGAAATTACTCGCATCAAAACAAAGAATATAAATTAATCATGGTTGTTATAGATTGCTTTTCGAAATTCATATGGACTCGACCGTTGAAAACGAAAACTGGTGAAGAAATTACCAAAACATTTAGTGATATTTTAGCACACACTAAACGATGTCCGAAAAATCTGCAGACTGATCAAGGTACGGAATTTTTCAACGCAAAATTTCAGAGTTTAATGAAAAAACATCATATTAATCACTATAATACATGGTCTGTTGTAAAGGCTTCAATGGCAGAGCGGGCAATCAGGACGTTGAAATCCAAACTATACAAATATTTCAGTTTAAACGGTAGCTACAAATGGCTGGATGAATTGCCGATAACTACAACACAATACAACGAGACTAAACATAGCAAAACGAGATTTAAACCGATCGACGTCAACAAATCCAACGAACAGAAAATTTTAAGTAAATGCTACAGCCATTTGAAAATTGCCGGGCCGCGGAAATTAAAAGTCAGTGATATTATACGCATAAGTAAAGCCAAACATGTTTTCGAAAAAGGCTATACGCCAAATTGGACTACGGAATTATTTAAGATTAGCAAAGTTAACATCACTAACCCCATTACCTATCTCCTGGAAGATATGCATGGATCACCAATCAAAGGGGCGTTCTACGAAGAGGAGTTACAAAAAACCACGAATCCCGACATATACCTGGTGGAAAAGGTCTTGCGCCGAAAAGGAAAGAAAATGTACGTGAAATGGCTTGGACTCGATAAAAAACATAACAGTTGGATCGAAAATGCTGATTTAGTATAGAAATCAATGTAAAACACGAACAAATTTCTGCAATTGAGGGGCCTTTTGTGACTCTAAACTGTTCGTTTCCGGCGGTACAACTAAAAAATGTATGGTGGAAGGGGACTACATCTACAAATACCACCTCTCGGACAATTTACGCCTCATTCCTGTTTAGTAATTTTGAAAGTATCGTTTAAAAAAGTATGGCTTTCGCTAGTGTTGACCAACGTAATATGAACCTGGATGCAATTATCGAGGCTGTAGCTACTGGTGCTTCTGATGAACCTGGCAAACGTATTGCAAACGATGATGGTGATGATAGCGGTTATGAGAGTAATTATGATAGAGAAATCGACCGAGTTTTGGAGATGTATGAAAATGCCGCCAAATTTGAAAATTACTATTTGCTTAATACAGCGTTTCCACTTAAAAACTTTGACATTAGAGTGGGTCTCTCTCCAGCTAGAACATTCAGCCCAGCAGTAGTGTTGTGTCAACCATTAAAACAAAATAAAATATCTTTTGGCGTTTATGAATGGTCTATATTTATAGAAATATTACAAAATAAAATTACCGGCTTTTTCTCGAATAAAGATGGTCCAGATGTCCTTCCATGTGGAAACTATGCGACAATCACTCAATTGGTCTACGATGAAGCAAAGTTTATTCTAATATCAAAACATGGAATTGAATTCTACATCACTGAAGAGGATGCAATTCAAATTGTGGAAGCTGATTTTGGACTTGTTAGAAATAAGGTGGATTTATTGCAAAATTTAAATTTTTGTGCATATTATCACGCCGTCATAAATAGAATCAAATCTTGGTTCCAAGAAGGACATTATTTTTCGTTAAGTAAATTAGATTTATTGTATGGATTTTGTGATTGTTCAGATAATACTTTATTATCTAGTGCTCTTAGAGAATTTATTTATTATTATAAACCCAAGGCCATTAATGCGTTAGTTGAATAATCTGTATAAATAGTTAAATAAAATAAAAAAAATTTATGATTTTTTCTTTTTTTATTTATACCTTTTTTTTACTCGAAAATATGCACGAAACGTCACATTTTACGACGTTTCCAGCGTTTCTTAACGCTTCAAAATATTGAACGTTAAAAAACGTTCGAAGCGTTACATTTTACAACGTTTTCATCGTTTTTTAACGTGTATTTTTTTTTATGTAAAAATCTTTAACTTTTTTTACCTCAAATTCAGGTATTTTCCATAAGGAAACATGTAAAAAATAACATGCTAAAATTGATGTTTGTCTTATTTATTTCGATTTAAAATTCTAAGCGATAAAAAACGTTAAAAAAGGTGCATTTTAATATGTTTTTAACGTTTTTTGTGTCAAGTTTTTGTCCTGTTTCAGATTACGTGAATAAAAACATATAGATAAATTTAAGTCTTTTATTAAAAATATAAAAAACATGAGATTACAAAAATTATATACAATATAAAAACATAGAATATAAATATGAAAGATATGTATGAAGGAAATTTCAAAACAAAGTTTTACTTTTTTTTTTACATAATAAGTGATACAGCGAAAAACTCATATACTGTAATGCCCCCAGGGCAAAGTATCAAACGTGCCTGGTAATAAATGTCGTTTATCGTCATGAGGACTTAGACTGATTTTCGTCTGTTCCACACTAAAAACTTGATGCGCAAATGATCTTATGCAACGTTGGGTTGCCGTTTGTGTTTTGAATTCTTTTAAGCAATTTTCATAATCCTCATATGTAATATTATTTTTAACGACTCCATATTTAACCCCTTTTGATTTTTTAGTTACTCCAAAATTGTTTAATTGATTATCTATCCTTTCTTTACTGAAATTTTTCCGTTCTAATCGTTTTCTTTCTTTTTCCCTCTCCTCCAGTGATATATCTAATTTATATGTGTACATTTTTGAACGTAACCCAACAAATTTTGAAACAATTTTCCCACAGGCTTCATCTTTCATTAAACCCAACACTTTTTTATTTACTTGAGGCATGTTGTAGGGATTATCGGAAGCATAGTCAGATGTATCAAATTTCGCCAAGTCTGCTTTTATAACGTCATTATACGCGTCATCGCATTGTATTTCGTAAATGAAACTGTCTGTATCCATGTACATTAGTTTACATTTTGCAGGACCCAATTTCGTCATCATATGACTATAATGAAAATCGTACATGCAAATTTTCGACAAATCTAAAATGGCCATGCCAATATACAGCGGTTTATTGAAAATTAGTTCAGTTTTTCGTAATTCAATGGCTACGATGTCATCGTCAAAAATTGTTCGACTGTGAAACCGAAAACTTGAAATCAAATTTTTGGCTCCATAGCGACCATGCCATGATTTTACCAATTTTACCACACGATGTTTACGAATATTTTCCATCGTCTTGCCAAACACAGCATTGTTCATTAGCTTGTATAAATTTTTTTCAAAAGTATTGCGGGCTGCAGTCCGCAATTGAGTATTTTTCTCAATATAGGGACGCAGCCAAGTCGACTGATTAAATTGCAAAATTTTATGAACCCTTGTAATTACCAAACCATTGGCCAGCATTTGTTTTAAATTTCGATAATGTACAGTATATTTTTCTTTATTATGTAATGTCGTCATTAACTTTGGTAATTTTGAACCAGGAGGTATACGTTGTTCGGCAGCAAATGGAAAATCTTTGTGCGCATCATGTAGGTGATTAGGATATTCCAAATCAATCTGCAAAATGTAGCCTATTGGCGAATCGTCTGGTATTGTCATAACGTCAAAATTAGCACAGTCTTCGATCCATTTGAATCCTCCGTATGGGAGAGGTTCACACATGGCCCAACCATACAGATTGTTTACGTCCAAGTACATTAAATATTTTGATGGTTTTGTCGGATCATAGTCAGTCATGTATTTGTTATTAGCCTCCGAAAATCTACTACTACATACCGATATCCCTCCGCGAATAGCCTTTTCGATAAACATTATCATGTCAACATCACGTAATAATTCTAATTTACACTGAGTCATTTTCAACATTGCATCCCAAGTGTATCCAGGCATAGTGTAATACCATGCTGGATCTAAACCATAAGTTGTATGACATTTTTGTCTAAACTGATCAAAGACATCAGCTAGAATTAATACGTCTGTTTTCAGATACAAATCGGAGTATTCGCCTAGAGATTTTATGTTAAACGTGGACCAAACTGAGAGAGCATGAGCATACTTTTCCTCATCAATATTTTGATCATTTAACTTATTGTAGAAATTTTGAATAGGTGGTAATGAAGTGTCATTTAATTTATCCCAAGAATCTATATAGTCGTAACAAAAAACTCCCTTTTTAGTTAATAATTTAAATTTTTCTTCGTCTACTACTCGATTAAATTCCTGTTTGACGATTTTAAAATCATCTAGATTCATATAAGATAATAATTCGTCTAGGGATGTACCCATAAATCTAAATGAATCTATAAATCTAAATTTGATATCAGTTTCTTCGTCAAACAATGTAAAAGAAATATATTTTTCTTTATTAATTGGAAGTATGCTCAACCTTCCCTTTTTACACAAATTGGTTATCATGAAATGACTATCATAACCGCTCAAATTGTGAAAAACCACGGGAACGACAAACAACTTTTTAAAATTCAAATTACAAGCTTGATGAGCAAATCCACGAAATTCTCCAGTAAAATGGTTATGATCAAGCACAATAATGCTCTTTGGTTGAAAGCTTTTCTCGCATATGTGACAATTAGTTGCCCCACATCGATCAGGTCTTTCAACCATAGGAATAATGTTTTTAATTTTCGATTGAATAGTTTTAGCCGCGTTTGTCATTTCATTTGAGAACCAATCCATGCAGTCCTCGCCACGATAACTTTTGAAAAACGATAGACTGTCATCGAAACCACATTTTACATAGTAGCCAGCACTGTAAGCAATATGTTTTTGGTATTTTTTCGATTTGCAATTGTTTTCATTTAGATCGTTAAAATTTTCCAATATACACTCGAAATCTGCATAAATAACAAACGGCGTTCAACATTCTCGTATTTTGGAAACATCATTTTGTATTCGTTTATTTCAGAACATAAAGTTTCATGGTCGTCTAATTTTTGTTGAGTTGAAAAATAGTTTATACACCTATCACAAATGAATTTTTTATGCATATCTTTACTAATTTGACTATTAAATAACCTAGACATATTTTTTATATGGCAATAATGATACTTTATTTCTGTGTCGTCTTCGTCAATAGTCGGAGCCTCATAGTCGTTCAGTTTTGGAAAATAAATGTTTTGTATCAAAAGTAAATTTACGTGTTGTTCTAGTTTCTTTTTAGTTAGTCTGGCTGGAACTACAATGTAAAATGTTTTTTCGTTTACCGAATTTAGTTCAAGAGCATAAACATTAATGGAAATATTATTTAATTTGTCAAATTTATTGATTTGATGTAACGGCATTGGTGCTTCTAAATCATCTGTATTTAAGACAGTACTATAAAATGGATATGAACGTGTCAGTTCTGCATTTGCTCTGGCAGGATAAAGAGCACTAACTACTGACCAATAAAAACATGCATTGTCGGTATTTTTAATATTGACACAAGCCTTTTTATCCGAAATTTGTTTTGGGAGTTTAATGTAAGAAGAACCGTTCCCCATTTCAAACTTATTGATATTAACTTCCAAAGAAATAACCCTATTAAGTGCGTAGCCTGATTCGCGTTCTTGGAAATTACCCAGTTTAGTTAAAATTTTGTCTTGAACATTTTCGACAAACCAACGATGTATATCAGTTGTCACATCAATTATAGCATTTTTAGTATTAAAATATTTTAAATCTAAAATTTCCGTATCCCCAGATTTTTTTATAAATTCCCCACAAAACGTAACATTTACTTTAATTACTTGAAATAATTTTAAAATTTTGCTAATTTTATTCTTAAATACAATAACACAATCACTCAGAAAATATATCAAGTCCTTATGACGTAAATTAACTATAACCCCCGTTTGAATTCGGCTGGAAAAAGATGATGCAACATTTTCCCATTTAACCCGCTGCCCCAATTTTGTATTATTAAGTCCCGCCCCAACATGTCTATGTAAAATTAATTTTCTAAAATGTTTAAAATGTCCAACGTTAGTCTGAAGTTTTTTCAAAGTCCCAATAGATAATTTATTGCGTTTTCCAGCACGAATTTCTTTACTGCATATTCTAATTTGCCTGTCTAAACGTCTTAACCAAATTTCAGCATCTCTAGTCGAAAAACTGTCGAATAAAATTTTATAAAGTTTTTTTATTGCCAGCAGCACGTTATCAGAATTTGTTATTACTTTTTTTACGTTCATAATTTCAAATCGCTGTATCACTTAGATAAAAAGTAAAACTCACCAATTAATTTTCTACTATTTCAAATGTGGTGGCAGGATGTGGTTTGCCAGTGTTTACTGGCCCTTTATATATCACAGAATACTTATTGCGGGTGAAGTGCTCAATGTGAGGGCGGTATGTATCGGTTACTCTCTTGGGCAGAAAAACCACTTGAGTTTCCAACTCCAGCAGAACACTTTCACCAAATGTTGTATTTACAATCTTGGCTGCTACGATTTTGGTTGGTTGATTAAGTGGTAGACTGCTTAGCTTTATCACCGGCTTGTTTTCTTTCTCTATAATGGAACATTTGTTTAGTTTATTTAAGTCCATCTAAAATAAATTACAAAGTGATGAATTTTTAAATATAAAATATATAAATAGAAAACAACTTACTTTTTTGTTTGATAGAATCTTTAAAACTGACGGGGAGTTGACGTGATGATTCTAGAATAAATATGGATAAGATGTATTAAATAATAAAACCTAAGATTTAATTTTTCAACAAAAACCGAATAAAAAACGGCACTTTATAATCACATAATAAAATATAACACCTGATTTTCAAAAAAGAATAAAAATAAAAACTTACTTTTATATTTTGCACTCTCACTAAGAGAACTGATCGTTACCACTCGTTGGAGACAAATGATAGCTAATGGTTTGTATGCTTCGAATTTATAGTGCGAGATATGCCTATGCGAAACTTTTAGCAATAACCGTCATTATTTTTATCATGTATGCACGCGTACTCCTTATCAGCAGTGGCAACGGATGCCGTTTCCTGTATATGTCTTATCACAAATAGCAACCAACATTCTTATCGCAAAACACATTAGAAATAATATTCAATTTCAATTTAAAATAAAAATTATAATTTAACGTCTTTTGTCATGGATCGCATGACGTACAGATCTATTCAAATATCAAATACGATGGTTATTCTATTGAAAATCTTTTTCTTTTAACCCCTTGACATTGACCCCAACCGTTGACCTTGACCTTGACCTTGACCTCGACCTCGACCTCGACCTCGACCTCGACCTCGACCTCGACCTGACCTTGACCTTGACCTTGACCTTGACCTTGACCTTGACCTTGACCTTGACCTTGACCTTAACCTTGGCATTGACCTTGACCTTGACCTTGACCTTGACCTTGACCTTGACCTTGTCCCGCGTTTAAATCGGACCAATAGTAAGGGAGATATAAGCTAAGGCCCTTTTGACGTTTCTTCTACACAGCATTTTTTGACATGTAATAATTTTACGTTATATTCCAAATATAATGCCGTTTGACCCATCCAAATCGGCCCATTAATTACGAAGATATATTGTGGATTAAAAATGGCTGCAAAAAGATGGCTAGTAGCGCCATCTGTTTGTTAGTGGCAGTACTACAGCTTAGAGTTATGTAGAGTACTATATTTTTATTCCGCAGCCATTTTTTATCCTAATATTTAAAGTATGCCACGTGCCGCCATTTTTATCTGCGTCTCTTTCTGGTACGCTGAATTTCCTATACTTCTCTCTCTAACACATTGAATTCCCTATAGTGATAGTAGAAATGGTTTAGGTGATCTACTCAATTCCTTAATTTTGCAGGAACGGCGTCTCACAAATTTATCAATTAATTTTAAAATATTTTCTTTTTTATGAGTAGGCAAAATTACACCATTATTTTCGCTATCATAAATAAAGCCCAAAAATCTACTTTTTTTGCTAGGTGTCAGCTGACTTTTCTTGTAATTTATTACAAACCCCAAGGACTCCAATAAAAAGGTAGTTGTATTTACGTTATTCTGACATTGAACCTTGGTATCCCTCAAAATCAAAAAATCATCTAAATAATATACTGACGTTAGGCCTTTACTTCTCAGAAATGAGACTACCGGCTTTAAAATTTTAGTGAATATATACGGTGCTGAACAAAGTCCGAAAGGTAAGCAACAAAATTCATATAGTACACTGTTGAAACAAAATCTAAGATACTTCCTATGTTCTTTATAGATTGGTTAGCAAAAATAAGCATCCTTTAAATCCACAGTTGCCATGTACACTTCGTTAGTTATTAAATTTTTAACAGTTTTATGATCTTCTAACTTAAAATGATCTACTTTAATAAATTTGTTTAATTGTTTTAAGTTTAATACAAATCTGTGGGTACCATCTGGCTTTTGAACTAAAAAATATGATGACAAAAACTGTTTTCTGACCTATTTGCATTTAGATATAGCACCTAAACGTAGTAAGTTATCTACAGCTATTTTAAGATCAACAAATTGTGCTTTACTATAATTATTAATTCGAGGAAGTTTATCTTGAATAGGCGTTTTGCTAAAAGGTAAACGATAACCCATTATACAATTTAAGATAAATTTGTCCTTAGTTATTAACTCCCAAAACCCCTGAAAAAATTGTAATCTTCCCGTAGATACTATATTATCATACACCTTTATTGGTGCTGTCAGTTTAAATAGCTCTTCTTTTCGTATTGTGTAGGCGTAAAAGTATTTCTACTAAATTGAATATCTCTGGCTGACTTATTGACTGCTTGTGTTGCCTTACATTTTTCCATAAGCTTTTCACCAAAAAGAAAGGCATCCATGCGTGATTCCTTTGCAACTTTTTGTATGTATGTAATATAAAAATAGTAAGGTGCAGTATATTATCGACTGCTTTGAAATTGAAATTCAAAAACCTAGTAATCCCATTCATCAAAGCCACGATTGGTGAGAATACAAAAAATGTAATTCTGCGAAATACTTAATTAGTAGTTCACCAAATTGTTTCATAAATTTTGTTTCTGTAGGTTTTGGTGGGCGTATTTCAGATACAAACATAATATCAACAAGCACATTTTTTAACAATATAGAGGATTGTTGGATTATGGCAGACAGGGGCTTTAAAAATATTGAACTATTACTGTTAGAGACACAGTGTAAATTAATATGACCACCAAGTGGTGCCGAAGGCACTCAGTTGTCTATAGGTGAAGCCAAATCTGCAAAACAGATTGCTGCCCTGTCGATTTAACAGATTCGTGAGAAGTCTCTTTTTTATTTATTATTTTATTTATTGTTTAGTACTTACAATCATCATAACAAAAAATGTATATTTAGTTATTATAGTTATTTCCCTTAAAACTATTAAATTAAATTAAATTAAAGACAAAAGTGTTACTTTATTTATGTAACAAGTATGTCTTCAATAATTAGAACAATGTAGCAATAATTAGGAAAAAATGTACTATTGTATTATTTTACTTTACGCACTTGTGCGTAAATTAAAGTATTTTACGCACTAGTTCGTAAAGTAGATTGCTCATATTTTATTTAATACCTTAATATTTTTTGGTAGTCGAAAAAATATTGTATGCAACTGGTATGTAAAGTGCCATTTTTCACTCATGTGATCGTGAATAAAGTATCACTTTACACACTTGTTGCATAAATAACTATTTTATTTCTAGCCCTACATTTTTTTAATCATCTATCGCATTGTGATTTTAATTGCATTGATTATAGATTAACGTAAATATATTTTTTTATTTATTCAAATGGTGGTCATCAAAATACCATCCTAGGTTATAAATATAGAGAATTTATTGTTCTGTAATCAAAGTCAAGTTGAAAGTGAAGAATTATGGGTAAGTTTTGAAAATATATCCTAAATTATTTTTTGTTAAATTTTGTGAAGTTTTGAAATTAGATGGAATCCAGTTTCCTATGGAATTACAAAGTATTCCAAAATTTGAACAAATGAATAAATTGGCCGTGAACGTGTTTACAATATCCGATAATAGTAGTAATAAGAAGGATGTATTGCCATTGGTTATATCCAAAACAGACTTTACTCTGGTAATAAATTTACTTATGCTTTCCACTGCCTATATACAAAATTTATCTCGTTTATTGAGTGCTCAAGTGGGAAATGTTAGAAATAAAAAATGGTTTTGACATCGTTATCTAAATTATTTTTCAACTGAAATGATTTTATCTAAACATATTTCCAATTGTACATTAATGAACGATACAAAAGTTGTTATGCCAGATATTGGTAAGCATGTTTTGAAATTCAAAAACTTTAAAAATAAAATAAAAGTTCCTTTTGTCATTTACGCTGATTTTGAATGAATTTTAACAGATTATACAGATAAAAATAAAACTAACAAGTGAGAAAAATATCAAAGGCATGAACCATTTGGTATTGCGTATAATTTGTTCATATGATGATTCTTTATCGAAATTTTCCTTGTATATAGGAAAAGACTGTCAATATATAGGAAAAGACTGTGAAGTTTGCTTTGCAAGTCAACTCAAGCAAATTGCTTATGAATTGGATGTTATTTTTTCACATCCTCTTCCCCTAAAATCAATGACTGAGAAAGAAAAAGAAAATTATTTAACTTCAAATTTTTGTCATATTTGCGAAAAAACTATCTTGTATAATGATAATAGATTAGACCATTGCCATTTAAGTGGAATGTACAGAGGTGCTACACATAATTCGAGTAATTTAAACTACAACCATTCGCATGTAATACCTGTAATTTTTACTAATAATTAATGTTCAGTACTCGGCTAGTATATACAGGGTGTCCTAGATAAAAGAAGTGGTAACATAAAAAAAACTTTTTAGACAATTATGATATCGCTAGAAAAAAGTTATCCACAGCCGAAGATACAAGCGACCTAAACTCAGATAATGATGGTCCAAGAAAAATAAAAAAGGTTGCAAGGCATTTAACTACATCATAGTCGTCAGGGGACGAAGTTTTAAAAGTCATTAAATCACCACCAAAGTTAATAAAAACCAAGAGGATACAGGAAACTAGCAGCAGTAAAAAAAAGAAAAAGGTGAGAAGCCTAAGTATTATATCTTATTATTGTTTTCATCAAAAGGCATAGTTTTCTGTGAGAAGAACCGTGTTTTTTGTAGACTTGTTCATTAAAAATAGTCTAAAAAATATAAATTAGTACTTATGTATTTATGTTATAAAAATTAAATCCAAAATATCTTTTTTTTCCATATTGAAAAATAAAAAAGTTAAAGGGATATTTTATAATGAATCTACATTTGTAATTTTTAGTTGTAATTTTTGAATGACAACATAATTGTTTATTTTTTGTTTTATTTTATAGGCTGAAATGACAAAAAACTTGATTATGGTGATAAAGCAGAGTTTGCTGCAGGAACATCTGATAATTTCTTAGAATGTAAGCCGCTTTAATTATTTAAGTATGTAGTATAGTTAACGTTTGAAAATGTTCGATTTAACTGCAGCTTTTATAATTTGCATCAAAAGCAAAAAACATTGTTAATTAAATTTAATAATTGAATTTTATTTTCTTAAACTGCAAAAATACTTAAATACAAATAAAAATATTATCTAGCCAGTATAATAAAAATTTGAATGTTTGAATGTGAAAAACATACTTATTATTGTTAATTTTAGGTTTCAGAATTATCCAACCTCGGGATCCGAACAATGTATGAATTTATGGCCAGATGTCTGCGCACACTAATGAGTAGACAAAAAAATTAATTTCGCGAAACATTATTTGCCAAGCTTGTTCTAGGTAAGTCTTATATCTGGTTTACTTGCAGTCTATGTTTTGAAGTAACTTATTATTAATGGATAATTTTACAGATCAAAACTTTTATAATTTAATTTAACCTAAGCCATACAAATCTTTATAGATAAAAGAGACCTAAAAATGCAACAAATTTTAGCTGGGTGGACAGAGTACGTACTATGTACGTCTCAAAGATATCCTAACGGAATTACCGTACGTACTTAAGACGTACGCTACGTCTGAAGTCTACATTTGTTTATTGCGTGGTAATCTTACCGTTCTTATCTTTCTGGAAACCAATGATTATATGACGAGGCGTCTCCAATTTCGAACTGGTTTTTACAGCCCAGGTGTGCCTAGTAGCGGCATTTAACAGAGGGTATTCAATCATTTGCCATGAACGAAATTTTGGCATATAATGTATTATTCAATACAGCTGTCAGAATTATAAAAATTGTTGTTAGTATTGAAAAGCCTTGAGTATAATACGTCTGGTTGGATAGAGTGTGGCAACGGACGATTTTTTCAAATAAGTTTTCTCCTTATATCTGAAAAAAAATTTAAAATCTTTATTTCCTTTGGTTATTTTCACAAAATGTTTTAAGATTGCTTGTTAAGTCCGTTATAGACAATTTCATACTAGTAATCAGTGTTGGACAAAATAAAATTGTTCGTACAATTAATTGTTAATTGCGACTACCAAAATTAACAATTAATAAGTTTTTAAAATTTGTATTGTATAAAAAAATTGTTTGTTACACACCGCGTAATTTGTTTCTAGGCCTGAGGATGGCTCATAAGCCGAAACTAGTTGTCCACTAACCTTTTTGTTTAATTATATTGTGGTACATGTCTTGGAGTTTTATTTCTATTGAATAATTTGACCACATTTGAGATATGGATGACCTCTTGGAATTAATTAAATGTTAATTGTGAGTAAACAATTAACAGTTATATAATTGTTAATTGTGAGCTACAATTAACAATTAATTAATTGTTAGGTTAGGTTAGGTTGTTTACTCACAATTAACTATCAATTGCAGTAGTCGCAATTTACAATTAATTAATTTTTAAAAGCTGTTATTAAGCTTGACATGTTTGTATGTTTGGGTCAAATCTTGCACACATATGTAAATCAAATGAAATTTTTATTAGAGAAAACAATAAAATGACGGCTACAAGATTGCGGACGAGATTTGTGATTATGGTCCGATTCTATTTAAAATTGGGGTAATACTTCGTTCTTAGGGATCATGCGATTTTTTTAAAAAAAAAAGTGGATCCTACGTATTTCGGTCTCCTGAACACGAACCGAAATCAAAACGTGGCACTCTCAAGTAGTTTCGGACATACAGCCCTATTTTGTTCACTATTTGACAACTTATATTTCTGTTATTGAAAACATACACAATTCGTCCTTATTATTATCAAAACACTACAAATAGCTTTATTTTTACCACTTTTTAGCGGAAAAAACTAGTATTTTTCAAAAAATTCACTCTAATTTGAATTTTAGACAGATCACTAAAGTTGGGTTAGGTTATATCTGTTATTTTTTATTTATACAATATTGGCAAACGTGACTTTGTAATTGTTTGTTTGTATCCTGTCGGTTCTTGCTGGATTTTTGAATTCAAATAAGGATAATTAGTTGGCGCATGGATTTTTGCAATTGTTTTTCAACTGTATTGTCAATTTTAAGTAGTGAGTCATTGTTTGAAAAATGTTGAAGCTAATTTAGTATCATTGTGCAAAATAGAAAATCACTTATTGAGTTTTTAATAAGAATAGGAGTATTTTTGAGAGTAATTACATGTCCTCTAGGTAATTCTGAAATCAGTTTTAATGTAGAAACTTTGAAATATAAATGTTTAAAATGGCAGGTTATTAGAAGAAACAAAAAAAAACCAATTAAGAAAATATGCAATTTTTCTAAATCAGTCCGAAAAAATACTTTTTTCGAAGGTTATTCAGAAAATTGCAATGTTTGTCTTTGTTCCTTGAGCTTCCTCATCCTAGATTTTATTTTATACAGAGGGAACTGGAGATGTGTAGCGAGGTAATTTCAGACTGGAGCAATTATTGTAGAGAGGTAAATAAAGGTACTTCATATAATAAATGCAAATTAATTTTAATAATTTATTTTTAGGTCTGTATGAAGTGGGCGGAAGAAAACATTACCAAACTTGGCGGTCAGAGGAAAATTGTGGAAATTGATGAAGCTACATTTGGCAAAAGGAAATATAATAGAGGAAGAGTCATTGAAGAGTAGTGGTTGTTTGGGGGATTGGAAAGAGGGTATAAAAAGCATTACTGATTACTAGTATTTCACGGTTAACCATTCGTACAACTTCGTTGACCCTGAGACTGGTATGTACATTTTTTATATTTCATTACCTCTATTATAGTATTATAACTATAACGACTGTACTTATCTGATTTACAATTTTTAGGTGCGAATACCCAGTCTATCGAACGCATGTGGCGTGATATCAGAGCTGGCGTACCAAAATATGGACGCCGAAAAAAGTATTTTGAAGCGTCTCTAGCGGAATATTTATTCAAAAGGCATATCGGACCTGGAGATCGCATAGAAGCATTTTTCAACGTGACGAAAGGAATGTACAAAGAATAATATTCCGGTAGTTTTTCGGAAGAATTTTTAAAAATTTGATATCTTCTTAATTGGTTTCTTTTTGTTCCTCCGCGGATTTGCGTAATGTAGGTCGGACGCGCGCAATAATGTTACTACTGTGTCCACTATTTTGTCAAATTTAAATAGTGGACAAAAGTTAGTAAGTAACCTGATGTTACTGACTTATCCACCATGTTGTCAAATTTAAACAGTGGACACAGTAGTAAGTAACCTGATGTTACTGCCTTATCCACCATGTTATTAAATTTAAATTGTGGACAAGGTAGAAACATGAGTGCGCGCGGATTTGTGAAATGTCGGACGAACGCGCGCAATCATGTTTCTACCTTCTCCACTATTTTGTCAAATTTAAAAAGTGGATAAGGTAGTAACATGATGTTGCTGCCTTATCCACCATGTTGTCAAATTTAAGTAGTGGACAAGGTAGTAACATAAATGCTCTTGTCCGGCCGACATTTGGCAAACCTGCGCGCCTAGTAACATGAATGCGCGCGTTCGGTCGACACTTGTCAAATCATAATTAACTGATTGTAACGGGGAACTCGTCTATTCCGAATTCAATTCAGCAAGAATGAAAATCTGCCGAGAACTGGTTAGGTGCATATATTATATTCAAAAATGTACTGTTAAGGGCAGAAAAACTGGCGGATCTAGAGTTATCGAATTTTTTTAAAATATAAACCCAAATTTTTTATGTCAAATTTTCATAGATAGTTAGACTCTAAAAATGCCAATATGTGTCAATATTACCTTTGAAATACACTTCTCCAAAGTTTTAAAAATGGTTTTGGACAGTTTCAGGCCACAACATTTAATTTGTAAAGACAGAAATTAAAGTATTTTTTATTTTATAGAAAAAAAGGTTTAAATTAAGTGCTCAAATCGAAATCCTTCCATTTCTCGACATTTAGCCATCCTTTGGGGCGACTTTCGATGATATCCAAACTTAGCAACAGCGCATTTCCGCAACGTTTCAATATTATAACGAGAATCACATTGAATAGTATAGAAGCGACTTTGAACCATCCTTATATCAGATTTCCAGTAATCCGAAGTGACCAACTTGGCAACAGCCCATTTTCAAATATTGAAAACCATGCCAGTTAAGTAAGATGCAGATTTATACTAAAATTACTAAAATGTCCATAAAGCTCTTAATAATAACTATCCTCTATAACTTGGCAACAGCAAATTTTCGCAAAACAAAAATAGTGCCATTTGATTCGGCTAAGGGCCCAAAGATCGTGATATTCATTTTTTTCTACAAACTTGGACTTGGATTTTTGTTTAGAGGTTATCATGATAACAATTACCATGACAACATTTTCCCATAATTGATTTCCGCTAAGCCAAATCTTAACATTACATTAATTATGTAATCAGGTCACAGCTCAAAGAATCCAACTATATCTTGCATTACTCATGAATTGTATTTCGATATTCGTCCAAATAGATTAACACACGTAGTTCCACTATTATTCTTTATCGAGCACATTTTTAAGGATGAATCACAGTTTTTTACATCATCGCCTATTGCCATCGAACAGGTATTAATCATTACACTATTGTGCTTTATCGAGATAAGACGTGCGAATTAATTAAATAGAATGCCAAAAAGACGCAAAAGTTTTAGTGATAGTGATAGTGATCGTTTAGAGAGGAAGAGGAAAAAGTTGATGCGATCCTTAGAAAAGATAAACAGGAAGAGACGTCGTGTTTCTCCTAGTATATCGAGTAAGGACGTAACAAAATATATTTCTAACTTCATAGGTATAACCGTTGAACCTATTTAGTTATAGTGAGCTAAAACCGTTTAAGCTCTAATTATGTTTGAGGGTTGTATGACAATACTAACTTGAATTTTAAATTATTATTAAATAGGTATAACCGTTAAACCTATTATCAAATTTATATTTGCAATCAATGGAGTGGAAGTAGTAAGAAAACTTATTTTTTAGGCGATTCAATAGCCGATGACTCAGATATTGAAGAGTTAAATTTGCCGTCATCTCACACTGTAGTATCTGACGTTCAGGTACATCGGGAAAATAACGATGAAAATCCTGAGATTTTAAAATTGTTGGGGGAAGAACCAACAGGCACTGAACAAGTTTTTGGTACTGAAGTCCATCAGGCGCTGGCAGATAGATGGAGCAAATACCTTAGTCTGGGTATAGAGAAAAGTGAGAAAGAGGAGCTGGGGAAGAAGCATGCAATTCCGAAAAATATTTCTGAACTGAGATCGCCTTTATTAAATCCAGAGCTGGTGGCATCGCTAGGTGAACTAGAAAAGAAGAAAGATAAATACCTTTCAACAATTCAGGGCCACGTAGGTACTGCCCTGGCTGCTTTAGCTGTCGTGATTAATAAATTGTTGAATGATGAAGTTGATTCAGTCGCACTGAAATCACAAATTTTGCCTAATATGGTAGATTCTGGAAAAATCCTTTGTGATGTTTTCCATATGATGTCGACAAATAGAAAATATAACATTGAGGCTCAACTAAATCCCACAGTAAAGAAAATAGTCAAGGAAAGTAAACCCGATGAATACCTTTGTGGAAAAAATTTCGCGGAGAAAGGACACCGCACTTAAAGCACTGAAAAAAGGTTTCGGTAAAAATGTCTCAATTTTATATATGTTGTAGTCCTAAACATTTTTATTGAATTTGTGAAGAAACATTGGGGGGGTCCACGGGTCGTTTCGGAGCTACGGTCACTCATAAGTGTACGTAAAAGGGGGCTTGCTATATGTGCACTACTTTTCAAATTGTCCTTATAATAAAAAAAAGAGCATAATTTAAAACAAAAACAGCATGCATGCCTTTAATAGATATAGTTACTGCTATTAAGTCTAAAATATGGCAACTCTACAGGGTGAACAACTTTAAATGGTACGGAAAGTTGAATATTTATAAGATATTTTTAGTATTTTTGTTTGTCGGTATGCATTTTAGTTAAAAATTAATTTTAATACTGACGACTTGTTTTTTTTTTAATTCAGGGTGATGCAAAAACCATATCAAGATAGTTTTACTAGTTTTGTACAAATTAAAGTGGTATTCTGAAAAATATCATACAACTTTTTGGCGTACGTAACATTAAAAAAATGTTTTCTTGTAAATCGTTGTAACCTGCTAAACTATTAAAAAAAACTTAGTGGGGGTCGATATCGACTGTAACGTAGGTAACTCAAGGCGTAAGAAATAAGATTAACTAATAACGATACGTTTGTATTCTTAAATCACTAATGGTACCGTGTTAGAGTTTGACAGCTTACTACTTTGTTTTCTTTTTTATCCAAAGGCAACTAGATAAATATTGCTATTTTCTTTTAATATTTGTGTCAATATTATCCTTCTTTAAAAATTTTGCTAAGGTTGGCGATTTTGCAGTATTTATCTTGTATTTCCGTGATCCACCGTACACATATAATATTTTAATTCTTAATGATTGGTTGGTCTCTTCGTTTTTCCATTATAAAAATATTTGGATGGTTAATCCAAGTTTTATTTGTAATATGTTCTATGAACGGTAAATTATTTTAACGCTTTTATTGCGTCAGTAACTAGTTATACTTTAGATTTTAGCATATATCTAATCCAGAAAAAAATAATGAAAACCTGAACAGAAATGTTTGTTACAGGTGTAACCATATGTATAATACACGGAATATGGTACGAATAATAAATATACTAGCAAGAAGGGTAGCATTTGTTAGTAACGTATGCTTATCGTTGATGCAATTTGTACTCTAATGATTTCAAGCAATTACCAGACAAGAGAATATGGAAAGAGATGTTACCTGTTTTTGCAAATAGACTATACAGGGTGAACCAAATTATCTCAAAAACAGAAGAGAGTAAGTTTTTGAAACTATACATTCCGACCATTACCATACATGTTTCATCCTTATAGGAATCATCAGTGGCACTTTGTCGGAATGCATAGTTTCAAAAATCTACTCTGTATACCCCAAGTATATGTATGAATTTCAAAAATGATAGATATACGATAGATGGTGTTACTATCTATCATTTTTGAACCAAATTACTTGTCTCTTTTGGGTATATAAAAACTAGCGGAGATAGTAAAAATCTTCTAACCCCCATCGACGTGCTCTTTTTTGGGAAAATAACAATGGCCTAAGCAGATCTTGCCTAACTTGACTGGTATTGAAGCTACAGGATAATTTTTCGAATATTGCCACATTTGAATATGACGTCTAGCTTGTTTATCGTTTATCCTATCCAAAAACTTGAAGAACATTCTTATGGCATCTTTTAGAGTAGAATTTATTGCCGTGTCCTAGGGGGTCAAAAAACAAAATGTAAGGCAAACTTGTGTTTTTTAGATAAGGCACCCTGTAGCTTCACTTACCAATATGAGAGAGTTCTTTTTCCGATAAAATTATATACAAAACTTAATATTTAATTTTAGAAAAACTGCGAAAAATAATAAAATACAAAATATTTGCCCTTTTAAACGAATCTACTATGCTAATGGTTTAATAAATGAGTTATACAAGAGGAAAGTTCATAAGTTATATCATAATATTAGCTTTTAATAAAAATCAAGTACTTAGACCCTCTTATATACCTGCCACTGGTTTACTCTAGCTGTAGAGTTCTAAACAATACACCAATAAACATATATTCAGTTTAGATACATATGCTAATTTTAGTTTTATTTTACGTTCTTTTTGTACTTAAGCAAAAACATAATATGTGAGAAGTGTCGCATGCTTATAATAGCTTACGCCAAGGCTTACGCCTTGAGTTACCTACGTTACAGTCGATATCGACCCCCACTAAGTTTTTTTTAATAGTTTAGCGGGTTACAACGATTTACAAGAAAACATTTTTTTAATGTTACGTACGCCAAAAAGTTGTATGATATTTTTCAGAATACCACTTTAATTTGTACAAAACTAGTAAAACTATCTTGATATGGTTTTTGCATCACCCTGAATTAATAAAAAGAACAAGTCGTCAGTATTAAAATTAATTTTTAACTAAAATGCATACCGACAAACAAAAATACTAAAAATATCTTATAAATATTCAACTTTCCGTACCATTTAAAGTTGTTCACCCTGTAGAGTTGCCATATTTTAGACTTAATAGCAGTAACTATATCTATTAAAGGCATGCATGCTGTTTTTGTTTTAAATTATGCTCTTTTTTTTATTATAAGGACAATTTGAAAAGTAGTGCACATATAGCAAGCCCCCTTTTACGTACACTTATTAGTGACCGTAGCTCCGAAACGACCCCTGGACCCCCCCAATTTTTCTTCACAAATTCAATAAAGATGTTTAGGACTACAACATATATAAAATTGAGACATTTTTACCGAAACCTTTTTTCAGTGCTTTAAGTGCGGTGTTCTTTAAAGAAGTTAAGACTCAGTGGAGAACGGGAAGAGAAATGAAGTCCACCTATTCATCCATTAAGTCGGCTCCCACTCCTGATTTACGTAACGAGTATTCAAATAATTTTAGGTCAGGTCAGTCTTTAAACTTCAAGCGCAAATTTCACAAAGGCAAGATGAAGGAGAGACAATACAAGCAGATATCCGACAAGAAGACAACATACAGGAGAAACTACAGGAAGTAACTGTAAGTAAAAATTTTTACGCTGGAAGAATAAAATATTTTCATAGGAACTGGCAACTTTTCACCAAAAATAAAAAGATTTTATCTTGGGTCCTGGGTTATAAGATACCTTTTACTACTAGGCCTGTGCAGCTATTTCAACCTAACTGTAGACATTTATCTATCAATGAGCTGAGTAACTATAAATTAGCACTATTAGAGTTACTTGAAAAAGGTGTAGTAAATAAATGTACCCATACGAAGGGCGAAATTTTGTCTTCCTTCTTCTTAGTTTCGAAATCCAACAGTGAATACAGATTTATTTTAAATCTTAAATATTTAAATAAATTTATCGATGTTTGTCACTTTAAACTAGAAAATTTTAAATCAGTAAATGATCTAATTTTAGAGAATATATTTATGGCTACCATAGATTTAAAAGATGCGTATTATATGATACCTATTTCCCCCAGTTATAAGAAATATTTGAGATTTATATTTGAAGGACATATATATGAATACAATGCTATGATTATGGGTTTATCTTCAGCGCCATTTGCCTTTACCAAATTACTGAGACCGATATTTAAATATTTTCGATCTATCGGAATTTTATGTATTATATATTTGGACGATATTTTAGTATTAGGACGAAACAATGATATAGTAAAGTCCCACGTGAATAAAATCATAAATGTGTTGCAATGTTTGGGATTTATTATAAATGATAAGAAAAGTAATATTGAGCCTTCACAAAACTGTAGATATTTAGGTTTTATATACAATTCGATAAATATGACTATAACACTACCAGCTGAAAAGAAGCAAAACATAATTAAAATTATAAATAAAGTTAAAAATAAAAGTGTTATGCCTATCAGGGAGTTTGCAAAATTATTAGGAATTTTAGTTTCATCGTGTCCAGCTGTTCGCTACGGTTGGGTGTATGTAAAACGCCTTGAACGAGAAAAATATTTGTTTTTGAAAAAATACTTAGGGAATTATGATGCAAAAATGCCAATTACAAGAACCATAATAGAGGATTTATCCTGGTGGGAAAAAATATTACCTAATTCTTATAATATGATCAAATTGAAAAACTTTGATTATGAAATTTTTAGTGATGCATCTAAGACAGGTTGGGGGGCCAGTAATGGCACAGAGTCATCTCGTGGTTTTTGGTCTAAGAACGAATCGAAATTTCATATTAATTATTTAGAATTGTTAGCAGTATTTTATGCACTAAGATGTTTTGTTAAACATAAGACTAATTGCAATATTCTTCTTCGTGTGGATAATAAAACTGCGATTGCTTATATAAATAAGATGGGTGGAATTCAGTTTCAAGATCTTAATAAATTAAGTCGTAAAATTTGGCAGTGGTGTGAGAGTAAAAATATTTTTATTTTTGCATCCTATATTCCATCAAAGGAAAACGTAATTGCTGACATTGAATCTAGAAAATTGACAATAGAAACTGAATATGAGTTAAATAATGAAGCTTATTTTAAAATTGTTAGTCGCTATGGTCAACCAAATATTGATTTATTTGCAACTCATTCAAACAGTAAATGTAATACTTATATATCATGGCGGCTAGACCCAGGATCATTGGCAGCAGATGCGTTTACTTTAAGATGGGATAAATCCTGGTATTTTTACGCTTTTCCGCCATTTTCCTTAATTGGAAGAGTTTTGAATAAGATTGTAACGGATAAATCTGAGGGCATTGTTGTAGTGCCAAACTGGACATCGCAGTCATGGTATCCTCTTTTTATAAAATTATGCGTGGAAGATTTTATTGTTTTAAAGCCTAATCGAAAGTTGCTCTTATCTCCTTTTAGAACCCGCCATCCTCTATGGAAGGATCTTTCCCTGGCGGTAGGCAGATTATCTGGCAATCGTTTTTAAAGAAGGATGTTCCGGAGGAAGCTATTCCGATAATGATAAACTCATTAAGTCCTTCAACACTAAAACAATATTCAACAACTTACAATAGATGGTGGGAATTCTGTAAACGTAAAAAACAGAATATATTTTATGTTAAGGTGGGAATTGTTATAACCTTTCTAAATGAGCTGTTTCTAGAAAATATTTCTTATTCTACCCTAAATTCGCATAAGTCAGCTTTATCCTTAATTCTAGATTTTTCAAGTCACGATGAAAGTCTGATAAAACGTATTCTAAAAGGAGTTTTTAGAGCTAAGCCTAAATTTGCTAAATACAGTACAACCTGGGATCCATCAATGGTTTTGAATTATGTTAAAGATTGGTTTCCGCTTGAGGATATTTCACTTGAGAAATTAACTAAAAAACTAATAATTTTTTTACTTTTATCCACAGATGAAAGAGTACAAACAATATCTACCATTAAGCTAGAAAATATCAAAAGATATGAGAATTATATAGAGATTTATATTTTAGATATATTAAAGACATCAAAATACAATCGATCTCAACCCGTTCTTAAATTAAACGTTTTTGACGATCGACCAGATTTATGTGTTTTTCGAACGTTAGTTCAATATTTAGAGATTACAAAATTATTAAGGGGAAATGAAAATGCCCTTATTGTAACCTTAAAAACACCATATCGTAAAGCATCTACCCAAACTATAAGTCGCTGGGTGAAAACTATTCTTGAAGCAAGTGGGATAGATATAAGTATATTTAAAAGTCATAGCACAAGGCACGCTTCCTCATCAGCGGCTTATAGAAGAGGTTTAAGCATTGATCAAATAAGAAATAAAGTAGGATGGTCTAAAAAATCCGAAGTTTTTACAAATTTTTATAATCGGCCTTTGCACGAGGAGATTAATTTTGTTGAAATGATTGTTAAATAAGTTAATTTATATTAATTTGTTATGGGGTAAATTGTAATTAAATAATTAAAATAGCGTATATTGTTATATCGTGGTAATTATAGTGAATTGGATCCTTTCTCTATTAGATTAAGTTAGATTCTGTAAGTAAGTTACTATTGTTTGTCAATACAAATTTAGAAATAAATGACTTTTAATTCATATAATACACCAACGAATGTATTAAATGAAATGAAAAAAAAAAAAAAAAAATAGATTTTAAACTTTAAACATCTACGTGTGTTAATCTATTTGGACGAATATCGAAATACAATTTAAAGAACAAACGACTTACCTGTAGGAAGTTCGTTCTGAATTGTATGAGATATTCGTCCAAATAGATTATTCCCAGCCCAAAACTTTGCTCCCTCCCATAACAATCTAATTTTTTCAAGCCCTTAACGCAAATAGTGTAATGATTAATACCTGTTCGATGGCAATAGGCGATGATGTAAAAAACTGTGATTCATCCTTAAAAATGTGCTCGATAAAGAATAATAGTGGAACTACGTGTGTTAATCTATTTGGACGAATATCTCATACAATTCAAGTAGTAACATGACACATATAGAACACAACAGTTTGAGCACACTTTCGTGATTGGCCGCGCTAAATAGGGGGCGGGGCCTGAGCACATGTTGGGAAAGAAGAATTGACAGAATTGACAGAATGACAGAATTGACAGAATGACAGAATTGACAGAATGACAGAATTGACAGAATGATAGAATTGACAGATGGCGTGGGAAAACGACTGTTGATCGTAGTAGCAGAACCATGTTTGAATTATTATAGTAAATTCTCCATAAAGAAACATTAGCTTAATGACAGGAGGCTGCGGTACAGTTTAGAGGGGGATGGGCCGAGATGGTCAGATCGTTGAGATAGGGTAGTTCAAGAGAAAAGGGCGCGAAATATGGCGGCCATGACAGCTCGCGGCTTGAAAAGGGATTACCGAAAAGAAAAAAACATACCTTTTAAAAAACAGCACACGCACACACATAAAACTACTAGAAGCACGGGGTAAACACTGAACTAGCACGCTGGAGTTATCCAGAGGTGATGGCTAGAAAAAAACGATAAAATAATCATGTTAAATTCCATAGCCAGGGATAACTGATGAAAAAACACTTTTGGGCAGCTGCCTACAGACTGACCAAAATAAGAACGCTCACCCATGTAGCCATCGTTAAATATGTAATAATAAGTACAGATGCTCGAAAACATTTTTTGAAAAAAAAACACTAAGAAATGAATAGCTATAAAAATGTCAGTCTCACACACATAAACAAACAAACAGGAAACTGATAAGGTTGAAAAATAACTAAAAAACCTTGAGAACGAATTTTATCATTTCATTTTTTAGAATATTCTGTATTTTAATAAATTGAAAGATTTTTCCCCGTCCAATAATACAGAGTGTTTAAAATTTTACAGCAAATAGGAATAATTTCATTTTTAATATTTTTGTTTTAATATTTATAACTTTTTTGAAAAATAATGTATATATTATTCTCTATGATGAGGTATGGAGATATACTTGACAGCTCCTATTGGCCCCAAAACTAAATAAACAATAAATACGAACAAAGTTATAATAAGAAGCTATTAATAAACCATCGGTAAATTATGGTGGTAAATCAAGGGAAATTTATAAGCGCCGAATAAGAACGAGAGCAGATGATTGGAATGAAGTATAACTTTAACAAAAAAAGCAAATTAAAATAAACATACCTTCGTTTAAAAACCTGCACTAAAATCACACACACAACACAATTGTCATTTTTAGGATAACACGGTGTCTAATTTCACAAAATCCACAATATCACAAAGATGAGATTACCTATTTTTAGAAAAACTGTCTACAGATTGAACAAAATAAGCTGAGCATTCAATCATATAGACAGCATCTCGGGAAATAAGTTCCTTGCTAATATTTCCATGTAAAAAAACACAACATTCTACTTTCTCGCACCTAATACTAGCGTAATTCACAACCATGATAGAAGTATAAAATTATCGAATGTTGATATTATCGGTTTCATGCAGGAAGTTTCATTGATAAGGTGTTTACAATTTTTGAAATAATTCTAGCATACTGGGTGTTTAAAACTTAAGAAGAGAATGTTTATTAAAATTTTAGAAAAAAACAGATACTAAACTCTGTAATTGACAAAATAAAATTTAACTGCTTCTATTAACCTAATGTATATGCAAAAAAATCCAACTACCACCCACGGGAAAAATTCATAAAATATACCTCATATCGAAGATGTAGATTAAGTGAAAACTATACAAAAAATTCCAACCATCCCGTGTTTACGTAATATTAAAATGTATCACGTGACACTTAATATATAATTTTCAATACTACGTTACCAACATAGCACTTTCTCGCGATGGAATAATTTTTACTTTCCCATTAAATTTCTTTCTCGCTATAATATTTAAATTTCTGCCATTTAATAATTTACCCGCATTGTACTTTTTTCAAAATATAAACATAACATCATAATTTAATCAACTAGCTTTACCAACATGATAATCCCCGCCAATAATTTACCAACATTATACTTTTTTATCAAATTTATATCAATAATGAACAGTGTCACCAACGCCAACATGATACTTTCCCTCCATTTCATACATTTAGATGTTATTTTTAATTTTAATAAAGTTCAAAGATTTTACACAGGCGGGCTTCAGGGGTAAAAGGTTCAAAAATTATCAACATAATCTAACATTTCAACAGCTGTTCACAACATAACACTTTCTCGCGATGCAATAATTTTTATTTTCTCACTGTAATATTCAAATACAACGTCACCAACATAGTACTTTCTCATCAAATTTATTTACCGATATAATATTTAAATTTCCGTCATTTAATAATTTACCCACATGATACTTTTTTCATCAAATGTATCTCTTTCACTCATTTAGACATCATTTTTAATCGGAATAAATTTCAAAGATTTTACATGTGTGGGCTTCAGGGGATAAAAGGTTCAAATATTATCAACATAATCTAACATTTCAACAGCTGTTCACAGTGTCACCAACATGATACTTTCCCTAAATTTCACACATTTAGACGTCATTTTTAATTGGAATAAATTTTACATGTGTGGGCTTCAGGGGATAAAAGGTTCAAATATTATCAACATAATCTAACATTTCAACAGCTGTTCACAGTGTCACCAACATGATACTTTCCCTAAATTTCACACATTTAGACGTCATTTTTAATTGGAATAAATTTTACATGGGTGGGCTTCAGGGGATAAAAGGTTCAAATATTATCAACATAATCTAACATTTCAACAGCTGTTCACAGTGTCACCAACATGATACTTTCCCTAAATTTCACACATTTAGACGTCATTTTTAATTGGAATAAATTTTACATGGGTGGGCTTCAGGGGTAAAAGGTTCAAAAATTAGCGACATAACCTAACATTTCAACAGCTGTTCACAGTGTTACCAACATGATACTTTCCCTAAATTTCATATATTTAGACATCATTTTTAATTAGAATAAAGTTCAAAGATTTTACATGGGTGGGCTTCAGGGGGTAAAAGGCTCAAATATTATCAACATAATCTAACATTTCAACAGCTATTCACAACGTTACCAACATATACAATAAAAGGCGTGCAATAGAGATTTTTATTAATTTAACGGTTCTTAATAGATTAACGTAGCAATAAATACAACGCTACCAACATGATACTAGGGCGTAGAATTCTTACAAATAAAAAATCCTCAATGTATTTGAAACATGCACCGAAACGGTTTTTAGCACAACGGATAGGGTAGAATTGAGCATAGATATTAATATTTTTACGATATATTTTATTCTTCATTTTCAAACTTAATTGTTACAATCATTTTTTCATTAATAATATTTCTATAGCGATTTAAATCAATTTTTCCGTCTTCTCATATGACATATTATTTTTGTAATACATCCAATCGTGAAAATAATAAATTTCTACTATTTCGCCAGAATCATCATTCATAGTAATTTCCATTGTAAGTGTTGGTTCATCATCAGCATCTACATATTCAGCCTGAAAACCTACCGCGACATCTATTGTTGGGAAATTTCCAAATTCATCTTTAAAATATTCTTTAGAGAAACATGTGTCATACTCATAAACATCCACAGTTATATTATCAACAGTAATATATGCCTCTATTTGGTTAAGATCAAGACTTCCCATGACGTCAACGTTCGTGATGAAAATGATTAGGGTGAATATTGTTTAGTTTATTATATTAGCTTCACTCCTATTGTTGTGGGAATGTCAAAAGGTTAATGGGTCACGGGATCATCCAGCAGTAACTTCATCGGACTAAAATCAAGCGTAGAATTCAACCTCATTATTATTAGTTCAAATTGAACGCGGAAAACAATATTTGAAATGTAACGTAGAATATATAGGTTCATATTGTTCCAATTTTTATGGGAAAAACAGTAATGTAGTTCAAATGTGGATATCCTCGCACACACTAAACGATGTTCAAAAAATCTCCAGACTGATCAAGGTACGGAATTTTTCAACCCAAAATTTCAAAGTATAATGAAAAAACATATTATAAACCACTATAATACATGGTCTGTTATAAAGGCTTCAATGCCAGAGAGAGTAATAAAGACGTTAAAATTCAAACTATACAAATATTTCAGTTTAAATGAGTCGTACAAGTGGTTAGATGAATTACCGAAAATTACAAATCATACAACGAGACTAGGCATAATAGCAAAACCAAATTCAAGCCAATCAACGTCAACAAATCCAACGAACAGAAAATTATTAATAAATGTTATAGTCATTTGAAAATTGCTGGACCACGTAAATTAAAAGTTGGTGATGTCGTACGCATAAGTAAAGCAAAACATGTTTTCGAAAAAGGTTATACGCAAAAATTGGACTACTGAACTATTTAAAATTAGCAAAGTTAAAATAACCAGCCCCCCGCTTCATATCTCATAGAAGATATGCATGGAGCACTGATCAAAGGGGCTTTTTACGATGAGGAACTTCAAAAAACAACCAATCCCGACATATATCTAGTGGAAAAGTTCTAAGACGTAAAAGCAAAAAAAAGATGTACGTTAAATGGCTTGGACTCACCAAAAAACATAATAGTTCGATTGACAATGATGATATCATCTAAGAAGTGTTACAAACCGGAGACAAATCGAGAAATACACTAGTTTTACATGTAATCTTATGGCAACACAAACACAAATTCCAACATTTAGGGGGCCTTTTTGAACAACAGTTCGTTCAAGTTTTTACCGTAGTGGGGTAACGTTATAAATATGACAAGCATCTAAGTTCATAATAGTTAGTCAAAATGTTTACTCCAACTTCGAGTGGTTACATTTCTGAAGGCAGTGAATTTGACGTTCCCCTAACTCCATCACCGCTATCATCGGTGCTCAGCGAAGACTATGATCGTGAACTTGATGCTGTTTTGGAAAAGTACGAAGAAGCAGCTAAGAACGAAGAACATTATCTTCTCTACACGCAATTCCTGCACGGTTTTTTTTGTCGAATTGGGTATGGTCTAAGTCCAGCAAGATCGTTTACTCCAGCTGAAGTCATGCACAAAGACCAATGGGAAAAAATATCTTTTAGTTCGTTTGAATGGGATCAATTGATATCCCAACTTCATGAAAATACGTTCAACAACGAAGAGGAGATCGTGTGTAGTGACTACTGCAAAATCCGTCAAGTCATCTACGACAACATAAAATTCATCAAAATTACCAAGCACAGCCTAGACTTTTTCCGGTCAGAAATGGACGTGATGAATCTTGTACATATAAATACTGAACTTTTAGTGCCATATATAAGAATGCTGGAAAAACTTGAACTTCCTGGTTATTATTATAATATACTTAATTTAGTTAAAAGTAGTTTTTTCGATGAAAATTATACGTTTTCAAGTGCTTTTAATAAATTGCAAACTTTTAAATATGTACAGAATAATTTAGAAAATATCGCTTTAAGTCAATTTATGTATTATTATAAGCATCGAATTGTAAATGATTTGGAGAGAATTCCATAAATTTTTTGAAAAAATTATTGTGTTTTATTTAAAAAAAAGTGAAGATAGCTGAACGAAAGTGTTTTAAACCGTTCGATTATCTCCACTTTGCTAATGTAGAAGCAAAAATTGGTAGTAATGCTTCAACTGTCAACATTGTAACGTCAGCAAACGCCATCAATTTCGTTATTTTTCATCGTTTTCATCGTTTTCGTCGTTTTTTGCATCGTATGTTGGAGAACGATAAAGGTCGAATATTGATGATGTTTGAATGTCTTCGTTGACTCGTCTTTTTATCGACGGTGATTGAATATCTTCATTGACTCGCCTTTTCACGCTTCTTTGTTGTTTACAGTTTCATGGTAAACATGTTTTTCACTCTCACACTTAGTCTCGCGATCTTTATCACTTGCGGTGTCCACACATTATCGTAAACATGTTTTTCATTTTCACGCTTCTTTGTGATTTCATCGCAAACATGTTTTTTGCTATCACCCTTCGTCTCCCATCCTTCATCACTTGAGGTGTCCACACATTATTGTAAATATGTTTTTTCATTCTCACGCTTCTTTATGGTTTACTTCATCGTAAACATGTTTTTCATTTTGATAATCCATATCAGTTGTGGTGTCAACACATTATCGTAAACATGTTTTTTCATTCTCACGCTTCTTTGTGGTTTACGGTTTCATTGTAAACATGTTTTTCGCTCTCACGCTTCGTCTCGCAACCTTCATCAGATCAAAGGGGTCTTTTGACGCATGACCAATGTGCGGTTGGAGGCATATAACTTCAGATCTAACGCTTCACGAGCGTTAGTTTCAACATAAGCAGTCAAGACTCCAACATGTCACAACAATTCAACGATATTAGTGAATTCAATATAACATCAACATCAGTGTACAGTGAAGATTATGGTGATATGAGCAGTCAAGACTTCAACATGTCGCAACAGTCAAACTATGACAGTGGATTCGTATCATCAGTGTCCAGCGTTCATTATAATTATGATCAAGATTTGGATAGAACGTTGAAAGTTCTAGAGAATGAAGTTAGATTAGAAACTCAACAACTACTTCAAACAACGTATCAGTTGGACTCTTTGAAAATCAGCAGTGGTCTGAGTCCAGCAAGATCCTTCAATCCAGCAGTCATTTTAAAGCAGTATAACAACGATTCTAGTAAAATATCTTTTGATCTCTGCGAATGGAGCAACGTTATCAATATACTACGTCAAAGAAATAATGATTTTTTTGATGAACCATTAAGCCAGTTAGCCGATGAGTATGAACCTGTGACTTTTCCTTGTGGAAACCTTGTTGAAATTGACCAACTCGTTCTTGACAATGTAAAGATGTTGGTAGTAAGAAAATATGAAATTAAATTTCTTCTACAACAACTTGATGTGAACCAGATAATTGACCTCGAGCAGAAGGTGATATCCCATAAACTTTCATTCTTAGAAGATCTAGCTTTTTGTGAATATTACCATGAAATTATTGACAATATTTTCAGCCATAAATATGCCGATCATACAGATCACACGGAGGATGCTGTAAATAGTAGACTTGAACTTTTCGCTTTCTTATGTAAAACTTTAAACGATAATATGTTACACTTCTTGTATAATAAAAAAATTTTAAAAATCTGTGTGTTTTTATTTCATAACGTGTTAAAAAACTGTTGAAAATTGACTGTTTTGACGCATGTGTTTTTAGGTGCGTTAAATGCGTCGAAAAAATGAATTTAAAAGCGTTGAAACCGTCACGTTTACAACGTTTTTTCACGTTTAGTTTTTTGAACCGTTAAAACTTTCCTTTTTTATCCACAAATGCACGTATTTCCCATAAGGAGAATGTGAAAAATAGAGTCAAAATCGATGGAAATATAGCGGTGTTTGACGTATTTTAACGCTTGAAAAAACTAAACGTGAAAAAGCGTTAAAAACGTCGAATTTACAACGGTTTTTAACGTTATTCTGCTCTGTCAGATACGTCAGCTAAGTCAGGCAGCTATGTCTGCTGCTAAGTCAGGTCGTTTACAAAAGATTACAAATTAAATGATATTAGGTGAAAAATATTCTCTCTCTATAATTTTGTAAAAAAGATGGTTTAAAAATATTTTCTCTCATTTTGAACAGCTCTCTTTTTTAATTTCAAAACAGCTTTTTCAGCGCGGTTTTGGCCAGGTATCCCATAACGGCATGCATGACATCTGTAACTAATAAGCTGTCTGCTGACTTTTTGCTTTACTACAGACTGCTGACCACATGAGTTACATAAAATACCCGCAAAAGAGTTGGAATCTATTGATGAGGAACGTCTAATTTGCAAAATATGCATGGATGACGAAATACAAACAGTGTGCCTACCTTGTCCTGCTGTCCTCTTTGCAAGCACAATATAGAGGCCATAAACAGACTTTATATTTAGCGATCTTTCTTTTAGATGCCTTCTCGTAACTTCCTTCGTAAATACAACTTGACGCCGATAGATGGACCATGCCAATCGATACTCCAACGATGATCCATACGTCAATGATCATGTTGATGTGAACGTTCACGTTGACGCAGTATCACGTGACGTATGCCTGGAGCACCGTATTGCGTGACTCACGCCCTTCTTATGGATCATCGTTGGAGTATCGATTGGCATGGTCCATCTATCGGCGTCAAGTTGTATTTACGAAGGAAGTTACGAGAAGGCATCTAAAAGAAAGATCGCTAAATATAAAGTCTGTTTATTGCCTCTATATTGTGCTTGCAAAGAGGACAGCAGGACAAGGTAGGCACACTGTTTGTATTTCGTCATCCATGCATATTTTGCAAATTAGACGTTCCTCATCAATAGATTCCAACTCTTTTGCGGGTATTTTATGTAACTCATGTGGTCAGCAGTCTGTAGTAAAGCAAAAAGTCAGCAGACAGCTTATTAGTTACAGATGTCATGCATGCCGTTATGGGATACCTGGCCAAAACCGCGCTGAAAAAGCTGTTTTGAAATTAAAAAAGAGAGCTGTTCAAAATGAGAGAAAATATTTTTAAACCATCTTTTTTACAAAATTATAGAGAGAGAATATTTTTCACCTAATATCATTTAATTTGTAATCTTTTGTAAACGACCTGACTTAGCAGCAGACATAGCTGCCTGACTTAGCTGACGTATCTGACAGAGCAGAATAACGTTAAAAACCGTTGTAAATTCGACGTTTTTAACGCTTTTTCACGTTTAGTTTTTTCAAGCGTTAAAATACGTCAAACACCGCTATATTTCCATCGATTTTGACTCTATTTTTCACATTCTCCTTATGGGAAATACGTGCATTTGTGGATAAAAAAGGAAAGTTTTAACGGTTCAAAAAACTAAACGTGAAAAAACGTTGTAAACGTGACGGTTTCAACGCTTTTAAATTCATTTTTTCGACGCATTTAACGCACCTAAAAACACATGCGTCAAAACAGTCAATTTTCAACAGTTTTTTAACACGTTATGAAATAAAAACACACAGATTTTTAAAATTTTTTTATTATACAAGAAGTGTAACATATTATCGTTTAAAGTTTTACATAAGAAAGCGAAAAGTTCAAGTCTACTATTTACAGCATCCTCCGTGTGATCTGTATGATCGGCATATTTATGGCTGAAAATATTGTCAATAATTTCATGGTAATATTCACAAAAAGCTAGATCTTCTAAGAATGAAAGTTTATGGGATATCACCTTCTGCTCGAGGTCAATTATCTGGTTCACATCAAGTTGTTGTAGAAGAAATTTAATTTCATATTTTCTTACTACCAACATCTTTACATTGTCAAGAACGAGTTGGTCAATTTCAACAAGGTTTCCACAAGGAAAAGTCACAGGTTCATACTCATCGGCTAACTGGCTTAATGGTTCATCAAAAAAATCATTATTTCTTTGACGTAGTATATTGATAACGTTGCTCCATTCGCAGAGATCAAAAGATATTTTACTAGAATCGTTGTTATACTGCTTTAAAATGACTGCTGGATTGAAGGATCTTGCTGGACTCAGACCACTGCTGATTTTCAAAGAGTCCAACTGATACGTTGTTTGAAGTAGTTGTTGAGTTTCTAATCTAACTTCATTCTCTAGAACTTTCAACGTTCTATCCAAATCTTGATCATAATTATAATGAACGCTGGACACTGATGATACGAATCCACTGTCATAGTTTGACTGTTGCGACATGTTGAAGTCTTGACTGCTCATATCACCATAATCTTCACTGTACACTGATGTTGATGTTATATTGAATTCACTAATATCGTTGAATTGTTGTGACATGTTGGAGTCTTGACTGCTTATGTTGAAACTAACGCTCGTGAAGCGTTAGATCTGAAGTTATATGCCTCCAACCGCACATTGGTCATGCGTCAAAAGACCCCTTTGATCTGATGAAGGTTGCGAGACGAAGCGTGAGAGCGAAAAACATGTTTACAATGAAACCGTAAACCACAAAGAAGCGTGAGAATGAAAAAACATGTTTACGATAATGTGTTGACACCACAACTGATATGGATTATCAAAATGAAAAACATGTTTACGATGAAGTAAACCATAAAGAAGCGTGAGAATGAAAAAACATATTTACAATAATGTGTGGACACCTCAAGTGATGAAGGATGGGAGACGAAGGGTGATAGCAAAAAACATGTTTGCGATGAAATCACAAAGAAGCGTGAAAATGAAAAACATGTTTACGATAATGTGTGGACACCGCAAGTGATAAAGATCGCGAGACTAAGTGTGAGAGTGAAAAACATGTTTACCATGAAACTGTAAACAACAAAGAAGCGTGAAAAGGCGAGTCAATGAAGATATTCAATCACCGTCGATAAAAAGACGAGTCAACGAAGACATTCAAACATCATCAATATTCGACCTTTATCGTTCTCCAACATACGATGCAAAAAACGACGAAAACGATGAAAACGATGAAAAATAACGAAATTGATGGCGTTTGCTGACGTTACAATGTTGACAGTTGAAGCATTACTACCAATTTTTGCTTCTACATTAGCAAAGTGGAGATAATCGAACGGTTTAAAACACTTTCGTTCAGCTATCTTCACTTTTTTTTAAATAAAACACAATAATTTTTTCAAAAAATTTATGGAATTCTCTCCAAATCATTTACAATTCGATGCTTATAATAATACATAAATTGACTTAAAGCGATATTTTCTAAATTATTCTGTACATATTTAAAAGTTTGCAATTTATTAAAAGCACTTGAAAACGTATAATTTTCATCGAAAAAACTACTTTTAACTAAATTAAGTATATTATAATAATAACCAGGAAGTTCAAGTTTTTCCAGCATTCTTATATATGGCACTAAAAGTTCAGTATTTATATGTACAAGATTCATCACGTCCATTTCTGACCGGAAAAAGTCTAGGCTGTGCTTGGTAATTTTGATGAATTTTATGTTGTCGTAGATGACTTGACGGATTTTGCAGTAGTCACTACACACGATCTCCTCTTCGTTGTTGAACGTATTTTCATGAAGTTGGGATATCAATTGATCCCATTCAAACGAACTAAAAGATATTTTTTCCCATTGGTCTTTGTGCATGACTTCAGCTGGAGTAAACGATCTTGCTGGACTTAGACCATACCCAATTCGACAAAAAAAACCGTGCAGGAATTGCGTGTAGAGAAGATAATGTTCTTCGTTCTTAGCTGCTTCTTCGTACTTTTCCAAAACAGCATCAAGTTCACGATCATAGTCTTCGCTGAGCACCGATGATAGCGGTGATGGAGTTAGGGGAACGTCAAATTCACTGCCTTCAGAAATGTAACCACTCGAAGTTGGAGTAAACATTTTGACTAACTATTATGAACTTAGATGCTTGTCATATTTATAACGTTACCCCACTACGGTAAAAACTTGAACGAACTGTTGTTCAAAAAGGCCCCCTAAATGTTGGAATTTGTGTTTGTGTTGCCATAAGATTACATGTAAAACTAGTGTATTTCTCGATTTGTCTCCGGTTTGTAACACTTCTTAGATGATATCATCATTGTCAATCGAACTATTATGTTTTTTGGTGAGTCCAAGCCATTTAACGTACATCTTTTTTTTGCTTTTACGTCTTAGAACTTTTCCACTAGATATATGTCGGGATTGGTTGTTTTTTGAAGTTCCTCATCGTAAAAAGCCCCTTTGATCAGTGCTCCATGCATATCTTCTATGAGATATGAAGCGGGGGGCTGGTTATTTTAACTTTGCTAATTTTAAATAGTTCAGTAGTCCAATTTTTGCGTATAACCTTTTTCGAAAACATGTTTTGCTTTACTTATGCGTACGACATCACCAACTTTTAATTTACGTGGTCCAGCAATTTTCAAATGACTATAACATTTATTAATAATTTTCTGTTCGTTGGATTTGTTGACGTTGATTGGCTTGAATTTGGTTTTGCTATTATGCCTAGTCTCGTTGTATGATTTGTAATTTTCGGTAATTCATCTAACCACTTGTACGACTCATTTAAACTGAAATATTTGTATAGTTTTGAATTTTAACGTCTTGTGGATTTTGTGAAATTAGACACCGTGTTATCCTAAAAATGACAATTGTGTTGTGTGTGTGATTTTAGTGCAGGTTTTTAAACGAAGGTATGTTTATTTTAATTTGCTTTTTTTGTTAAAGTTATACTTCATTCCAATCATCTGCTCTCGTTCTTATTCGGCGCTTATAAATTTCCCTTGATTTACCACCATAATTTACCGATGGTTTATTAATAGCTTCTTATTATAACTTTGTTCGTATTTATTGTTTATTTAGTTTTGGGGCCAATAGGAGCTGTCAAGTATATCTCCATACCTCATCATAGAGAATAATATATACATTATTTTTCAAAAAAGTTATAAATATTAAAACAAAAATATTAAAAATGAAATTATTCCTATTTGCTGTAAAATTTTAAACACTCTGTATTATTGGACGGGGAAAAATCTTTCAATTTATTAAAATACAGAATATTCTAAAAAATGAAATGATAAAATTCGTTCTCAAGGTTTTTTAGTTATTTTTCAACCTTATCAGTTTCCTGTTTGTTTGTTTATGTGTGTGAGACTGACATTTTTATAGCTATTCATTTCTTAGTGTTTTTTTTTCAAAAAATGTTTTCGAGCATCTGTACTTATTATTACATATTTAACGATGGCTACATGGGTGAGCGTTCTTATTTTGGTCAGTCTGTAGGCAGCTGCCCAAAAGTGTTTTTTCATCAGTTATCCCTGGCTATGGAATTTAACATGATTATTTTATCGTTTTTTTCTAGCCATCACCTCTGGATAACTCCAGCGTGCTAGTTCAGTGTTTACCCCGTGCTTCTAGTAGTTTTATGTGTGTGCGTGTGCTGTTTTTTAAAAGGTATGTTTTTTTCTTTTCGGTAATCCCTTTTCAAGCCGCGAGCTGTCATGGCCGCCATATTTCGCGCCCTTTTCTCTTGAACTACCCTATCTCAACGATCTGACCATCTCGGCCCATCCCCCTCTAAACTGTACCGCAGCCTCCTGTCATTAAGCTAATGTTTCTTTATGGAGAATTTACTATAATAATTCAAACATGGTTCTGCTACTACGATCAACAGTCGTTTTCCCACGCCATCTGTCAATTCTATCATTCTGTCAATTCTGTCATTCTGTCAATTCTGTCATTCTGTCAATTCTGTCATTCTGTCAATTCTGTCATTCTGTCAATTCTGTCAATTCTTCTTTCCCAACATGTGCTCAGGCCCCGCCCCCTATTTAGCGCGGCCAATCACGAAAGTGTGCTCAAACTGTTGTGTTCTATATGTGTCATATTACTACTAATTCAGAACGAACTTCCTATAGGTAAGTCGTTTGTTCTTTAAATTATCATCTACAAACAGTTTTTCGTTAAAAAAAAAGAAAAACAACCTAACCTAACTTTAATTTTATTGTGAGATCCATTTTTTTATGATTTCGTTTAGTGACAGTTGTAAAATAATTTTATCTACAACTGTCATGTAATGACACTGATTTGACACTTATTTGAATTTTGTAATGACGTATATTACCGCACTAGTGCGTTACTGAAATTATTACCGCACTAGTGCGGTAATGATGCGGAACTAATAGTTAATCAAAATTAATCATTTATTTAACAAAACGGAACAAATATAACATTAATAATAAACAATATAAAAAAATTATTTGTTATAGATATTTATAGTATAATCTTTGCAATCGTACAAATTAATTACACCATTTCTCATATTTGTCATAAGTTAAATGATATCTTTCACGTGATTTCTGTGGTACCAAATTTTCTATAACGCCGGTTGCTGCATTGTAAATATCTTGTGGAAGATCATCTTCACTTGAAGACATTATAATTGATTTAAGTCAGAATTTTTAAGATTTTAGACGCCACTTTGACAGAAGTTGATTATTAATTCCGTTGCTATTGTTACAAAATACTCACAGATTACTTGTATTCTCAAATAGTCAATTTTAACGATATGCCGACATAATTTTATTCAATATAATTTTGAATTTTCGGAGTTGTAGATAAAATATTGTACAATATTCGTGCGGTAACACATTATTAATATACTTATGTGATTGCCCAACTCGTGCTGACGCACTCGTTGGGCAATTTTCACATGCGTATATTAATAATGTTCATACCGCACTTATATCGTAAATATCTAATAATTCATAATTTTAAGATTAAAAACTATATTATACCAAACAATTAAAATGCTGATTATTTAAAAACTTACCTGGTTGTCGCATGTGCTCTGAAATTTCTTTCCAGCAGTTATTTTTGCGTTCCTGATTTGAATAATTTTTGTTAGAAAAATCATACAATTCCTTGTACCCGCTCACAAGAATTATTAATTTTTCTTCGTTCATTTTTCTCTTCCGTCGTCAAAAATCAGCGCGTACTTCTTCACTCCACGACGGAACGCAACGAACTAACGGCAAAAGTATTCTCGCCAGGCAGTTCCGCCGACGAGCGAAAGCTGCGTTGCCGTCCGTTGCCGAGTAGTGCGCGCTGTTTCGTTAACGTACCAGGTAAAAATAAATTCGCGTTCCGTAGCGGGATGGTCCGTTGCTGGCCGGGCTGGTCTAGTGCGCGCGAGCCTTGAGTCAACGATTTCAGGTTGCATTTTAATAAATTTGAGCATTGTTGCTAATAGGTTCGGCGCAGATATTTAGCCCATCAGAAAATCCACTACCTCTAAACACTAATGGTACGGCTCGCAACCACTTTTAATACCCGTGTGCACACTGGATGAGGTGTATGGACGTAAAAATTTTTGTTGGTTCGGTCTCGATCGTCTCCGATGTATCGGTTATGGAGGGGGTGACCCAAATAACAAAATTGCGAATAAACCTGTGATTTGCGGCGGGGGATGGCAGTTTTCTCTCAATAGACTAGTGCGTTATACCGAGCGTTGTTATTAGTGGAAATTTTCGTTTATTTTTGTTCCTACACCGCGTGCTGGGTGTGAATCGTACGGCACTAAAATGGCACAAAAACGAAAAAATCGTCAACCTTTGACCAATGAGGATTTAGAGAGGTTAGTTATGGAATCTGACGACGAAATATTAGATCCAAGTGCAAATTATGCTGAAGGACGGCGGCTGGCTCCCATAGAGTAGTGAGTCTGAATCAGATGTGTCCGAGGTAGAAGATGATGAGCAAACTACTCCTTTACCGCCTACTACCGCCCCGACGGCAACCGCCACTGTTTCAACAAGCTCCAAACCTAGTTGGACCTCTGTTCCAAACGTGAATCCGCAGGGAATCCAATTTGCTTGTGAATTTCGTATATTTTCTTTTTGTATTTTTCTACACAGATACTAATCCAGTTGATTTTTTCAAATTGTTGGACGACACATTTAATGAGTTGCTGACCAATGAAATAAATAAATATGCCAAACACACATTTTTGAAAGATGAATTTAAACAAAACTCAAGAATTACCAGGCGGAAAGACGTTACAGTGGATGAGTTCCGCACTTTTCGAGGATTGCTTTTTCATACAGGAACAGTTTCAATGAATAGGATCCAAGATTATTGGAAGAAAGACCGATTATTCAATTGCCCTATTTTTGCGGCGAAAATGAGTCGAGACCGATTCTTGATTATTTTGCGTTGCCTACATTTTCAAGAAAATCCAAAGCCTACTGACCCGAAACCTCAAGATAGATATAAAATACGGCCAGTTTTGAACTATTTCAATCAAAAAATGGAAAACATTTATTACCCTGGACAAAATTTGTCTCTTGACGAGTCTATGGTACTATGGAGGGGCAGACTAGTATTCAGGCAGTACATCAAGAACAAGAGACATAAATGTGGGATCAAATTGTACATGCTCACTGAACCTGACGGTCTCATCTTGAAATTTGCAGTCTGTACCAGCGTGTTAGATGATTTTGGAGGAACCGGGCATGCAGCAAATATAGTACTTTATTTGATGCAAGAAAAACTCGATGTTGGACATAGTTTATTCATGGATAATTATTACAATAGTTACCGCCTGGCACTACAGCTTCTTAATAGGAAGACCCTGTGTTCAGGTACTCTACGAATAGACAAAGGATCTACCAGCAGAGATAAAATCAGCAAAGATAGCAAAAGTCGATACTATGGCATTATATTCTGATGGCGTCATGGTGGGACTGTGGCGTGACAAGAGACAAGTCTCTTATATTTCTACAGAATTCCTCAACGACATGATACGGGATTTTAATAGAAGAGGCCAGGAAAAGGAAAAACCAGAAGCCATAGTGATGTACAACAAATACATGGGAGGCGTAGACCGCCAGGGCCAGTTTATGGCTTATTACCCCATTTCCAGAAAATGCCTCAGGTGGTATCAAAAAATTTAAATACATGTTTTGTAACTGTTGTTACTGAACTCATATTTTCTTTTCAAAGAATACGGTTCCAATAAACGAATGACGTTCTATGAATTCAGACTGCATATAATAAGATATTTGTTGAAATTGGATGACATGCCGGCGCCCGGACATGCACCTCAGACATCCAAAACGCACCTCCCGCAGTCGTTTCCTCCTAGCGCTACAAGAAAAGGAGCTAAAGTAAAAAGATGTAGGGTGTGTATAAGCAAAGACAAAAGGAAGGATACAGCTTATTTTTGCGACGCGTGTCCAAATAAACCAGCTTTTTGTCTAACTAAAGCCTTGCTTTTCTGAGCACCATGAAAAAAAATAATTTTTATTCTGATGCAATATTTGGAATGGAAGAATGACTTTTATTTTGATCGTATCTTATTATTTTTTATTACCAAGGCAATTTTAAGTTTAGTGATTTTGACGCCAAGTATTTTTTTAAGTTTAGTGATTTTGACGCCAAGTTTTGTTTTTTTGTTGCAGTTTTTTTTTCAATAAAAGTTTTTATTTTTCCAAATTAGGTATTGTTTTAATATTTTGAATCACCTGAGAGCAATTATATGACAAAACATTCGTTCGACGACAATTGTCTTCAGTCAGCACCCAGAATGAGTTATTAGACCTGTGTGCGCACGACGACAATTGTCGTCAAGGCCCTTTTGGTACTTGGGCAAGGTTTTCTTTGACTGGTAAGTGTTTTTTTCTCGGATGTGAACGTAGTAGAGGCAAAAAATTCAAAAAAGTCACATCAGCCATCGGGTCGAATTTCCATTTTATTAGGTCAGCAGCGAACGTGTTAAAAGGTGAATGGAATTATGTCTTAACATGTGTTAGATTCCAGTATTTTACCCCAACAAACCGAACGCACCTGTAGCTTTGATGATGGATGTGAGGTGCGCGGGGAGAACGGGTTGTACCGGTTCGAGAATCCTGTACCCTCCATCAATGAAACAGAATGTATCGAATCTATTATGCTCATTTCTGAGGGTGACTGGCTGGCTCAAGTCCAAAGCCAGGATTCACAAATTCAACAAATAAAAACAATTTTAGAATCCGTTCAAGTAGATGAAGAAAAAGAAGTTTTTAACAATGACGATTTAAGGGCACGTAAAATTTTTAAATTAACAGAAAATAGATAAAACTATTCAACGAATAAAAGACCGGTACTGATTCCCCAAACTGACAAAATTTATCAATAAATATGTTAAATCTTGTCTTAGTTGCCAATGTCATAAAGCGCAATCGGGTAAGAAATATGGATTCTTATTTTCCATTGTAAAATATGATCGCCCATTTCATAAGCTGCATATGGATCATGTAGGGCCATTCGTGGAAACTAAGAATAGTAACAAATATATATTGGCGATAGTAGACGCATTTACAAGATTCACATTTATCACAGCAGTACCGAATACCAAAACTACACCAGTAAATAAATAATTAAATTATCTAGTAAGCATTTTCGGGTCTCCGACGCGAATTATCTGACGCAGGGGCCGCCTTCACATCAGACAAACTACAGTTTTGTGTAGAAAAAGGAATTCGCCATTATCACACCGCAGTGGCTATACCTAGAGCGAATCGACAGGTCGAAAGGTTCAATATAAAACAATATTAGATGCTTTAGCCGCAAGTGGAGCTAGTCCTAATTTAGATGAATGAGACTCCAATATTGAAAAAATCCAACTGGGTATCAACAGTACAATCAATAAAACAATTCGATGTAGCCCAGGTGAAGTTTTATTAGGCATTAAATTAAGCACGGAGGGTGATCGATTTGTGAATCACGTGATAGAGCAAGCGAAAACAGATGTAACAAAACTAAGGGAAGACGTGGCTAGACGCTTAAAGGAAAACAGAAAAAACAAGATGGGTATCACAATAGCAAACGAATAATAAATTGGCGATAAAGTTCTGGTAAAAGTCATAAACTTTGAAAGTGATGGAAGAAGTAAAAAGTTGCTAGAAAATATATTACCCCACGAAGTTCCAACAACGGTTTATATACCAACAAAAGGATATAAATACGGTGATTTTAAAAATTTTTATTAAAATCCAAACCTCTACGGCTACTGGCTTTATTAAAATCTGCAGATAAAGAACTTATAGATTGTATTTGTGGGCGTGTATGTAACACTATAAAGGGTAACACGCAACTTAGAATCACGCACAGGAATAAAGTATCAAATCATCTGTAATAAGGAAACTTGCTAATAAAAGAGAACCCTTGCAAAAAAATGAAAAGATTCTCATACAAAAATGTGGTCCAATTTTAGACTTGATATTGGGACCTCTCATATCTGGTGTGTTAAGTAGTTTTTTTAATAAATAGAAATGGAGAATTCAAAGAAAACATGTTTTTCATCGATCGCGAGTTTTCAAAAGACACAAGAATTACATGAAAGACAACCAAATACATTATCTAAATTAGATAAAGAAATGCATGACAGTTTACTTTCTAAATTTCCCGGACCAAGAACAATGGAAAATGTTCTGCAAAGATTTTTAATTTTTTTCAAAATCTTCAAGAAACTATTAAAATTTCCGTAGTGGAGGATGTTAAAGGACAATATGGAGGGATAAGCTTTGAAAATATTGTACGTTAGTAACTATATTAAGCCAAAAACCCTCATTTTTAGATGTAAATTTCCAGAAGGAATTTTAAGGTTCAATCTTCTTGATTTTTTGCTCATTTCAAGGTCACATATCGAGCCGGTGACATTACGTCCGCGGATCGTCTCAGAGTGCATGAAGACAACATTAAAATCTCACGTGTTCGTTTTATCCCCATATTTTTAGCTAGACATATATTTTAATTTTTAGTCTTAATTTGATTCAAAAATTTTTAATTAATCACGTCCTTTCGTTTAGCGAGTAACACGCTTGAATATTCTTAGCAATTAATTGATCACAATGAAGTAGTCAAGTTATAACTTAGTAGTGGCATTCCTTATCTCAAGCGAGTAAGAAATTAAGTCTATATACCTAATTCATTTTGAGTAATTTGAATTTTCTTTCTGAATATTTTTAACTAACTGCTTTATGTTGGTTTTTCCAAATATTTTTACTCTGTAATATATTTCTTATTATACTTCTTTGAAAACACCTTATTAGTAATATTGTAAGATTTTTCGGGCTAGCGCACGGAAAACTATGAGAATAACCATGGAAACGAATCATACATGCCAAACACTGTTTTGTCAGCATTGTTTATTCTCTGTCAATCAAATTTATGCCAACAAAATGAACTCAGAAAAAAATCCCGAAATTCCCGATAATATCCTAGAGCAAGCGGCACGAGCGACCGCTAATTTATTACCGGTACCTAAAGAGTAGTTTGGCCATATAAAAGATAATGACATCAACAAATATCCAAAAACTATTGCTTTCCTGAAGCGTCAAGCTGTAGGATATATTCCAAAAAAGTTCAAAGTTTTGACAGCAGAAAAAGTAACAAAATTTTTATGTGAAGCTCCAGATGAACAATATCTACTACCCAAAGCAATTTTAGTACAGTATTTGTTAACGCTGCTTTGATAGTATAGTTATAGTTCGTTGATTTTCAATATTCTTATTTTAGTAGTTCCAAGTTTCTTTTGTGTCTTTTTTATGTAATATTTTATTATTATGTTTTCATTTTCAACGAACTATAATAAAAAGTATCGTTCATTACACGTCCATAAATGCTTTTCCGTGCTTGCATGACTTGCATGAATTTGTCACGCGCGCACGTAAAAAGTCTATTTTCTGGACTCCCAATGAAATATACTATTATCGCCTACCGTCAATAAAGTCATACATTACCATAGCGATTTTCGGAAGTACAGAAACACTTTATCAACATAGCCATGGCTATGACATGACAGAAATGGTTTGTAGCTGTCACTTAAAGCATTTTTCTTTCTGTTCACTTTGTCGCAATAAAATGTAATAAGTAATATCTTTTTTCAATTATAAATTTTTATGGTTGGCGATAAAATGTTGTATGCACCACGTCAGTAAAGTGTCTTTATCGAACTCGCCTGTTACTCGCCTCGCTCGCTCGGCTTATAATCTCAGACTCGTTCGATAAAGTATCACTTTACTGACTTGGTACATAAATAACTATTATGAGAATATTTTCAATTCTGTAAAAATTAGGATAATTTGTTATAACGGTTTTAATTTTCGTGTTACTTTTTTACATTTTATAAATGTACTTTTAGTTTATTTATTTTATACATGGAAGATTTATTTATTTTTTAGTTTATTATTTTTAAGATTCTTAAAAAAAATCATGATGATAGGCAACTTAATTTTTTCTTAATTAAGCTGCTATTTTGATTAAGACATCACCGAAATGAAACAAAGTTTGATGGTGTTTTCTTCAAGTAAGGACCAACATTTTAGAGTAAGTAACGGACAGACATTCTCAGGTAGTTCCAAAATCGGTCTAGATACATTCTCAATTTATAGTATAAATGGTGGAATTCACCTAACTTACGCCTTTCCCCTACTTTTAACTTGTCGAATATTCGACGCGTAGCTACGTTCCAACTCTGAAATACCAATCGCGACCCTCGTCGCTCCTACTATGAACAATCCTTAAGTGTGTTTATTTTTGAAAATCTTCAATAAATTAAAAATTCATCATTATAAAAAAACTGAATGATTCACAGAATACCTTAGATTTTTTTATCACATTGAAATACCAGGATCGAAACTTTCAACCTATTAGTTTTATTATCAACATCCAACGTGTTAAAAAAATAGTTCAACAGTTTTTGATATAAAACTAATGAAATAGTAGAAAAGTACACCAGCACTCATGGGATGTTTTTTTTTTGACAATAACTTACATTCTTGTTTTCCAGAACTTGTAAATTATTATGTCGCTGTTGTTTTTCCAATAGCATCGGTTTCTACAGAATGAAGTGCTTCTGCACTCAAAAAAAATTAAACCATATATTCGTATTACTAGTGTTCAACCACGATTAAGCAACATGGTTAAAAAGGCAATTGAAAAAATCGAAAGTGACAAGTAACAGATTGTTTTGCGGAAAAATCACGGAGTTCCTCTTATTCTTAAAAATATAATAATTTTAATTGTATATATTGAAGTATTTTTGGAATGTGCTTCTAAGTCAGAATTTAAGTAGGTGATGTTTGATTTACTACATTCTTCCCATAAACCTTTCCTTTTAATCACTTTCTTTCTAGGTAAGTCTTCTACTCCCCTACGTTGGTTGGTTCCTTCCTGCATGATAGGTTCATAACGTAAGTAAAAAATTTCCCAATATTTTAGTTTCTAGAAATAAAACTATTTTATAGCCTGCCTCATTATCTTGGGAGGCCACGAGCTGCCACTGGTAGTTCTGAGGCACCTAATTAACATGTTTGACATTTTTTAAGAATATTGACTTCAAATGGCTTTTGAAGAGATATTCTGCTGACTCTTTTTCAGTGGTAAATGGAACAGATCACGTCGCGCTAAACACCTGACAATAAAGACGTTGAATAAGCTGCTCCTCCAAACTCTAACAAAAAAACTCCTCTAATTAAAGCATATTATAGAGATGAGAGTTTCTCGATGAGACTCTGATGTAGGTGGATTGTTATTAAGAATCAGTGATTAAATTCCATTAAAATGTATTCCTTCGCATGCATATATTTGTTTTTTGGGTGTATGTACATATTATTAATGCATCTAATGTAACTCGAATAAGTAAATTTTGACAAATTTTTCAACACTACTTTAACTGTCAGTAGATAGAACGTCCTTTAACTTTAACGGTTCTGTAACTAACGACAATGACGTTTAGATTGTGACAATTGTACAAGAAATCAACTCATTAAATTTTATTCTAAACGTCATCGCCTTTAGTTATTGAATCTTTAAAGTTAAAGGACGTTCTATCTACTGGCAGTAAGACCTCCAAAATTTGTCAAAACTTTGTTGCTCAGCTGTGATTTAAAAACAACCAATAAAATATATTTATTGAAACAGAAAAATATAAAATAAATTAAATTTGACTTTTTCAGGCGGGTTCCTCTTATGAATACATAAATCCGGTTCAGTCAAAGTACCTCTAAGTTGGATTCAGAAAATCATGAAGGATTAAAAGGATTACGTTCCATCAGGCAGTCTGAAAAAAAAAGAAAAAATTGTTAATATTGAGATGATTTTTCCATTACCACTGTGAAATTGGCTATTTTAATTTTATAACTTATATGGAATAATAAAAATCCTAATTTTAATTGAATATAAAAAATCGAATGTGGCCAACATATAACCTCTCGCCATTTAAAAATTAAAAATTAGGGCGCCGCAGTCGCTTGCCATGTGGCTTCACTGCAGCATATTGGAGAGAAGCGTTGTGTAATAACTATTTTGAATAGCTACTAATTGAATCCAAGACAGCCAATTTCATTTTTTTAAGCAAATAATTAGCAAGATTTGAATTTAAATTTTAAGGCCGCAGTTTCACTGTATTTTAACGTATAAAAAGACGGGTTTACCAGTTCCAATTACGTTTAAATTTTACTGAACGAAGGAAAATTAAACTTTGGCAGCTTAAATTATAATGTTTAAAGAATGGAGTCTCCTATTTTTTATTTGTCCTGTTAATAAACTGAGTTTAAAAAAAATAAAAAAAAGTGATTTTTAAAATCAGAGATAAAAAGTAGGAGACTTCATTCTACGTATTTTTGTTAGTAAGCTCCTTGAATATTTCTTTATTTTATTCAGTATTTATTAAATCTAATTGGAAATAGAATTGAGAAATATATGTCAAAGGAGGGTATCGTTTTAAATGGGTGTTTTGGGTTTCTCATGAAAAAAATTTTTATGTTTCAAAAACTTGAAAATCCAAAAGAGGAAAACGAAAAAAAATGTTTTATATTAAAACTATAAGCTTAAAATGAATTTCCATTGCGAGAAATTCTAAATTACCTGATTTTTAGGGTGTATACGGACGGCTAAAATTATTAATAAATAAAACATATTTAATGCAAGAAATCTCTTTGAAATGAAAAAAAAAATACGTAGAATAAATCACTAATATTTTTAAAACTATTACATCCGTCTAAAAAAGCCCAAATATTTAACAATTGTTAACTGAAAAATCTAAGAACTGGAAAAGTTTGACATTTATTATTAATATCCAAGTTGTTAAACCAATTTTTAAATATGGCAACATCGCATGTCTTAACACAGAACCACAGTAGCTGCTATATGAGGTGGAGCTTTTGGGAGACAAATACTCATGATTGTGCGCATGCGTCGTTAATGTTAGATTAGGTTTTTTCTGATTATTTAGAATACAAATAAAAAAAACTATCATTTGGATTTAACAGGGGTTAATCAGTAATACAAAATTGCATTTATTTTGCATTTCACAAAAAAAAAAATTATGGAAATTTTGTCTCCCAATAGCTTCCCCTACTATGAGCCTTATACTGTGACAGAAACAGCTCCTTCTACTATGAGCTGTGACAGAACTAGGACTTTTATGTTTTTTTTTAACTCTAATATGTGTATTACCCGTATTGATAAGCAAAGACCAGGATTTATCAGATTTTTTACGATCAAACGTTTAATTTCAAATATTTAATATTTTTGAGACGTCTTAGACGTCAGTTTAAGAAAGAAGCGAAAGATGGCGCCAGTCGTCAATTTAAGTTTGAATTATCTATTTAAGCAAAGATGGCGTTACAATCGAAGTTATTTATTTAATTATATGCTTACCTTTTGCTACAAAATGCCCTATAATTATTGTGTCGCAATGTTCAAGAATAGTATTTTTAATAGTGATTCAAAAACTAGAATAAAAACGTAATTTCGACGCTAACTCCCCCTTGGTTATTTATAGTATTGAGGTGTAGTATTGCCGGTACTACAGAGAAAACTGTCGACTGTAAACCGAATTCAAATAAATCCGAGTGGCACCATCTTTCTCATATTTGTTTAACTGATCTACCTTAAGTACACAGATTTTTTTTAAATTATAGGTTGAATATAGGTTTAAAAAATAATAAAAAATAAGGGTTAAATTTTTATTACTCAGGTTTTTAATGGCCCATTAACCTAAAATCGAGCAAACACCCCATTCGTGTAAGAAGTTTAAATGTTAATCTTTTTATTGATCTAAATAGGATTACACTATAACGTCAAATAAAATATTACTAACACATTTTTTAAAAGCTTTATTCAAATATTTATCAATCTTAATTTTTTAAATTAACGTGAAAAGTATAGTTAGTATTGTTTGAAATATTGAAACGTTGATATTTTAAATCAGATGAAATGCCATTTAAATTAATACCTTTTGCTCTTCCATCCATTTGATGAAGTGTCTTTAGTGTCTTCTGATTTTTGCTGTATTAACCGCGATTCTGCTTTATTATTTTAGGTATCAATGTTAGAACTTATTTTTAAGTAATATGCAACCAGTAACAACTGTGGTGACAACAATAAATCTTATGTGATATATTGCAAATTAATTTTTGTATCTGTCATTTCGATGACAGCTGATGACATCACTAATTCAACCATTTTACATTATTATTTCTTATTTCCATTTTTTGTAGTAATAATACCAGTATTTATGATTTTAAAGTGTACCAATAAAAAAAATAGCAGAAAGTATTCGTGGATAACTGGTCTTTAAAACACTTGACCTATTTCGAGAAAAATCGCGCGTGTTCTATTAAATGACAGCTGGCCGCCATGTTGCCAAATCCTCCTTGTCAGTCCTTGTGATTTCAAAATTTCGAAATTAAAAAAAAGTATGTTCCGGGGCGTTTTAAAGAAAAAAATTTTGGGAAATCCATTTTTTTTTAAATATCTTTTAGTGAGAAAAATTTCGTACGGGGTCGCAAAAAACCCAAAAAACGATACCCTCCTTTATTTGTCATAATGGTGATTTTCGATAATTTCCTGTAATGTCTCAGTGCATACCCTCTCGAAAAGATGTCGCGACAATCAAATTAGATGACAATCATATAAAAACCATGTTACCAAACTTTTAGAAAAATCTGATTAGGTATTTTCGCGGAGCTAATCCTGAACTAGTTCAGAACACATTTAAGGATTACAAAGGCCACAAAGGAACAAGTTATTTGCGCATGTCCTATTCGGAATATATTCAGGATTTTTATGTACCGCCAACGCATAAAATGAAACTTATCTATGACATAATCTTTTGTTACTTAACAAAACAAATTAATATTAAATTTTCACGCAATTAATTTAATGATACAGAAGAAATTATTTTTATGGAATATTTGTTTCCAGATTTGGAATATTTGTCTCTCATTAGGGAATATTTGTCTCCCAATAGGCGCTAACAAAATTATTTTTATGGAAAATTCGTCTCCAGAGTTTTAATATTTGTCTCCAGATTTGGAATATTTGTCTCCACATTTGGAAAATTTGTCTCCACATTTGGAATATTTGTCTCTCATTATGGAATATGTGTCTTCCAATAGGCGCTAACAAAATTATTTTTGTGGAATATTTGTTTTCAGATTTGGAATATTTGTCTCCACATTTGGAATATTTGTCTCCCAATAGGCGCTCCTGTTTTGCCAAACTTTCCAGTTTCGCACTGCGTTCGGTATTGCTGCTGGTGATAAGATGTCGATATTGATCATGGGACTCTTGAGTAAACCGAATTTTTATTATTTTTCCGAGCGCATCAGTTATCTGCTAGGTTAAAACGAAATATTTATATTTGAGAAAATGAACAATCATGTTTTACTGTATATGTTGCAGGAGAATATTTTTTGATTTTGATAATGTAAATAAAAAATTCTGTGCAGTTTAAAAAAAAAGTCATAATCTCAAACACCAAAAAAATCCTATGCGCCAAATTTGAATGGAATCGGTTAATAATCATAAATTTCGTCCACCATTTTGTAGTCGCCATCTTGAATTTATTTGTTTTGAAAAAAAATCATAATCTCCCATTCCAAAAAAACCCCAATACCAATTTTGAAAAGAATCGGATAATAATCCCATATCTCGTCCGCCATCTTGAATTTATTAATTTTGAGAAAAAGTTCATAATCTGATGCACCAAAAATCCCCATATACCTATTTTGAATGGAATCGGTTAATAATCATAAATTTCGTCCACAATTTTGGAGTCGCGTTCATGAATATATTTATTTTGAAAAACAAATTCATAATCTCCGACCCCAAAAACACCCAAATACCAATTGTGAAAAGAATCTGATCATAATCACATATCTCGTCTGCCATCTTGAATTTATTAATTTTGAGAAAAAATTTGAAATTTCCAACCCAAAAAACCTCCATACGGCAATTTTGAAGGAAATCTGTCCGTCCGTAATGAAATATCTATAAAATATATTTGGGATTTATATTTATGATGATTTTACGTATTTATCGAAGATAAACAAACAAACAAAGTTAGTTTTACAGCATTGCCATATCCCAGCAGAGCTCAGAGATTTTCTTGCTCTTGGCATAAAATGAAATAAGATTAAAATTATATTGTATAGTAGACCAGATAAATAATATGAAATAAAATGTCACTACTAAAACGAGTAAATAATTTGGTCAAATGTATGCTGAAATAAATCGTAAATAAGACATATTGCTACATCTGTTGAATAATAGCTTTATGAAATTTGACTTTAATATGACATATGTCACATTTAGTTATTGGTCGCGTTCACCAGATGCAAACATAGGCAATCCGCTTGCCATTTTTTCTGCTGTACTAGTCGCTTACGTCAATCCTGTTTGTAAAGCGGTCGCCATTTTTATAAGCATTAAATATTTTTGCTTGGTTTTGTAAACACGTTTGGCAAACTGTGATTATGGAGGCAACTGGGTTTGAATTTGAATATGCAGTCGAGTATGTTTATGAAAATTTGATTTATAAAATAACAACAACTGACCACGTTCACAGCCTGTTATTAGAAGGTAAGCGTAAGAAAATGTATTTTTATTATTTGTATACGTAAATGTTGTTCTTTTGAGATTAGATGGTAATTATTTCCGTAAATATATTCAAGAAAATTCTAATACATTGGAAATTCAACCGTGCATGGAGAATAAGGAAAGTATTTCAGGTATGTATTGCTTAAATTTAACCAAACTTTTTAATTCAAAATGCCACTATTTTGCAGAAGTCAAAGACAAAGAATGCAACAAATTCACATGGAATTCGGGCAATACTAAATTGCTGATTTCTGAATATGGAAAAAGAATTAACGAATATCGTGATCCAAAAATTAAAAAAAAAATTATTTGGTCAAAAATAAAATATATATTCTTGAAGAACGGATATTGTGTAACAGAGGAAGATTTGGACCGCAAAATGAGGAATTTGAAGTATCATTATAAAACAATTAAAGACAATAATAAAAAACGAAAACAGGACGATAGAACTATTAATCATGGAGTGATATTATCATCACGTCCGCCTGCCACAGGCTCCTCAACCATGCAAGTTCATAATTCGGTGTCAATGACGGAAGAATATGGACAGTCAACATCCGTCCAGGAGTCTACTCCTAAAATGAGCGCAAGCACTCCTATGAGTAAAAACAAAACAAAGTTGGAAAAAGCTCATGAGGGAAGAGGGCTGTATCGTTTCCGGAAAACCCATTTGGAGTTAGAATCTCGACGAGTAGCTGCACTTGAAAATTTGGTGAAAGAGTTGGCAGAAAATAATCGGATTCAGCGAGAGAGGAATGAGAATTTAAAAAATCAAAAATTGATTTAACAGTTACTTTATTTTCATTAATAAAAAATCTGATGTGGCCAGCATATGACCTCTCGACATTTTTGAATGAAAAATTTACACGGTGGCACAAAAAAGTATGGAAAAAATTTACTTTTTTGTAAATCTGGCAACAATGGCAAAAGTTTTGAAAATTTTAATGATACGAAAATAAACTATAGTGTATACAAAATATATGTGTAAAACCTAATTGCCATTTTGTTTAGTAATGGCGTCATCACTCATAGCAACTGTCACTTCCGGTTGTCCGATTGACACCAAAATCTAATCAGCTCTAATCTATGGTATAAGAATCGTGTATGCAAAATTTCACAGCTCTAATCTATGGTATAAGAATCGTGTATGCAAAATTTCAAGTTTTTTAATTCAGTAGTTTTTGAGTTATCGTTACTACAACATCCATCCAAACACACACACACACTAACACACACACACACACACACAGACATCATCGCGAAAATATTAAAATCGTATTCTAGGGACCCCAAAACGTGTTTATCTATTGAAAACTCACTACCCAATTTTTAGCATGATTCCTATACCTCTCTTATCTGAAGGGCGAGAGGTAAAAATAGACGTCCATTTTCAGGGCCATCAATTATTTTTCGTTTGAATTTATTGCAAATATCCAAATGCCTGATGTGTCAAACACATTACTTTCCAGTCAAGTTATCATATACAATGAATATGGTTCATCTAATTATCATATTAAAAAAAGAAAAAAGTTATTTAAAACCATTAGCAGAATTATTTTTAATCAGGAAGTTGATTGTCTTTAGTATCAGTTTTATACTAAATATTTAAGCGTATTTTATGGCTAATTTATTGAAATAAAAGGACCAGAATGTGAGTTAAAATGTATTTGTTAAAAAATTGAAAAGAATTTCCCTTCTCTTATTTTCAGCTACCTGAATTATTGGTTCATTGTTTTCATGTAGATTTCCACCACCTTCTTCATTTTCTCCATGGAAGTCATCTAATATGTATTCGTTGAAACATCTAAATATTTTAGCCTACGAAATTTTCCTTTTAATAAACAAAATGCCAGATCAATTATTGATCTTATAGAAGATAATTTTATGTTATATGTTCGCTGTTCCCTTGTGAGATGACCATTATCTTGATATGGTTTCATTAATTTTCTGTATAAAGGTTAGGCTGAATCACCAATTAAATGAAAATTATTTGGTATTAATTCTTCAATTCTATTATACAGTGGACTTAACCTATAAACAAGGCTATCATGCATTCTACCTGGCATTCCTATGCAAACATCTGTGAATATGCCTTTATCATCACATACACCTGAAATAATAAGAATGGATATAATGACAGTAATAAAAGTGTCCTAAAAATGTTTACCTTGCAGAATGACAGAATTAACACCTTTTCTATTGTAATAATCAAATGCATTCCCTTCAGGCTGTTTAATTTGTATGTGGCACCCATCAATAGCACCTATAACACCTGGAAAGCCATGAGACCGGTTTTCAAATATGTTTTCTGTCTGTACATGCTGGTCTAAGTTTTGCCACCTTATGTAAGGGTGACTCATTTGTACAAGGTACTGCACTATTTCAAAAATATGCCATGTGCTGTACTTTTCGCAAAACCAAAACGGTCCCCAACAGAGAGGAAACTGTCTTGTTTACTGATTGTCCACAATGTAAATAACAATTTTTTTCTTAATGGCACTTGTGCAATTTCATATATTACAAATTGTTGCAACTGTTCTAACAATACCTACAAACAAAATACATTGATACTACAAGCATTTTTTTCTAAACGGAATTTCTAGTACCTCAAAGGTTTCTCGGGTCTTTCAACTGGAAAAAAGTTTCCGATATCCACTAGAGGTTCCGCCAAATCGATTGCTGCATGAACAACTCATGCAATATCAAATTCATTCATAACAAAAATGTTTACAGAACTACACACTATTTCAAACAATTGTTATTAAATATTTATAGGTTATATTATTTCTTCTTTCACTATGGCTTCTTCAACCAATGGCAATGTTTGTTGACACAAAACACAACCGTTCATCAGTTCATCAATTTTAAGCTAGGAAAATTAAATTGCAATTCACATTGTAGCAGTTCAAATTAGAGGCAAACTGAAATATTGTGTTCCATGGTCAATAAATAAATAGAAAGAAATTCGTTTAAAATCGTTCGAATCAGATGATAAAGGGATAAAAGCTTTTTATATTAACATGGCCGTTCATTTCAAATTAATAAAGTAAATAAATATAATCTTCTGAGATTTCACTCCGTCATGTACCTACTTAGTTTATATAGTGAAGGAGAGTGAAAACAATAGTTTTTATACTGTTTTGTTTTTGCAGTGTAAACGCTATTTTAACTTGTTGATAACTAGTAATAAATGTGATTTAAGCTCGATTCTTTTCATTATGGGTTCGTTCAACGAATATAATTTGAAATATATCAAAAAGTAAAATATTAAAATAAAGAAAAAATTAGACGACAGTCTAATTGATTTTTTGACGTATTTAGAAACAATTGACAAAAAAACTATGATATATTTCAAAATCCGTCCTTTCTTTCTTTTTGTGGGTTTAAGGAAATTAAACTCAAATTATACGTTACATTTGTTTTATTTAATAGGAAAAATACTTTCGTAGACTTTTCTTTTTTTTGTTAAATCGAACTTAGCTTGTCTTCGAGTTTCTTCTCAAGTTTCTAAGATCAGTAGAAACGTTGGTCCCAAAGGAGGGAAAGAAAACTTGCTCGTTCCTAAAAATTGTTCAGTATAAATGTTGTTCTAAAAACGACTTGTTCCAGAAAGAAACGTTTGGTTCACAAACTAAACTTGCTCCAAAAAAACTTGTAGTACCAAAGAAAACTTTCTCCGAAAGTACTTGTACCAAAAAACTTGTAGTCCAAAGAAACCGCTATACAACGAGGGGACGAAAGGAAATTTTCTATTTGCGACACAGACGATATATAAGTCAATTGCTTTGACTGAAGAGGCAAAGAGAGAGAATTATTAACATGGGAAAGACATTTTATAGTAATACCTAGAATACAGAAAAAAACGTAATAAGTGGTACAAAATCATGCCATTGATAATTTCATTTTAATCTAAATAAACGGGTAAAAAACAAACCCTTACAGTTCACTTCAATATGTTTGTTTCATTTGTGTTAATTTGACGTTGTGACACGCAGGTTCGTATTAATAATAATAATAATAATTGAACAGTGTTGCCAACTGTTCTGATCCTTCTATAAACTCATCCAAACTTATATCGATTCTTAATCATATTTGTTCAATGGTTTTCTTAAAAATCAACTAACCATTTTAATTTTTATGGCTCTCATTGATAAAAGAAGTTGTTTTCTTAGTGTAGTATCTAGACATTTCATCTCAGTGTAAAAATAAGACATGTTCAAATTACGAAATTTGATCTAGTTAAATTGCGGGCATTTTAACAATGTTTTCGCTTCTTGTTAGTTGGATGTATTCTTTGCAAAACTGTCTAAGATAAACAAAAGAGCAGAGTAATTTGTATGAACAGGTGGGTATCATCAGCAAGCATCAAGACCAGTTACCACGTTGAGCTGTGTAATAGATACTAATAAAATATATTATAATTATTGTTTGCTCAATGATTTTCTAGTTAGATATCAAAATAATCCGTCAAATATTACAGGATTATCCGCTGCAGAAGCATTATTAAAAACCAGACCGAGGACTCGCTACTAGTTATTGAAACCATCTTATCAAAATTCAGCAAAAATCAAAAGTGATTCTGGCACTCCTAGACAAACCATTTTTTTTAAATAAATCAAACTGTATATGTTAAGAATGTTCGCACCAAAAGTTTCATTGGCAGAATTAATGAATTCCTATACCTCTAATCCAGAAATCACTGTTAGAAACACAGTTTATTCTAAAGACAGTACTAGTAATAGTACATTTTGTAAAAGGTTAGAATGAAAATATCCGAATACGCGCGTTAGCGCGCGTGACGATCCACGAGTATCGAATTATTTCATTCTAACCGAGTAACAGACTATATTTTCTTCACAATCATGAGTATTAACCAAAATTAAATTAAATCTGATCACAATAAGTTATTTGTTGACATATTTGTATTTATAGTGTTGGTACAGTTACTGAAATTAAAAACTGGTGCATTGGTGTTTCTTCATAATTTCCAATTTCAGTTGGAGTATTATTAAATTACATATCTACTTCACTCGATTTTTCACTCAATATAAGTAGATACTAAATAGGAATACAAATGTGCAAACCGGTTTATTTGACCTTCATTCCATATATGGAAAACCGGTTTTTAATTGGGGGGGGGGGTAATGACAGTACAAATGTGCAAACTGGTTTTTTTAATTGGCATATTAAAAACCAGTTTTTTAATTACCACTAGTTTTTAATTACCATAATAGGAATTTTAATTACCATACACACTTCCGGCCAGGTGTGCACCCAAGCTCAGAGGTCGTTGAACCCAAGCTCAGAGATCGTTGAATTAAAGGTATGAAATATGCACTTTCGGTCACGTGTAACATCCGGCGACCACATGCCGGTTATATAAAAAGATATCCAATTATGTCTAATGAACAAAAACTACATCTTATTATATCTAATGAGTACATCTAGTTAAAATTTGTTGTAATGACTTTCTCACGCATCTATAATGAATATCTGTGTCCGTTCAATTATCGACCACCTGCCAAACAGGTTATATAAAAAATATAATTATATCTAATGAGCAAAAAACTGCATCTTATTATATCTAATGAGCATTCCACATATGGCCATCCGGCGACCACCTGCCGGTTATGTAAAAAATATAATTATATCTAATGAGCAAAAAACTGAATCTAATTATATCAGTCATTCCACTTAATTAAAATGTGTGGGAAACACGATGTAACAACGTTCTCACGCTCGGTAGATACCTAAGATCGTTATAAATTTTAATTACAATACACACTTCCGGCCAGGTGTACACCCAAGCTCAGAGGTCGTTGAACCCAAGCTCAGAGGTCATTGAATTAAAGGTATGAAATATGCACTTTCGGTCACGTGGGCGACAACCTGCGACCACCTGCCAAACCGGTTATGTAAATAAGGCTCCAATTATATCTAATGAGCAAAAAAAAAACTGAATCTTATACCATATTGAACACCTGCTGACACATCCGGCCACGTGTGCACCCAAGCTTAGAGGTCGTTGAACCCAAGCTCAGAGGTTATTGAACTAAAGGTATGAAATATGCACTTTCGGTCACGTGACCTATCCGGCGACCACCTGCACTTTGTATAGTTCGAGTATAATATTAAAATTTACCTTTACAATTTTTCTCTGTTTAATTTTTAATTTGATGATTGACCCTGTATAATTGAAATGTAACTTTAATAAGTAATATGTATTCACAGAATTGAATTAGTATTCTTAACTGCAATAAGAAAACGCATTTCCTTGATATGCTAAATTCTAACAATGGATATATCGAATAATTTTTACAAGTATGTGACCGAATGTAGATTATAAGTTAATTTCAGTTTTGGATGGGGTATTTAGAAGATAGTGTAAACCGGTATTTTATCGGAGAATGTATATTTTCTAACTAATTTAGAGGATGTTATAAATTGATTTTTTACCAGAAAAAACATTTTTTAACCAAACATTGAAACATTTTTTGGATAAAATATTAAAAAAAAATACGTTTAATTAAAAAGTTCTTTTATCAGAAGAATATTGATTTTACTTTAACAGGAGTGTTATAACGGTAATGTTTATAAAATATAACCTTAATAATGGTTATGTTTTGGTTATGTTATGATATATTTTGGTTATGTTTTGGTATGTTTTTGTTATGTTTTGGTTATGTTTTGGTTATGTTTTGGTTATATATAAAAAGAATAAAAGGTTATAAACTTAACTGTTTCTAATCAGCTGAAGAAAGTATAATATGGATCTACTACCAGATCCTAACTGTTATGGTTTAGTACTTAAATCGTGCGTATACTATGTTGGAGACATCCCTGTATCAATTAGAGATAATATTATGAAGATTTTGGATCATGAGTTTACATTAACAGAAGGATTAAAACAACTTCTAACAAAAAATAGACCAGAAACATTTCAAGAGGAGGATTTACTTGCTTACAAAAAAATTCTATTGATATCAAATGCCCACAAAAGATGTGATAATAAAATTAATTTTAACCGTAGTTGGAAGTATAAAAACGTTATAGCCAAAATATTTCCTCCAAAAAGAAAAAGGATTTCCAATTTGATAAAAGACACTTTCGCGGTTTTATCTGCATATGAAAGATGTGACAAAAATAATTATATAAATAACGACTCGCATTAAACAAATATATCCAAGTATCCTTCTGAAAAAGGTGCAACAACATATGAATGCTTGAATAAATATAATTCGTTTCCTAAATACTCATTTAACGCTGATCAATGCCAGGTAAATATTAATAAAAAAATGAGGGAAATGATTATTGAAGCGAAAAATAAGAATTATGATGAAGAAAATGTAAATGCTGATCATGAAGATTATTTTGATCAAGAAAATATTGTTAATAATGATTCTAATACTTTGGTTGACCAACTCAGATATCTTATCACTAACAACAGTTCTCTTGGTCAAATAGATCGTATTCTTACTAGACTGCGCCAACTTGGTATTATTTTATAATTTATTTTGTATTACGGTTAAATGTATTGATATATTGGATATTTATTAAGAATAATAATAAGTAAAGGATATTTTAATGGTATGTACATAGAATTAATGTTTAAGTTAATTAATGAAATGATTTATATAAAAATATATTGTTTTTTTAGAGTTCCTTTATAAAACAAGTGTGTTCAAACCATGCTGTATGTTAAATGAAATTTAAATGAATTTATCTTCGAATAGTGAGAAAAAGTAGCTTCCGGTTAGAGTTATATGGATTTGTTACAATGCGAAATGAATAATTCAATTAGTATTTGGTATTATAAATAGATGGTGCTGATTATATAGTGTTGATGGTTAAGTAAGTTTACTTAAAGGAATAAAGATAATTTAATCTTTACTGAAATCGAATTTCTTTAAATATTAATATATGTTTAATATGTCTTTAGCCATTAAACCAATTTAGCAGTTTTTATAGATAAGAGTATTATAGATGTGAATCTTACGAAATACATGATTATAGATATTCCTATTTTTCAATAATGAGGGTTTACTAATAATGGAAACATATAGATTTATATTATTTATTAAACACCTTTTAAGATATTATACAATTGCTACATTTATATTTTTCAAATATTATAATTCTTTCATTATTATGTTTTCCATACATCGACATCATGAGTTGATCGATTATTTCTCGCCATATATGCAGTGTGTATAAAGATATCATATTTAAGAGACCGTTTACCCTCATTATTCCTTTACGTTTTAAATAAAACCGATATATAAAATGTTTATTTTTATTTTATTATTTCTAAAATTCAGACTAATTTTGCTTTATTTTTGTACATTTATATAGAACAAACAATGATTATTATTATTATAACAGAAATTATCGTATACAAGAACAGTCTTTGATAAAACAATAAGCGGATTAAATTATATAATTGGTAGGAACCAGTTCTTGCCAGACTTTGAACTTGAATATCTGCTTAAAAACGCATAATACGAAAAATATTCTAAAAATGTACAAAGTAGTTCACAATCTTAATTACCCCATAGCCTTCTAAATATGGAAACTTGGTTCTCCGATTGAAGATAAGGAAATTGTTTACAATTAACATTATAACTCTTTATAAAACGCATGCGGGCTTAGCTGATCAGCACCAGGAAATCATCTTTATATTGTTTATTTTACTCTCATAAACACCAGTTAATTAAAAAGAGAATTAGATTTAAAAAGAGAATTAGCACTAAGGAGCCACATAAACAAGCTATAAGTTTATCATCCTAAGGATGTAGACCGTAAACTATAGTCCAGCCAGATTCCACTATTCTAAGAAAGAGTCCGAATATAAATTTAATAGGTTACAAGTACTAGAAAAATAGTCTGTGGGATTTGACAAAGTTGTTTAGTCTGTGAAAATTTTATTTTTAACTTAATATTGTCCTCCTTCTTCAAAAATTAGCTTCTTTTATTTATTTATTTATTTAACTTTTATATCTGTCTTCTTCAAATTTCTTCTAAATAGCTTCTTTCGACATTATCCCACCTACATTATTTCCACAATTTTCAATCAGCTCTGTTTACTTTTTTTTCAAAAATCCTTTCTAACTTTTAATTTTTATATAAATTAAAACAAGAGTTCGTTTTTCTCAACTGATATATAATTTTCCTTAAATTAATATTATTCCAATAATTTTTAAAAACTTTGTGGCGAAATCTGTTGTTATATCGCTTTGAATAACAACTCATTATTGTGGTAAAAATGCAGTTTATTTACAACATCAGGACTATTTAAAAAAAAAAAACAAGTTGAACCAATATCAGTTATTAACGAAAACCAGATCCAAATATCCGTGTAAAGGAAACTATAAAAAATGTTTATGTAGATTTTTAGAAAGTATTCAATTAAGATACCCTCATCTAAATGATTTGAAACAATTTTTACATTTCATGGAGATGGTGGGGAAATAATTTATTGCGATATAAGAGTATAAATACGGCAATCTCAGTTACAATTTTGATATTGTCTTATAGTTTAATAGTGACCTACAGTTTTGAACAAAAAAATGAATAGTCAAGTTCAATTAAAATAGAAGACCACTCGACCCCAACTTCCCCCAACCTTTTTGACATGAGTGACGGCAGGATGGGGGCTGTTTCACTCCTCCTTACCAGAAAGGATGAGGAGTTACGTAAAGCGGCCGAAGAAGTTGGAAAGCTTAAAAATTTGTTAGACCATTACTATGGTTTAATAGAAGGAATCAATGCATTAATGATACAGAAAAATTGTATTAACCAAATCGTGCTAGAATTAGCAGAAAAGATAGAGAGAGGGGAGTCAAACATAGTTTCGTAAGTATACAGTATTTAGACTGTAAACTAAAATTAGAAATTTAACTAACCACTTTTTATTTTATTTGTTTTTTGTTTTTTACTCTTTTACTCATAATTAGGCAATACTTTAAAGCTGAATCAGGCATTCGGAAATTTTTACATTTAAACTACAAGTATGCAACCAAATTTTAAACGTAGTCAAAAACTACTGAAAATAAGTACTTACACTTTTGAGGATATATAATTATAAAGCTGTCGTTAAATTAAAACACTGTGTGTAAAGTTAATTATATTTTCGAGTTTGTTTCGTCCGCTCTTGACTGTTTTGTTATAACTGAGAAGTATAGAATGATAGGTGAAATACCGAAAAATTGTGAAAATACTCAAGTTTTTAATTCATGAAACCGATTGTGTGGAAATACGTTTTGATAGAGCTTGACATTAAAATTACATCGTTGGGATAAATAGAATTAGCGAAATAAAAATAATAATATTTTAGATCTCTATAACGAAAAAGTTCAAATTGGTAGTTAGTTTTATGGAAAGGAGAACGCATTATATTGATAGAGAGAAAGTAAAAATTATGGTTTAAAAATTTTAATGATGAAAACTAGTATGTTATCATATTAGCGCTAAAGTATTGTGTTAATATTGCAGTAAGAATGTAAAACAGCTAGATAAAATGGGAATTATAATTGAAATAACCCGCTGTCCGCTGTAAAAACTTTTAGTACAGTTATCCCAAATTTTGTATAATAACAGAGCTTTGACGAAAAACTATCTTCGACAAATTCGGATTATGTCGTTTAACTCCGGAACCAATAGAAATATTTTGGGTTTCAAAAAATCGTTTTGTTTATTTTTATACTTCGTACATTTTTTTCCGTTTAACCGTCTTCCTAGCGTCTACCGTTTATGAGATAGCAATACTGTCCCTATTAAAAAGTAGCCACCCTGTATATACTAAAATAAAATGATCACGTGACCACCAGATGCTCAGAACCGGTTGCGTGTCATCCACCGACAAGTCCGAGCATGAGAAAGTTGTTACATCGTATTTCCCACACATTTTAATTAAGTGGAATGAATGATATAATTAGTTGCAGTTTTTGCTCATTAGATATAATTGGATACCATTTTTAAATAACCGGTTTGGCAGGTGGTCGCCGGATAGGCCACGTGACCGAAAGTGCATATTTCATACCTTTAGTTCAATAACCTCTGAGCTTGGGTTCAACGACCTCTAAGCTTGGGTGTACACGTGGCCGGATGTGTCAGCAGGTGTTCAATATGGTATAAGATTCAGTTTTTTTTTGCTCATTAGATATAATTGGAGCCTTATTTACATAACCGGTTTGGCAGGTGGTCGCAGGTTGTCGCCCACGTGACCGAAAGTGCATATTTCATACCTTTAATTCAATGACCTCTGAGCTTTGGGTTCAACGACCTCTGAGCTTGGGTGTACACCTGGCCGGAAGTGTGTATTGTAATTAAAATTTATAACGATCTTAGGTATCTACTCCGAGCGTGAGAACGTTGTTACATCGTGTTTCCCACACATTTTAATTAAGTGGAATGACTGATATAATTAGATTCAGTTTTTTGCTCATTAGATATAATTATATTTTTACATAACCGGCAGGTGGTCGCCGGATGGCCATATGTGGAATGCTCATTAGATATAATAAGATGCAGTTTTTTGCTCATTAGATATAATTATATTTTTTATATAACCTGTTTGGCAGGTGGTCGATAATTGAACGGACACAGATATTCATTATAGATGCGTGAGAAAGTCATTACAACAAATTTTAACTAGATGTACTCATTAGATATAATAAGATGTAGTTTTTGCTCATTAGACATAATTGGATATCTTTTTATATAACCGGCATGTGGTCGCCGGATGTTACACGTGACCGAAAGTGCATATTTCATACCTTTAATTCAACGATCTCTGAGCTTGGGTTCAACGACCTCTGAGCTTGGGTGCACACCTGGCCGGAAGTGTGTATGGTAATTAAAATTCCTATTATGGTAATTAAAAACTAGAGGTAATTAAAAAACTGGTTTTTAATATGCCAATTAAAAAAACCAGTTTGCACATTTGTACTGTCATTACCCCCCCCCCCAATTAAAAACCGGTTTTCCATATATGGAATGAAGGTCAAATAAACCGGTTTGCACATTTGTATTCCTATTTAGTATCTACTAATATATTGTTTACATTAAAACTTGTTTGAAAATAATTATTACCGTCGCCATTTACATCGGATACTGACAATTTTGAAATCCATGTAAATCCATGTCGTTTAGTTCGACTACAGAATATTCATTCTGTACGTTGATAAGTGAATGAAAATACATGCAAAACACATAAGAAGTAAGTGTTTCAGAATAAATATTCAAACTCTAGAGTGTAAATGTTTACATTCTATTATTAAAAATGATTTCGGAATTATTACATTCACTCATGGTCTTGGAGAAAGTATTATTATATGTCAATCATTCTGAACTCTTTAATATCCACTAGTGAAACCAAAAAAAAATGATAATAGTGGTATTTTCAGACTCAGAATTTAAAAACCGAGCTGGTCGAATTCCAAGCCATCCTGTGGTTTAGATTTATATAACCACAATTAAAAAAATAAAAGGAAAATGTTGGGAATTTAATAATAATTGTTATGAACCCGTTGCTGGTCCTCGAGCCATAACAAAAACGGTTCGACACAAAAATTCGGTCCGTTGCTTGCTTGCTATTAATTTTAACGTCTCTTTTCTGCTACCAGGGCTAATCTGGACGGGACCTACAGCTTATCGTGGGCTCCGAACCACGGTCCTCAATCACCCTAAACCCAGGACTATGCCTTTGTCATTCAGGTGATCTACCGACTAGCAAGTGTGTAATTGTGCCACCAACCCCTATCAATTCCACGAGATATCCGATCTCATCCGGCCTGGTTACCGGCGTGAATGAAACTGCGCATGACACAAATACCTTTTTGCACTTGCCCAAAGTCTTATCTGACTTTAATTCCACTTGAGATTCATGGGACTCGAACCCACGACCCGAACAATGACCAAGTATAAAGGCCGATGCCTCAACCAACCTGGCCACCGTGTCCGGTAATGCTGTCCGTTGTCATGTTGCTGTTATACAAATTTTGTGCTCGACCGCAACAATGTTTTTAAAAAAATCCAAATTACGGGGTGTAACAAGATATCAATCCCAACCCCGCACGGATATAGAATCGCAACAACTCTGAAATAATAGCATCATAATTATGTGCTTTTTATATGCTTTTTGTGTACCGATAAATCAAATTTTATGGTCTATGTAATATACAATGATTAATTCACTCTTGCGAAAATTTTCATGTTAAAGTCGATCGGAATATTTATGCTCGGTTTCTCCAACAGAGTCCAGCTGTAGCTTAAGCTCGGATTGTGCTTAAAATTTCGCTGCGCCGTAACGCATTTGACGCCCTGTCAGCTTAAATCGGTCTTAAATATCAGGTCGCCGATTTTTTCGTCTTGAGCTGAGAAAGCTAACCTCAAAAGCGGAATACAAACGTAAGTTTCTGCAAAGTGCACTAAAGTGTAAATTTGTGTTCGTCGATTTCTTTTGTAAGTTGGTGTTTTGAGCTGGTTGTGTGTTAAAAAATGGGACTTTGTACATGACGTAGATGTAGTGGACGACCCAATCATGTTTTGCATTTCGATAATTTCCGAGCAAATCCTTTTTAGGAGTAGAGGATAACCGTTTTTCTTTTCACAGTTTAGAATGTCGAAATTTTAGATATAATTGAACCACAATTGGAGTATATTCATAATCTGTAAGTATCACTACCTATTTTAATCATTATCTGATTTAACAGGTTTAACTTAAAAATTGTATTCGCTCTTTTTTATCAATTCTGTACAAAAACTTAAGACAGTTTATTTAAAATAAAAAAATTTTAACTTTTCTTTTAGTAATAATACCATCAGTCCAATAAATCAATTTCTGATTACATTACGTTTATTTGCTACTGGAGTTCATTTGCTATCAATACGGGATTTTATAAATTCTTACAAAGGAGGGTATGCCTTTCTGGGCTATCTGCTCCCGGCCATAAGATTTTGCACACTTTTAGATCTATAAAAAAGAAACATTTTCCCAAAATTTTAGTTTTTAAACCATTCCGGAACATCTTCAAATAAGCTCTTCTTCAGCAAATTTTTTTAAGGCAATATAATAAAAAAATAGACATTTGGCAACGCCGATTATGTGCGTATTCTGTGATTTAGATGTAGGGGAACCTGGGGCAGAATGGCATACTGGGGCACAACGGCACACCCCCTCTAAAACCGTTCACAACCGTCATAACTAGTCGAAACGGTCTGGTATCACCGATTCGAACGTCCTCTATCGTGTCGTCACAAAAACCGGCGAGTAAATAACTTCAGTAATACGAAAGCCACCGACGAGTTGATTTTGTGTTAATTTTCTTCAAAAATTGATGCTGGGGTAAGTACACAGATACTACTTAATGGACATTATTTTACATTTTTTGTTAAGTATGTGATGTTACGCGATAGTGGGAGGCTTCTTGGCATTTTGTCTGAATCATAAAAATTGTTTTTTGATAAATATATTTTAAATTACGTTCGGGGCGGAACCGACCGGGGCAGAATGGTCATGGTACCATTCCGCCCCGCTAATATTTTAGATAAACATCACAATAAATATAGATTTTTATCGTTTTTTTGTGGGAAACAGGGAGATGTGTAAAAGTCTAATGGCAAGTAATTTTTTTTCAGATGGTTCGAACATATGTAAGAAAAACCGAGCGGCAGACATGGGATATTAAAACCATGGAAAATGCCGTTCATGCTGTTGTTAACGGTGAAAAAGGCGTCTTTGCAGTATTTTGTTCCTCGTTCAACGCTAAAAAGATATGTTCAGAAAAAAAAATAGGAAGAGAGTCTTTTAAAATTGACAAAAGCAAAGGAAAATTCCAAAAGTTTTTACTGCCGATCAAGAGCTGGAACTTGTAGATTACTTAAAAACTATGGAGTTCAGATTATTTGGATTAACTTTGAATGATTTTCGACGACTGGCGTTTCAACTGGCCGAAGTAAATAATTGCTCTCATAAGTTCAATGTCATCAATCAAATGGCTGGACCAGACTGGATGGAGAAGTTCTTATTCAGGCACCTAACATTAAGCTTACGAAAACCCGAAGCTACCTCCGGTGCTCGAGCCATGGGCTTTAATCGCGTTGCAGTGTGCCAATTTTTTAAGCTACTATCTGAAACGGTCGATAAATACAAGCTAACGGGAGATCGTATCTACAATTGTGATGAGACCGGTATCCAAGTTAATCCGAAATCACAGTCCAAAATTCTTGCTCTGAAAGGAAAGCGCCAAGTCGGTAGTCTTACTTCGGCCGAGAGAGGAGAGACGGTAACAGCAGAAATTTGTTTCTCTGCAGCAGGGTCCTTTATACCACCGATGTTGATATTTCCCCGGAAAAGAAGACAGCCTTCGTTTGAAATTGGACTACCTCCTGGATCAATGGTGGAAGTAAGTGACTCGGGTTGGATCACGACAGAATCATTTTTAATTTGGTTCAAACAGATAATACAATTTTCAAACGCAAACAAAGAAAATCACCAGGTTCTTCTCATATTAGATAGTCATTCTACGCATACAAAAAGTCTTGCTCTAATTAATATGGCACGCGAAAATGGTGTAGTTCTTTTATGCCTACCTCCTCATTGTTCGCATAAAATTCAACCACTAGACGTCAGCTTTATGAAACCACTAAGCACCTACTATGAACACGAAACACGTAAATAGTTAAGAAGTAATCCCTCAAAGGTTATCACGTTACACCAAATTTCAACACTTTTTGGAGCTGCTTATCTAGAAGCAGCAAGAATGAAAACCGCAATAAATGGTTTTCGTAAAACTGGAATATGGCCTGTTGATGAACTTGTGTTTGCTGATTCTGACTTTATGCCGTCTGCTACATCTGACATAACTGCAACTCACGTTACAGCTGACAGTGAGAGGGAAAATTCATTACCGGAAAATATTAATAATATTTTAGTCAATGATCAACCCCACTGTTCAAGTGATCAACCCCAATGTTCAACTACCAAACTCCAAAGTTCAATAGATTCGTCTACTCCTGAAAATAATCCAATAAATAGTGAAACAACACTGAATGAAGATGGAGAGGTAAAGAATAGTAGTTTCAATTGTAAGTCTCCAGCAGATATTATGCCTATCCCAAAGGTTTCTAAAACCACGAAAAGAATTTCAAGGAAACGAGGTAAGACGGCGATTCTCTCTTCAACCCCATATAAGGAGGAGCTGGAAGCTACTATTTCTGAACAAGAATTAAAAAAAAGAAAAAAAATCCAAAGAAAAATTGAGAGTAGTCCTACAGACGAAGGAGATACATCCATACCTCAAGTCCCTCAAGTCGAAAAGAAGTTTAAACTGGATAAAAAAGGAAAAAAGAAAGTTGTTCGCGCTACAATTTTTCAAAATAATAAAAAATATTTGAAAGTTCGTTCAAACATAGAAGAAGATTCCTCGACTGACAGTGAAACTGATGACGTTGAATGTCTGTACTGCAAAGAATTTTATTCTAAATCTGTAGAGGGTTGGATAGCATGCTCCAATTGTAAAAATTGGGCCCATAATTCTTGCGCAGGTGTGGATAGCGACGACGACGAGATTGTCCTTGTTTGTGACATATGCAAATAGACTGAGTTTTGCCAAAATATTTTGGTTTTTATATTTTTAATTTTGATATTAAAGTTGTGTATTTAAAACTAAGTTTTTGATATATACCCAATATGTATATCAAAAAGAGTTACTGTTATTTTCTGTCTGGTGACCGTTCTGCCCCGGAAGGGTACCATTCTGCCCCAATGTTGGGGCGGAACGGTCATTTTGACATATTTATTTGGCGTTCGAAAAAAAAATTATTACCTTCATGATTAGTTTCTTAAACTTCTCTCAGATGTTAATTAAGTATCAAACAATGCTTTGAACCTAATTCGGTCTCGAAATTTAAGTATACCTGGAAAACAAGGCTTTCCAAACGTTAGGTATGCCATTCTGTCCCAGAAGGCTAACTCTGTGTCAAATGGAATTCCACTATCGCCTGCAAACCATACCATTCGTACTCCGTAAGCCATTTCAAGGCGTCTTTCTATGGTTTTATCTCTACGAAACCAGCTAATGCGATCGTTTCATATCAACACCTCCTGACCTCAGAGTAAATATATATATAGAGAGGGCATTCTATCCTTTTTTATTAAGCCAACATCTAGTTAACTTTTGTTGACATCGTCCTCTAGAGATTCCATAAGCGTACTTTCAAGCAGGATAATTTAAAATCCTACATTAAATAGTTTATTTTTTAAATATTTTAGTAAACATTTTGAACTATTTTAAGCGATTTTCTTGAGAGGTTGTTAACCATGAGAAAGAAATGTGAAAAATGTGGTGCTTTTCTCAAGCCATTATATATAATCATCAATCTTACACTTCACAAGTAAGTTATGAAAGTAGTTTTTGAATAATTTAAAATATAATACAAGTTGATAAGATTTGATAATTTTTTATTTTGCTTCCTTTCTTTTTTATGTTATATACCTACCATTCACATTTTTTTTTATGTTATTCACATTTAGGTACTCCTTACTGTAACAAGGTTTTAGGAGCAATAAAAAATATTATTTATTTGATTCGATTATTAAATACGTACATTTAATATAAATTTACAAGCATTTGCTATGTTTTAATGTTAAAATTTATCAGTATTACAGAAAATACAACTTTATCGAAATTATAAAACTTCTCACGACATATTTAATTCAAATGTGATATAATAATAACATGTAAAATAACCAATTTCAATTTTCTATTTTTTTGCTAAAATAAATAAAAAGTTATAATTCTTCGCGTCGCCACTGTCTAATACATCACGTCAATTTTTATTGTTGATTTCGTCCTCTGCACGAGATAATTCTGCGCGTCTCACGTCCCTCGCCCACAAACTTTGCCGATAGAGAGGGCTAGATGTTGGCTTAAATTTTGTAAATGAAATTAGATAGACAGGGCATATCTAGTAGTTCCTTTATCTGAGCTCCTGACATGTTGTTTATAGAGAGAGAAAATGTCGCTCTGCATTTAATCGCATAGGATTAAGAGAGAAGATGAATATTTTTTCTAGTGTGATCCAGAAGACAAATGACATGTCAATCATGACATTTGTTGAATCGAATCCTCAGAGTAAATATATATAGAGAGGGCATTCTATCCTTTTTTATTAAGCCTACATCTAGTTAACTTATGTTGACATCGTCCTCTAGAGATTCCATAAGCGTACTTTCAAGCAGGATAATTTAAAATCATACATTAAATAGTGAATTGATTTGTGTTATTTTTTAGTGTTATAGGTTGTACTAAATATTTTTGTAAACATTTTGAACTATTTTAAGTGATTTTCTTGAGAGGTTGTTAACCATGAGAAAAAAATGTGAAAAATGTGGTGCTTTTCTCAAGCCATTAGATAATCAATCTTACACTTCACAAGTAAGTTGGGAAAGTAGTTATATACCATTCACATTTTTTTTATGTTATTCGCATTTAGGTACTCCTACTAAGGTTTTAGAAACAATAAAAAATATTATTTGATTCCATTATTAAATACGTACATTTAATATAAATTTACAAGCATTTTAATGTTAATATTTATCAGTATTACAGAAAATACAACTTTATCGAAATTATATAACTTCTCACGACATATTTAATTCAAATGTGATATATTAATAATATGTAAAATACCCAATTTTAATTTTCTATTTTTTTGCTAAAATAAATAAAAAGTTATAATTCTTCGCGTCGCCACTGTCTAATACATCACGTCAATTTTTATTGTTGATTTCGTCCTCTGCACGAGATTTTTCTGCGCGTCTCACGTCCCTCGCCACCAAACTTTGCCGAGAGAGAGGGCTAGATGTTGGCTTAAATTTTGTAAATGACATTAGATATACAGGGCATATCTAGTAGTTCCTTTATCTGAGATCGAATCGAGTCAAGTCTCAGAGTAAATATATATAGAGAGGGCATTCTATCCTTTTTTATTAAGCCAACATCTAGTTAACTTTTGTTGACATCATCCTCTAGAGATTCCATAAGCGTACTTTCAAGCAGGATAATTTAAAATCATACATTAAATAGTTTACAGTTTGTGAATTGATTTGTATTATTTTTTAGTGTTATAGGTTGTACTAAATATTTTTGTAAACATTTTGAACTATTTTAAGTGATTTTCTTGAGAGGTTGTTAACCATGAGAAAGAAATGTGAAAAATGTGGTGCTTTTCTCAATATATTTATCAGTATTACAGAAAATACAACTTTATCGAAATTATATAACTTCTCACGACATATTTAATTCAAATGTGATATATTAATAATATGTAAAATACCCAATTTTAATTTTCTATTTTTTTGCTAAAATAAATAAAAAGTTATAATTCTTCGCGTCGCCACTGTCTAATACATCGCGTCAATTTTTATTGTTGATTTCGTCCTCTGCACGAGATTTTTCTGCGCGTCTCACGTCCCTCGCCCACAAACTTTGCCGAGAGAGAGGGCTAGATGTTGGCTTAAATTTTGTAAATGAGATTAGATATACAGGGCATATCTAGTAGTTCCTTTATCTGAGAGTCAAGTGTATTGTTACTTGTCACTGTCACTGCACTGTCCCCTAATACATAGGTAGAGGCCGATTATTTTAAGCACGCCAATCGCTGTTTTTCTTTTGCACTTCGATCAGTTCAGTTCTAGATCACTTGCTTCACTGTTTTATTTGCAACTGATATGAATCAAAAATGATCTGGATCACCTCCCCCCTTACCGATGCTGCACCACCCGCTGAAATGGTTTAAAAGTGATCCGAAGCAGATGGCGGCGTTTTTAAAATTATTTGACAGTAATTAACGGCGTTACAATAATATAAAAAAAGTGGATTTATCAAGAGCAAATTAAAAATCTAGATATTCTGAAATGGTGAAAAGCCCAAAACTGAAACTATTTTTTTTTTAATGCGATTTAGTTTTAATGAAGACTTAACCTAAATTGGTAAAATTTTAATTTTTTCGTTATATCCGATAAATAATCCACAAAAAACATTAATCTTTAATTAACGAATAAATAATAATGAACCATCAAAAATAAATAACTTTAATTAATGAATAATTGCAAACAATCTAAAAACGCCTAAAAAATATTACACGGGATGAAAACATAGGATGTTTTTAGTACTTCGGCCAGAAAAATTCACTTTCACAACAAACATAAGAACTATACGCAACACGAAATTTATTGACATAATGATTTTTTATGATGTTCACGATTTTTTACGGTTTTTTTTTATGATTTTCATGATTTTTCCGGTTTTTTTTATGATTTTTCCGATTTTTTAAGATTTGTTTACGATTTTTTACGCTTTTTTAGTTTTTTACGATTTTTAATGATTTTTTAAGATCTTTTACGGTTTTTAACTGATTTTTACAGTTTTTTACGATTTCTTATGATTTTTTACGATATGACCTATTTCGATACGTTTAAAAATATTTCAACCCCGAAGATCGGATAAAAAAAGTTTCATACAAATTGTATTTGAAAAATGTTAATCCATAATGGTTTTACTTTGTTGTCATTAATTTCTATGTGTTTTTTATAATTTTTGTTGTTTTTCATTAATTAAAGTTATTTATTTTGTGTAAATTTATAATTATTTATTCGTTAATTAAAGATAAATGTTTTTTGTGGATTATTTATCGCAAATAATAAAAAAATAGTTAAAATATTAAAATTTTACAAATTTAGGTTAACAAGTCTTCATTAAAACTAAATCAAGTTAAAAAAAAAAATAATTTCAGTTTTTGGACTCCCACAATTCACACTATTTCAGAATTCAAACTCAAAATTTTACCAGAAAAAACATTTTGCCGAAAATACTAAGTATATCACTAAATTCATTTTTTCGTGCTCTTTGCAAATACATAATCTGATATACAGGGTGTTGTTTTTGGGTCGCAATATTTTATATTTTTTTATTCCGGACCTGGATTTGTTTTATTGTAAATTTATTGATCGATTGGGCACTTTAAACAAAATATGACCGGCAAATATCATTAAAATATACAGTGTGGTTAGAAAGTTATGAACCAGGCAAGAAATTGGTAAAATAGTTAAAACACCCTGTATCTTGTTTATTAAAGTAGTTAGACCCATTAAGTATGGGGTTTTTGAGATCGCCTAGGTGTCTCCTATTGTCACTTTCCCAATGAAACACCCTGTATACGGTGTAATGTTTAATGTTCAATTTTAGGAATACATTTTCTCCGAGATACATTCATCATTTGAGGAATAAAATTCTTCGAGTGAATGATCTTCTTTGGGTGCTTCGATGTCAGTCGCAGATGATAATTGACAGGAACGGAACGTCAACGTTAGTTGCTTTGGTTAGGCGCGTTTTATTTGTATTTTTACGTGGTCAGTTTTGACTCGTTCACTTATTAGCTGTATTTCTTTTGCACTTGGATCAGTTCAGTTCAGTTCTAGGTCACTTGCTTCACTGTTTTATTTGCAACTGAACTGAATCAAAAATGACCTGGGTCACCTCCCCCCTTACCGATGCTGCACCACCCGCTGAAATGGTTCAAAAGTGATCCGAAACAGATGGCGGGGTTTTTAAAATTATTTGATAACCTAAAAAAAGTGGACTTATCTAGAGCAGATTAAAAATCTAGATTTTAATAAAATGGAAGGCAACACACTTCGTCTAGTGAGGAAGATAATATGATTTTAGTAAATATTTCGTAAGAAAAGACTTCCATATATACGGTGTAATGTTTAATGTTCAATTTTAGGAATACATTTTCTCCAAGAAAATTATAGGTGTCGGCGGCCATTTCTTTATGATCTTTTTTGGTGCTTTAATGCTAGTCGCAGATGATAATTGACAGGAACCGAACGACAACGTCAGTTGATTCGATAGGAGCGTTTTATTTGTACTTTTGCGTGGTCAGTTTTGACCCATTCAAAAGTGATCCAAGTGAACTGACCCAAGTGCAAAAGAAATACACCTATTGTAATAACTACGTAAATGTCAATGCAACCTGTCTGTTTTTTTAGAGAAATCGGATTCTACTTATTGCAGAATCGATGAAGTCCCTAGTATAGAAGTGTTTTAAACTAGGCGAAGTTTTAAAAATATGAAATAAAAAATATGCTAACAAATAGGTATAAAAAGTGTTAAAATTAAATAAAAATACTGACTAATTAAATTAAATAAACGAATTGAAAAGAAAACAATGCACTATTTTGTTACCAACAACACTAATAAGAACCATTTAAATAATTATTGAAAAGCAATATTGCCACTTTGCATTTTTTGACATTTAGGGTATTAGTCCAGTAACTGAAGGGTCAGACCTGTAGAAAAAACGCTGATGATTTCCCACATGGCGCAATTTGTAGGTATTTGCTGGCTAAATATGCCAATTAGAGAATTTTTATTCAGACAAAAAATGAAGATCAGCTCATTCTCTACAAAAATGGCCCTTATCATTTTCTTCGAAAATTCAATAGTTTTCGAGATAATGGCACTCAAAAGTCCCCTCATTTCAGCTGCTGCTCTACCTGCAGAAATTCCGCTTTATATGAATTAACGTGTAACCGGGCGGACGAATTTCGCCATATCTCGGGAAAAAATTAATAATTTTCGATGATTCAAAGTTCATCGGAATGGGAAAACCCGTAGCTACAAATCCATGTCAGTTCGTATTTGTCAAAAATATTTAAAAAAGCGGTCAAAGTTTTTTTTAACAATATTTAAAGACTGCTTCATTAATTTATTCATATTTTCTTTAAAAATAGTCATTTATTCTAATTTTGCCTTGATAATGGGACCTTGGGGGGTCTTGAACGATCTCAGAAATTTTTTTGAAATACTTTTCTTGCGTTCTAATACACCATTGATTTGTTTATTTGTATGTTTTAGCCGATTTCGGAGTTCCAGAGAATCTTCGGAACAAGCGCGAATTATAATCTTATGATCCGTTATATTGATTTCCAATGCACATCATTTTAAAGCTTAGATGGTCTACTTTTCGAATATATTTTTTATTTTTAATAGAGTCTAATAATTGTCAAGAAATGGGGAAAATTGGTCACACGAGTCAAAACCGGCCTTTTTTTGTTTAACCATTTCTTGTTCCCCGCTCTTTATTTCTTGAGGATTAATAATTAGATTAAAATAAAGCTTATATTCTGACCTTTCCATTGATATAAGTCAATCCCCATATCCGTTTTGTGTTCTAAAACGGTTGATACAATTATATACGCTCATTTTTACGCTCTCCCTCTGAGATCCATGATATTGTATATAACCTAACCTCGTGTACCCACGCGGCGATAGTTGTCTGCATGTTTGTATACAATCTCTGTTTTGGAGTCGTCGGCTTGACCGGATTTATTGATGTACTGATGATATTTTTTCAGTATTTATTTTGAATTATTTATTTAAAATAAAATAAATATCTTTCATTAAATTAATTCAGTTATAAAAACAAGAAGTGTTTAAAGTGAGAAATTTCCACGTTATTCTTGTCGAATAATCGAATATTCGCGAGATTTTCATTTAAGGACTCCGTAATTTAGCGAGAGGAGCAAAGGTGCAAAGGTGCTGGCGCCATCTGCAATTGGTCTCTAATATCCAAAAGATGAAGATCAATGCATTTCCAACCCCATCGAGCGGAAATTCGGCAAGAAACTACCATATATATTCAATATGAAAATTATTAATTTTTCGAAGTCTGATTGTGCAAAAAATATTGGCATTGCGAAAAAATTGGTAGGGATCATTTTTGTAGAGAATGAGCTGATCTTCATTTTTTTGTCTGAACAAAAATTCTCTAATTGGCATATTGATCCAGATATTAGCGGGAAACCCATTTTCCAGGTTTTGGGGTTCAGCCCCTTCCGTTACCTACAACACGTTAAGGATTTTCTCATTTTAAAACACCTGCAATGACCTACAAATTGCGCTATGTGGGAAATCATCTGCGTTTTACTTACAGCTTTCGACCTTTTCAGTCCTTTATTTACTGGACTATATTAAATATTACTAAATTAATCTGGTTAACTCTTTAATATAAAATTTCTAATTAAAATATTTATTACCAAAAAAGGTAAAAAAATTATCTTATATAATTTTAAAAATGAGGGGGTAATCCCACCCAACTTTCCGAACACTTATAATAAAGTAATTGTTTAATCGATTATTTTAGTTTTTCTGCATTAAAATACATTAATTATATTACCTATCGTATGGTATAAATCCCATTTTAATATCTTTAATATTTTTAAAGTTATTCAATTTTTTTTAAACTTATATTAAATTACAAAAAAAAATTAGGAATTCTACAATTTTTTGAATAAAATTTTGAAAAAAATCACAATTATAGAGTTTTTTACTACAAATTTAAGGGTAATTTTTTTAAAATTTTTAATATTAATTTTAACCTTTAAACAATTAAAACCTATTTGTGAATAATTTTAAAATCAATAAATAATTAATATCTCATTCAATTTTATTCAAAATGGGAAACAGACCTTTTTTTTAGGTTTTTTGGATCAAAATGCATTAATGAATTTAGTTTAAAAAACTAAAAAAAAATCAAATTTTTTTTCAAAAATTCATGGGTAAATCCATTGAATTGTTTTAACTTTTTTCATTTTTTTCTATAACTTTTACAAATACTATGTTAAAATTATGAAATAATTTACACACATAGTACTTTTGGATCCTTTTCGGATATGCTATTTAATTTTTTCATTTATTTTATACTTACTGATAAAACGAAATTACAAAAAAATTTAAAAAAAATCTTAATTTTGGCTGTAATAATTACAATTCTAAATTTTAAGAAACTAAAATACATTTAAAATTTAGAGTTTTATATTATCTTTCGAATGGTGAAAATCACATTTCAATAAATTTAATATTTTTGAAGTTATTCAATTTAGTTTAAAATCGTAATATTATCTTAAATTTCTTAGCCAATTTTTTAAAAATTCCAAAATTTTTGTAATAAAATTTTGAAAAAAATTGCAATTATAAAATTAATTATTACAAATTTAAAGATATTTTTTTTAAGTTTTTAATATAAAAATTTAACTGAAAAATAATAATTTAATAAAGATAAAAATTAAAATAAAAACTAGCGGCGAAACTATGCGCAACTTGAAAAAATAGTCAAGACAAAATTTATAGAAAATTTTATGTTCTACAATTTTGATCCCATGTAATTTTTCATAAAAATCCATAATTTTGTCTTAAAATCTAAAAAAGTCACAAAAATGTCTATATAAATTTTTTTCACGCCCTCTACCGGCGAAACTATGAAGAATTCAAAAAACCGGTAATGACAAAATGTGTAGAAAATTTTATGTTCTACAACTTTCGTATCTTGTAATTTTTCATAAAAATGCATTATTTTGGTTATTTAAGGAAAATATGAAAAAAAAATACTTTTTGATAAATCTGGCAACAATGGCATAAGTTTTTAAAAAATTTAAACATTCGAAATTAAACTATAACGTATAAAAAATATATGTGTAAAACTTTATTGTCATCTTGTTAGGTAATGACGTCATCACTTATAGCAACTGTCACTTCCGGTTGTCCGATTAACTCCAAAATCTATACAGGTCGTCTCCTTATTACCCTAAATATGTATATAAAATTTCATCTAAATCGGTTCAGCCGTTTAGACGCTATCGTGTTCACACACACACACACACACACACACACACACACACACACACACACACACACACACACACACACACACACACACACACACACACACACACACACACACACACACACACACACACACACACACACACACACACACACACACACACACACACACACACACACACACACACACACACACACACACACACACACACACACACACACACACACACACACACACACACACACACACACACACACACACACACACACACACACACACACACACACACACACACACACACACACACACACACACACACACACACACACACACACACACACACACACACACACACACACACACACACACACACACACACACACACACACACACACACACACACACACACACACACACACACACACACACACACACACACACACACACACACACACACACACACACACACACACACACACACACACACACACACACACACACACACACACACACACACACACACACACACACACACACACACACACACACACACACACACACACACACACACACACACACACACACACACACACACACACACACACACACACACACACACACACACACACACACACACACACACACACACACACACACACACACACACACACACACACACACACACACACACACACACACACACACACACACACACACACACACACACACACACACACACACACACACACACACACACACACACACACACACACACACACACACACACACACACACACACACACACACACACACACACACACACACACACACACACACACACACACACACACACACACACACACACATACACGTTTTCCCATATTAGTGACTACCGTGCAGTAAACACATTTGTGGTGTCAACGCTTTTTTTGGTTAAAAATGGATGACTTTCGTAAAGGTAACTTACGAATATAATTAAAATATCTATACACTCCGTCAAAAAAAAGATATTGACATATTTCAATTGTGGTAACCTGTTCCACAATTATGCAGATTTGAGAATGTGTATTTGTGTTACCACAAATGTACTAAATCAAGGAATGTGTATTACGTATGTCACAAATATGTGATTTCATTTTTGTGCACACGAAAGAAACGTTAAACAAAACTTCAGTACTTTTTGAATATTTTACTGTTGAACAATTTACATTTTCTCTTGTAACTTTGCTAGAGGCTTCCTACCTAAACGTTTTAATCAAACTGTTTTCACATCATATACACTATTAAGCACTCGGATTTAGTCTAGTCGAGAAGTGAGTTTTCTGTGAAAAAGAGTTAGAAGATTAGGAAAAAAATGAGCGATGGCTCAGTCGACGCGGATTGCAACAATTCTGAGAAATGCGTCATGTCGATTTTTTCCTGCAAATAAAAATTGTAATTTTTATTAACAAAAAACGATGATAACTTAAAAACTATACAAGATAGCGGGAATTGCAAAAAATGTCGTTAAAGAGGAGGAACTTTCCAAAAAAAAACTTCTGACTCCAGAATCTCTAGCTCTGAATCTCTAGCTCTAATATTTATAACTGAAACGATACTTTAATTTGTTGATAATAAATAATTAATGTGACTAAGCTCAAATCTTTATATTATGGGTTCGTTCCACGAATAAAATTTGAAATATATCAGAAGTAGAATCTTAAATAAAAAAAAAATTTGGACAAAAAAACTACGATATATTGGAATATCCGTCCTTTTTTTATTTGGGTTAAGGAAATTAAAATCAAATTAAACTTTATATTTGTTTATTTCATAAAATAGAGTTTCAGAGATTTTTTTTTTCTAAAAAAAAACTTGGTTTGTCTTGCGTTTTTTATCTTCCTTCTCCAAAGGAAACTGTGGTCCAAGATTTAATCCAAAGGAGAAACTGAAGAAGCTGTAGTTCAGAGATAAAAACTTATTTCACAGGAAAAACTTCTTGGCCCAGGAAAAAAACTTTTTGGACCAGAAAAAAGAAGAAATCTTCAGTAAGCGACACGAACGATATAAAGTCAGTTATTTTGACTGAGTAGGCAAAGAGAAGAACATTATTAGCATGGGAAAGACATTTTATAGGAATACCAAGAGAAGAGAGGGACATGAGGCGAGAAAATAAGAAGGGGATATCAAGCGAGTATGAAACTATAATCTATTGAATAGAAGAATAATGAAAATACAGGGTGGCACAGAAAAACGTAACATAACTTTAATTTGTGGCTGAAAATGGGGTTCTGCGCAACCGTTTCGGGATGAGTATGCCGCCTCTGTAGTGATTACCGCATCTAAAATAATTTTTAAAAAATTATGGTGTCATTTCAACACTTGAAGAAACAAAGACCCGTTGGAAAAAAAATTTAAATGCATTTTTCACAAGTTAATTAACTATTTTCTTCATTGAAAGCTGGATAATTGTTTAAATAATCACCCAAAAAAATTTTTCGCCCCCGAGTATTTTCTACGAGTGTGCTCAATAAGATGTTATAAAATTATTTAAAATTTGTTTGTATTGTTTATAACAAGTTTTCTAAGTTAACAAAAAATGAAAAATCGTAAAGTTGTTGTTAAACATTTTTTTTCTCATATACTTTGGTATTTATAAATTGTTTATAAACAAATAGTTGACTTTAATATTTTTAAAAAAAAAATTTACCATTCTATTATTTATGGTCAATAATGATTTAAAAAATAATTTTTTTTCTTAAAAAAATTTATTGTTTATCATCGTTTTTTGATATTTGCATTATTTAAATAATTAGTTAAGAAATAATTCTGTCTTTAAAAATCATTATTGGTGGCTCATAATACAATTTAAAAAAAATTTTTTTACATTAATAATTTCATTGTTTCTTTAGTTCACAATTTGTTATAAACAATAATTTTTTCTAATACTACTAAAAAATACAAAAACATCAATATGCAACAAAGTTGATAATAAAAATTTTCTGTATTTTATATTGGATTTTCAAAAAAAATACAAAAAAAATTTTTGCATATCGTTGTTTTTGTAGTTTTTAGAAAAAAAATTGTTACAGTCAAACATTATTTATAACAAATTATTAACTAAATAAACAATGAAATTATTGATGAAAAAAAAATTTTTTTTTCGTGCAACCGTACGCGAAGTGAGTACTTCGCGTTCTCCACAGCGGCCGCGAAATTCAATCTCGCGGCCGTTGTCCATGATAACGACCGAAAAATCAAAGGTCACTTTCAAATTTCACATTTCTACAGTACGAAACTAACAATGTTATTATTTTTTATTAAACACAGTATTCATTTTTAAATTAACAAATACATAATTATATTATTCAAGATAAATATTAACTTTAATTGTACAATTTTTATTATTACTTTTATTTATTCTAGAAGTTGAAGCAACAAGATACTGAAATATTACCATCAATGTCAAACATATTTGCGATTTGTCACGAACTGTCAAATATATTTTGTATATTCAAAAAATATTTTATATATTCAAACACTGTCATTTCCATAGCAGCTGTGATTTTGTTAATGAAATTGAACTGCTGTCTTTCGGTCCGCCAAATAGGTATGTTATGCCTAGGCCGCGAAATACCTTTTTGGCGGACCGAAAGAAAGATTATCGCCGAGGCCGCTTGCGGCCGAGGTAAGATAATCGTGAGGTCGCCAAAAAGTTTCGCGGCCGTGGTATACACACTATTTTTCGTGCAATCGTTAAAATTTTGAAATTAGATCATTCCCAATAAATATATTATTGATTTAAAATCAACAGCAGTTCAATTTCATTATCAAAATCACAGCTGCTATGGAAATGACAGTGTTTGAATATACAAAATATTTTGACAGTTCTTGACAAAACGCAAATATGTCTGACATTGATAGTGAAATTTCAGTATCTTGTTGCTTCAACTTCTAGAGTAAATACAAGTAATAATACGAACTGTACAATTTCAATTAATATTTATCTTGAATAATATAAGTCTGTATTTGTTAATTTAAAAATTAATACTGTATTTAATTAAAAATAATAACATTGTTAGTTTCGTTTTGCAGAAATGTGAAATTTGAAAGTGACCTTTGCTTTTTCGGCCGTTACCATGGGCAACGGCTGCGAAATCGAATTTCGCGGCCGCTGTGGAGAACGCCAAGTACTCACTTCGAGTACGGTTGCACGAAAATAACTATTTAATAGTATTATGAGCCATCAATAATGATTTTTAAAGACAAAATTATTTCTTAACTGATTATTTAAATAATGCAAATATAAAAAAAACGATTTAAAACAATATGAAACATTAGAATGACAAAAAAAATTTCAAAAATATTAAATTAAACTATTTGTTTATAAATAATTTATAATCAATTTATAAACAAATAGCGTTAAAAAATCTTAGCCACAATAATTTAATCCTTATTTCTAATATAAAAACAGCTATACCATAGTATATGAGAAAAAAAATTTAACAACAATTATACGATTTTCAATTTTTTGTTAACTTAGAAAACCAATAATAAATAATATTATAGCGTCATCGTATTGAGTACACTCATAGAGAATACTCCAAGAGGCGAAACATTTTTAGGGTGTTTTTTAAAAAATTATCGAGCTTTCAAAGAGGACGGAGGTATAAAAAAATAGTTAATTAACAATAGCTTTTTGAAAAATGCATTTAAAAATTATTTCTTTCTTCAAGTGTTGAAATGACACCATAATTTTTTTAAATTTTAAAATGAATATTTAGTGCTTTAAAAAAATTATTTTAGATGCGGTAGTCACTATAGAAGCGGCGTAGTCATCCCGAAACGGTCGCGCGAAACCCTTTTTTTATAAATATTAAAGCTAGAGATTCGGGAATCAAAGTTTTTTTTGTAAATTTCCTCGTCTTTAAGGATCTTTTTTGCAATTCCCGCCATCTTGTACAGTTTTTATGTTATCATGAAAAACTAAAATGGCTTTTTTTCGTTTTTTGTTAATAACAATTACAATTTTTATTTTCAGGAAAAAATCGACATGACGTATTTCTCAGAACTGCAATCCGCGTCAAATGAGCCATCGCTAATATTTTTCTTACCCTTCTAACTATTTTTCGCAGAAAACTCACTTCTCGACTAGACTACTTAGATTGACGGAAAACTTACTTTTTTCATTTTTTTATTTGATTTATATAATTTTTAATATAAAATTTCAAATCGGTCCATTTCCTATTATTAAATATAGGATATTCTTCAAATTGTGCCTTTTCAGGAACAGTTTCTCTCTTTATTAAAGGCCCGAAAAATTTCAGAACAGCTTCAATTTCTTCTTCCGTCCATATTTTCTTGAAACTTGCGTTATTATGTTTTCTTTGTAGCTGCGTTTAATATGTTCGGTTTTTCATCATCATTAGATTTAGGTTTTCAAGTCGTTCGAGGATATAATATTTCATAGAGCATTATTGTTTAAAATTATATACTTACTTTTAAGTGAATAAGGATGCCAGTAATACAGGGTGATTCTTTTAGAGGGCTAATTAGAGGTTTCTTGAGCAGTAAGCGGAATTCAAATCTTAAAATTTGGAATTTGATGTTTTCGGGGATGCCCAATCAATCTAAAATATATAGAGCAACCAGCTACTTCCGGTTATACCGGAAGTGAACATCAACTTTGTTATTTTGAATAGAATACCCTATATTTTCTTACATTTTTAGATTTGTCCTGAGAAGCTGATTTCAAAAACCTGGAATAAGAACATAATGTATACAGGGTGATCAAAAGTACACAAATTTTGATCACCCTGTATACACTTTCTTCCTATACCACCAAGTAGAACTCAAAAAGTTAAGATAGGGACATGTAAGCCGTTTTATCCGATTTTATGTCGTTTGGCCATAGCAATCAGTTAAAGTTGGAAAAATGCGATTTTCAATTGTCTATAACTTCAAAACTAATAAGTTTATATTATAAGTGTAATAGGTTTTTGAAATCAGCTTCTCAGGACAAATCTAAAAATGTAAGAAAATATAGGGTGTTCCATTTAAAATAACAAATTTCATGTTCACTTCCGGTATAACCGGAAGTAGCTGGTTGCTCTAAATATTTTAGATCGATTGGACATCCCCGAAAACCTCATATCCCAAATTTTCAGATTAGAAGTCCGCTTACTTCTACAGAAACCTCTAATTAGCCCTCTAAAAGAATCACCCAGTATACACAAAAACCACCAACAAATAGTCAATTTCGTTTAACTGGGAAACTAAATAATATAAAGAACGTATTTCATGATATTCTATATCGGAAGCATTCGGCACCCGAAAAAAAACGAATTGAAACTACCACTAATATTACTGTGTATAGAAATGTAGAGGGCGCTCCGACCTAGACACAGTTATGAATCCACAATTATAGGAATGCGTGATTCCTTTCAAAATATAAACTTGTGGCAACTTTTACACAAAAAATTCAGAATCAACACGATTTGACTAATTTGGGGTCGAGGAGTTCAAATATGTTGTTAAAAAATTGTGGAGTACGCGTGCATGTATACCACAATAGCGACGTATGCCACATATACTACCAGTACACGCACAAGTATCCACAAATATGTAAAAACGTACACACACACACACACACACACACACACACACACACACACACACACACACACACACACACACACACACACACACACACACACACACACACACACACACACACACACACACACACACACACACACACACACACACACACACACACACACACACACACACACACACACACACACACACACACACACACACACACACACACACACACACACACACACACACACACACACACACACACACACACACACACACACACACACACACACACACACACACACACACACACACACACACACACACACACACACACACACACACACACACACACACACACACACACACACACACACACACACACACACACACACACACACACACACACACACACACACACACACACACACACACACACACACACACACACACACACACACACACACACACACACACACACACACACACACACACACACACACACACACACACACACACACACACACACACACACACACACACACACACACACACACACACAGACACACACACAGACACACACACACACAGACACACACAGACACACACAGACACACACAGACACACACACACAGACACACAGACAGACATCATGCTAAAAATGGTATAAATGGATTCAGGTGACCTCAAAACGTAAAGATCCGTTAAAATCTGGGTATGGTCAAAATATCATGATCGCAATACTTTCCTTCTATACAACTCTGTTGTTCGGAAAGTAAAAACGTCGATACCGCGAAACATCTATTCAGAAATACATCGATATCGAAATAAAAAACATCGATGTGTTAAAATATCGAAATAAAAAACATCGATTTTAAAACATCGATACTTTCGATGTATCGATATTTTCGATACATCGAAAAACATCGTGCATCCCTAAATAGAAGTAGAAACATAACCTAGGTAATTTGACGTATATATTAGTAAAACATTAGAACAGCAGATTTAAAAATAAATAATTTTCGGTTGGAAAAAGCTGATCATTAGGACAAGTCACATTGTCATTTGAAAGACCTTTCTTGATTTCGAATATCTCCAATAGTACATTTCGTGCAATGATGTAAAATAGAGGCATTAAGGCCGCAGTGGCACACTCCAATATTCATAACAATAACTAAATGTGACATATGTCATATTAATGTCAAAGGAGGGTATCGTTTTAAATGGGTGTTTTGGGTTTCTCATAAAAACAATTTTTATGTTTCAAAAACTTGAAAATCAACGAGAGGAAAATGAAAATTTGTTTTTATATTAAAACTATGAGCTTAAAATGAATTTCCATTGTGTGAAATTCTAAATTACCTGATATTTAGGGTGTATACGCGACGGCTAAAATTATTAATAAATTAAACATATTTATGCAAGAAATCTCTTTGTAATGGAAAAAAATAAATCACTAATATTTTAAAAAATATTACATCTGCCTGAAATGGCTCTAATATTTAACAATTGTAAACTGAAAAATCCAAGAACTATGGAGAAGTTTGACATTTATTATTAAAATCTCAGTTTTAAGCCAATTTGTAAATATGGCAACAACGCATGTCTTAACACAGAACCACAGTATATGTAACAAGAAGAATAAGCATTCGTAATAAGAAATAAATATTTCTCCAAATAGGTGTAAATTTTTTTTAGGTTATACCTTAAACCTAAACAACGTTTAAATAAGGCAATCCAGAACACGTGACCAAACATCATTTTGTATGTGTTTTATGTTTATTTGATGTATTTTGTGCTTTTAGAAAGTGTTTGAAATAAAAATAATTGCTGTTTCAAATAATAAGCAAATAAGAAAAAAGATAACAGCTTATAACATACATAATGAGAGTATAAAAAAATACATATACAATACTCCTGGAATTGATGTAAAACTCGAGAAGATGACTTTCCATCATCAGTGACTGCTTTACTGCTTTCCACATAATCTAATATTTGGTCCTCACACATAGTTTTTACAGCAAAGAACAAGAAGGTCTACAAGAGTTTGTCAGCATATAAATATTTTTCATGGTTTTTGAGAGATCATTCCGTTCTGGTTTATGTGGAAAATGTAGTTCACTAGGTATTCTATAAAATCTAACAGTTTCACGACCTCTTCGACTCCGACAATTGACTACAGAACAAGTGGTGTGCATGTTTAGTTCTTTCTAACAAACAATATTTTTTCTGTACATTTTCACTTCATTAAATATCAATAATGCATCCTGAGTAGTTAGTCACACAACTATTCTAAATTAAAATGTCCGTTTTAAGCTCCAATCGTTTCATATGTTAAAATAAACTGCTCTTTTCATGTTAACTACGTGAAAGACATGGGTTTGTGTGCCTACCAGCGGCCATCTTGAATTTCATCTGACAGCAACTTGGATTGGTCTATAGATGATAATATATGTCAATTTAATTACACCTTGTACTTAACGGTTTGTGTGCCTACCAGCAGCCATCTTGAATTTCATCTGACAGCATCTTGGATTGGTCTATAGATGATAATATATGTCAATTTAATTACACCTTGTACTTAACGGTTTGCGTGCCTACCAGCGGCCATCTTGAACTTCATCTGACAGCATCTTGGATTGGTCTATAGATGATAATATATGTCAATTTAATTACACCTTGTACTTAACGGTTTGTGTGCCTACCAGCGGCCATCTTGAACTTCATCTGACAGCATCTTGGATTGGTCTATAGATGATAATATATGCCAATTTAATTACACCTTGTACTTAACGGTTTGTGTGCCTACCAGCGGCCATCTTGAATTTCATCTGACAGCATCTTGGATTGGTCTATAGATGATAATATATGTCAATTTAATTACACCTTGTACTTAACGGTTTGTGTGCCTACCAGCGGCCATCTTGAATTTCATCTGAGAGCATCTTGGATTGGTCTATAGATGATAATATATGTCAATTTAATTACACCTTGTACTTAACGGTTTGTGTGCCTACCAGCGGCCATCTTGAATTTCATCTGAGAGCATCTTGGATTGGTCTATAGATGATAATATATGTCAATTTAATTACACCTTGTACTTAACATTTCTATAGTTCACTTTTGAACAATTTTTGCGGGTGGAGCAGCATCCGTAAATGGGAAGTGATCCAGATCAGATAAATTCCGATTATTTTACAAAGAAAACTGTATCTGAAGTAATCTGGATCAGAAGTGAACTGATCAGACTGCAAATAAAATTCAGCTACTATAGAGTAGTCTTATACTGTGGCAGAAATAACCTTTTTATTATTGTTCTGACAGGAGTACCTTGTAACGTCAAATAAAATATTACCAACACATTTTTTAAAAGCTTTATTCAAATATTTAACAATCTTAATTTTTTAATTTAACGTGAAAAGTATAGTTAGTATTGTTTGAAATATTAAAACTTCGGTATTTTAAATTAGAGGAAATGCTATTCAAATTAATACCTTTTGCTCTTCCATCCATAAGCTTCTTTATAAGCTTCTTCCGATTTTTGCTGTATTAACCGCGATCCAATGTTAGAACTTATTTTTAAGCAATATACAACCAACAACAACTGTGGTGACAACAATACATCTTATGTGACAGATTGCAAATTAATTTTTGTATTTATCATTCGATGACAACTGATGATATCACGAATTCAACCATTTTACATTATTGGTTCTTTATTTCCATTTTTTGTAGTAATAATACCAGTAGGTATGGCTTTAAAGTGTAACAATAAAAAAAATAGATTTCGTGGATAACTGGTCTATTTCGAGCACTCCGGTATAATTATGCTAAATGACAGCCGGTCGCCATGTTGCCAAATCCTCCTTGTCAGTCCTTGTGATTTTGTCATAAAATAGATTTCAAAATTAAAAAAAAGTATGTTCCGGGACGTTTTAAAGAAAAAAAATTTGGGAAATTCATTTTTTTTTAAATATCTTTTAGTGAGAAAAATTTCGTACGGGGTTGCAAAAAACCCAAAAAACGATACCCTCCTTTCATAAATCTATTGTTCAACAGATGTCTTATTTACGATTGATTTCAGCATACATTTGACCAAATTATTTACTCGTTTTAGTAGTCACATTTTATTTCATATTATTTATCTGGTCTACTATACAATATAATTTTAATCTTATTTCATTTTATGCCAAGAGCAAGAAAATCTCTGAGCTCTGCTAGGATATGGCAATGCTGTAAAACTAACTTTGTTTGTTTGTTTATCTTCGATAAATTCGTAAAATCATCATAAATATAAATCCCAAATATATTTTATAGATATTTCATTTCGGACGAACAGATTTCCTTAAAAATTGCCATATGGAGGTTTTTGGGGTTTGAGATTTCAAATTTTTCCTCAAAATTAATAAATTCACGATGGCAGACGAGATATGTGATTATGATCAGATTCTTTTCAAAATTGGTATTTGGGTGTTTTTGGGGTCGGCGATTATGAATTTGTTTTTCAAAATAAATATATTCATGATGGCGACTCCAAAATGGTGGACGAAATTTATGATTATTAACCGATTCCATTCAAAATTGGTGCATGGGGTTTTTTGGTGTTGGAGATTTTGATTTTTTTTAAAAAATTAATAAAATCAAGATGGAGGACAAGATATGGAATTATGATTAGATTCTTTTCAAAATTGGTATTGGGTTTTTTTTTGGGATAGGAGATATCATGATTTTTTTTTCAAAATAAAAAATTCAAGATGGCGACTCCAAAATGGTGGACGCAATTTATGATTATTAACCGATTCCATTCAAAATTGGTATATGGGGATTTTTGGTGTTTGAGATTATGAACTTTTTTTCAAAATTAATAAATTCAAGATGGCGGACAAGATATGGAATTATGATTAGATTCTTTTCAAAATTGGTATTGGGGGCATTTTGGGATAGGAGATCATGATTTTTTTTCAAAATAAATAAATTCAAGATGGCGACTCCAAAATGGTGGACGAAATTTATGATTATTAACCGATTCCATTCAAATTTGGTACATGGGTTTTTTTGGTGTTGGAGATTATGACTTTTTTTTAAACTGCATAGAATTTTTTATTTACATTATCAAAATCAAAAAATATTTCTCCTGCATCATATACAGTAAACCATGATTGTTCATTTTCTCAAATATAAATATTTCGTTTTAACCTAGCAGATAACAGATTGATGCGCTCGGAAAAATAATGAAAATTCGGTTTACTCGCGAGTCCCATAATCAATATCGACATCTTATCGCCAGCAGCAATACCGAACGCAGTGCGAAACTGGAAAGTTTGGTAAAACAGGAGCGTCAATTGGGAGACAAACATTCCATCATGAGAGACAAATATTCCATAATGAGAGACAAATATTCCAAATCTGGAAACAAATATTCCATAAAAATAATTTTGTTAGCGCCTATTGGGAGACAAATATTCCATAATGAGAGACAAATATTCCAAATCTGGAAACAAATATTCCATAAAAATAATTTTGTTAGCGCCTATTGGGAGACACATATTCCATAATGAGAGAAATATTCCGAATGTGGAGACAAATATTCCAAATGTGGAGACAAATATTCCAAATCTGGAGACAAATATTAAAACTCTGGAGACGAATTTTCCATAAAAATAATTTTGTTAGCGCCTAGCTATTGGGAGACAAATATTCCATAATGAGAGACAAATATTACAAATGTGGAGACAAATATTCCCAATGTGAAGACAAATATTCTATAAAAATAATTTTGTTAGCGCCGATTGGGAGACAAATATTCCCTAATGAGAGACAATTATTCCAAATCTGGAGACAAATATTAAAACTCTGGAGACGAATTTTCCATAAGAATAATTTTGTTAGCGCCTATTGGAAGACAAATATTCCATAATGAGAGACAAATATTACAAATGTGGAGACAAATATTACAAATGTGGAGACGAATATTCCCAATGTGAAGACAAATATTCCATAAAAATAATTTTGTTAGCGCCGATTGGGAGACAAATATTCCCTAATGAGAGACAATTATTCCAAATCTGGAGACAAATATTAAAACTCTGGAGACGAATTTTCCATAAGAATAATTTTGTTAGCGCCTATTGGGAGACAAATATTCCATAATGAGAGACAAATATTACAAATGTGGAGACAAATATTACAAATGTGGAGACGAATATTCCATAAAAATAATTTCTTCTGTATCATTAAATTAATTGCGTGAAAATTTAATATTAATTAATTTGTTTTGTTAAGTAACAAAAGATTATATGTCATAGATAAGTTTCATTTTATGCGTTCGCGGTACATAAAAATCCTGAATATATTCCGAATAGGACATGCGCAAATAACTTGTCCCTTTGTGGCCTTTGTAATCCTTAAATGTGTTCTGAACTAGTTCAGGATTAGTTCCGCGAAAATACCTAATATTCAGATTTTTCTAAAAGTTTGGCAACATGGTTTTTATATGATTGTCATCTAATTTGATTGTCGCGACATCTTTTCGAGAGGGTATGAACTAAGACATTACAGGAAATTATCGAAAATCTCCATTATGACAAATAAATTTGACATATATTTCTCAATTTCGTATTTCCAATTGGATTTAATAAATACTGAATAAAATAAAGAAATATTCAAGGAGCTTACTAACAAAAATACATAGAATGAAGTCTCCTACTTTTTATCTCTGATTTTAAAAATCACTTTTTATATTTTTTTTTTAAACTCAGTTTAATTACAGGACAAATAAAAAATAGGAGACTCCCTTCTTTAAACATTATACTTTAAGCTACCAAAGTTTAATTTTCCTTCGTTCAGTAAAATTTAAACGTAATTGGAACTGGTAAACCCGTGTTTTTATACGTCAAAATACAATGAAACTGCGGCCTTAAGATTGGAGTGTGAATGTCTGGATTCTAAAATGTGGCTTGCAAAAGCAGATGGATAATTTACGATATTGGTAAGCCAGAAATTATCTACAGTGTGTCCATTTAGTGCGGCATTCCTCTCTTACAGCGTTGTTTAAATATGGTACCAATTAAGCTACATTTTAAAATTATATTGGCTCCTATGGGGTGTTCCAAGAAAAGGTGCCACTACAGGGTGTTCCAAGAAAAGGTGCCACAATTTTTTTTTTAATGGAATGGGGGATATTTTTACACTTTTTAAATCAACCCTTAGGTCTACATTAATAGTTAATTTTGATTTAATATCCCATACACCGTTGCCAAGTTATTACGAAAGGACCCTATAAGATAAGCATTGGATTTGGGCCATTTAGTGGCAAATTTACGCATTTTCCCAAGGTTTGCCTGGGCCACGGCTAAAATTCAATAATATGAGCTCAGAAAAATTTGCTTAAGCATAAAAAAAATTCTGGTTATTTCCCACGTTAATTAACTATGCGAACTCGAATCTGGTGGATCAGAAAAACTTGCATAAGTCTAGTGGATCAGAAAAACTTGCTTACGCACAAATTAATTTCTGGTTGCTTCCCACGTTAATTAACTGTGCGAACTCGAATCTAGTGGATCAGAAAAACTTTCATAATCCTAGTGGATCAGAAAAACTTGCTTACGCACAAATTAATTTCTGGTTGCTTCCCACGTTAATTAACTGTGCGAACTCGAATCTAGTGGATCAGAAAAACTTGCATAATCCTAGTGGATCAGAAAAACTTGCTTTAGCCTAGTGGATCAGAAAAACTTGCTTGCGCACAAATGGATTTCTGGTCGCTTCCAACATTAATTAACTATGCGAACTCGAATCTAGTGGTTCAGAAAAACTTGCATAAGCTTAGTGGATCAGAAAAACTTGCTTAAGCACAAAATAATTTCTGGTTGCGTCAGACGTTAACTAACTATGCGAAATCGAATCTAGTGGATCAGAAAAACTTGCATAAGCTAATTGGCTCAGAAAAACTTGCTTACGCACGAATGAATTGCTGGTTGCTTCCCACGTTAATTAACTATGCGCAATCGAATCTAGTGGATCAGAAAAACTTGCATAATCCTAGTGGATCAGAAAAACTTGCTTAAGCACAAAATAAGTTCTGGTTGCGTCAGACGTTAACTAACTATGCGAAATCGAATCTAGTGGATCAGAAAAACTTGCATAAGCTAATTGGCTCAGAAAAACTTGCTCACGCACGAATGAATTGCTGGTTGCTTCCCACGTTAATTAACTATGCGCAATAGAATCTAGTGGATCAGAAAAACTTGCATAATCCTAGTGGATCAGAAAAACTTGCTTAAGCACAAAATAATTTCTGGTTACGTCAGACGTTAACTATGCGAAATCGAATCTAGTGGATCAGAAAAACTTGCATAAGCTAATTGGCTCAGAAAAACTTGCTTACGCACGAATGAATTGCTAGTTGCTTCCCACGTTAATTAACTATTCGCAATCGAATCTAGTGGATCAGAAAAACTTACATAATCCTAGTGGATCAGAAAAACTTGCTTAAGCCAAGTGGCTCAGAAAAAATTGCTTGAGCACAAAAGAATTTCTGGTTGCTTCCCACGTTAATTAACTATGCGCAATCGAATCTAGTAGATCAGAAAAACTTGCATAATCCTAGTGGATCAGAAAAACTTGCTTTAGCATAGTGGATCAGAAAAACTTGCTTACGCACAAATGTATTTCTGTTTGCTTCCCACGTTAATTAACTATACGAACTCGAATCTGGTGGATCAGAAAAACTTGCATAAGCCTAGCGGCTCAGAAAAAATTGCTTAAGCACAAAAGAATTTCTGGTTGCTTCCCATGTTAATTAACTATGCGCACTCGAATCTAGTGGATCAGAAAAACTTGCATAATCCTAGTGGATCAGAAAAACTTGCTTAAGCCTAGTGGATCAGAAAAACTTGCTTAGACACAAAAGAATTTCTGGTCGCTTCCCACGTTAATTAACTATGCGAACTCGAATCTAGTGGATCAGAAAAACTTGTATGGGCCTAGTGGATCAGAAAAACTTGCTTTAGCATAGTGGATCAGAAAAACTTGCTTACACACAAATGCGTTTCTGTTTGCTTCCCACGTTAATTAACTATGCAAAATCGAATCTAGTGGATCAGAAAAACTTGCATAAGCTAAGTGGCTCAGAAAAACTTGCTTACGCACGAATGAATTTCTTATTGCTTCCCGCGTTACTTAACTATACAAACTCGAACCTATTGGATCAGAAAAACTTGCATAAGCCAAGTTGCTCAGAAAAATTGCTTACGCACAAAGGAATTTCTGGTTGCTTCCCACGTTAATTAACTATGCAAAATCGAATCTAGTGGATCAGAAAAACTTGCTTTAGCCTAGTTGATCAGAAAAACTTGCTTAAGCACAAAGGAAATTCTGGTTGCTTCACACGTTACTTAACCATACGAACTCGAACCTACTGGATCAGAGTATGTTATGTGTATATTTGTTTCGAAATCTGTATTGTACATCCTAATCAAAATGCTTTTTAAAAATTTTGTGGACCATGTACAAAGGTGACATTTAATGTCAGTCTGCGAAAAACGTCAATTTTGCGGTGAGATTTCGATGCACAAAAGTCTACTTTGGGTAGAGATTGCAGAAAAAATAATATATGTGGTATCTTTAGGACTTACTCAATTATAAAACGAAAGGGTGTAAGGACACCATACAGATAACTTCTTAAAAATGAGATTTCGGGATGACAACGACCATACATACATATTCGAAAATATCCGGCGTGGGAGGAAAGTGTCTAGTACAAAATGGCCCTTACGGGGTTTTGAGGGAAGCTAAGAAAACAGGTGTACGGTGTCCATGACGGGTCATCCAAACCATCGCGGGTTATGTGCAAGCTCTACCAATATTTAGCGCACAGCGCGCGGTTCTAGAAGCGGCAACACAATTTCCGTTTTATGGTCGTGGAAGCAATGATGTTATGGGTGCAAACCATAAGCGTGAAGTACACGAAACTCTACGTCGGCGGAAAAAGGTCCATTTCGATCTATCCCTTGTTACGCCCTAATTAAGTTCGCGGGTACCGACAGACAGTGCCACCTAATTTCTCAGCGAAGTACTCTCCATCATGCCTTCATGAAGTACAATCTAATTTCTCAGCGAAGAACCCCTGTTGGCTAAGGAACACCAAATGTACCCTTCTTAATGAGGTAGCGCGAACCGACAGATAGACGGACAGGTAGTACAACCTAATTTTAGCGATGTAGCCTCCATTGCGTCTTATTGAAGTTCGTGTGTGCCGATAGACGGACAGGCAGTACAACCTAATTTCTTAGCAATGTACCTTCTGTTGTGTGTTCGGAGTATAACCTAATTTCGCAGAGAAGTACTCTGTTGGTAAACGAACCTCAAGTGTCCCTTTTCGTCGAACGTATGCAAACCGATCGCGGTACAAATAGAACTTTGTAAGACAATGGAGAATGAGTTAACCGGTTATTATTTCTAGGCTGGCGGATTGGCTTGGTCACTGGTATCGGCGCGCATGAATCTTCCGTTTGTTCGGACACAAAACGAATTTCTCGGCGGACGGGTTTCTATCGGCGGGTGTGTTCCTGGATGGACGGGGACTGATCGTCTTGCTGTCTTTTGCACCAATTTTGACTGAGCTCTCGAGAATTAATCGACTCGAGTATATGGTAACGTTGGTACTGTTCACAGTTTCTCCTGTTTTATAAACTGTATTTAAGTCAGGAATCCGACAAGGCCTAAGAGAACGTCCTCTGCAAATCCATTTTTTATGGATACAGCACAAACACAAAAGAAAATCCTTTAAGCCGCTTCAAGAGTGGCCGTGAAGGAAAATGGCGGTTCACGTTGGATTTGAATCGCTGAAGAGTGTACTCCCTGGGAAACACGGTTTCAGAAAGCTTGTTCCAAAATGATGGTATTCTTCAGATAAAGGAGTTCTGAAATAGGTTGGTATGTGGAGTACAAAGTTGGACTTCGAATGAAGCGACAATGTCGTTCGAACACCTTTCATTAAAATATCTGCAAAAAAGTGTTGGGTCGCCCACCTTTCTTCGATGTTTCAAACTTAAATGATTCCTAGACAGCTGTAGGCGAATTGCTCTCTTCTGAATAAAATCCAGCAACCGCAAGCTATGCTTAGGCGCGGAGCTCTAGATGTGGGAGCAGTATTCCAGTAATCGTCCAATTTGTCCCTTGTAAAGCATTAAAACTATTGCGGCAAGTAAAGCTTTCTGGTGCGAAACAATGTATAAAGTTTTTGAGAAGTTTCTTCGCCGTGTTTGCAACGTGATCACGCCATGACCTATTTCCCCCCAAATTGACACCAAGTTTTAATAATGAAGCCAATGGAATAGACTGTCCTGACATAATTATGTCGAGTTCCACAACGTTAAATCTTAGCGTTAAGTTATATTTGGTTACTATCACCCTAAGCTACCAGGACTTTATTAAGCTGTAAAACATCTTTTGTCTGCGAAGATGTGCATCGGAAGCTGATGTTCGGGCATTGAAGGCAAAGGAAGACACGACACGACACGCTACTTGCAAAGAACGATCCGTAAGAAACTATAAACTCATAAGCAAAATTTTTCAGGCATGCCATAAGAGCCCAGGACTCTCCATGTTGTTCAATCGCACTGTTCCAGATGGGTAACATAGGTGAGGAGGTCCCCTGTCGGTCTTTGTTTGCGAAACCCATATTGATGGTCACTACGGATGTTAAAGTCTTCCAGGTACTTTAAAACGTATTGGTCGATAGCTTTCTTCATGACTTTTGGTATTACTAAAAGCAGTGCAACTGGCCGATAGTTGTTTGGCAAGGTCTTTTTGCCCTTTTTGGGTAATACCTGCACTCGAGCGCATTTCCAGCTGGAAGGAAATATTCCTTTTTATAGGACAAGTTGAAAAGCCTGCAGAAGACAGGTATTATCTCTCTAGCACAATGTTCTTCATCAGGACCAGAATGGTTTTTTGTATTTAGATTAGTCAAATGCGCGATCGATCTTGTTGGCGATGCAAAGTGGGGATAGTTTCCGTTACTGCGGTGGCCTCAGTCAGCAAAGATTGGCTCCGGTAAGGGATCAAGGGGCACGATAGTACCTTATCCTATATTTACATCGACACTGACATACGACTGGGTACTTGATTTAGCTCACCGGGATCGGATCGCTAGCTTGTCTTCCGACTAGTTTTGGACCACTTTGTACTTTTCCTCAGGGATGCAGTGCATCAAGTGTGAATCAATAAACCTGGTGTCGAAATATGACAACTTACTGCTTATCGAAGTGTTTTGCGTCGAACTTCCCCGACACATCGAATTTTTTTGCTAATTCTTGGTCCCGGCAACTGGATATGGTGAAAAGGCTAAACAGTTTTTTTACACAAAAGATTATAAGATAATTGGTCACAAAATTGTCGTCCTTAGTTACATGAAAATGCTTATGAAACATCCCTAAATAGCCCAATAATGCCTTTACTAGATCGAGCCGTATTGGGTGTGCCAACGTTGCGAACATTTGAGGGCACCATAGCACACAATAGAGACTTTTCGGGATTTTTTAAAAATATTTTTAAGATTTCGCAACCTTGGTTTGGGTCAGTACTGTCTCTTGAAGATCATAAAAATATAGCCCAAATCACAAGCTTATCTTATAGGGACCTTTGTCAATTTTTCGAATTTTACACAACTTCTTATAAACCGCCATACAAAAGACATCTGTTAAGTAATTTAGTCACAAATCTGTACATGATATTGCGTAAGAACCAGAAAGCCCTCGGTAAAAGTATATTTAATTTCAGTGTTACAGGGTATTCAAAATTTAATGCCAAATTTTCCGATTTTCGAAGTAAATTTATTCACTTTTCTTAAATACGATACCCTGTATATTATAACATATTTGAAAAGCCCATTAAATTCTGTTTTTAAAAATATCCATACATGATACTCCAACTCTTACAGTTAAAAAAAAACATTCATTCAAATTGAATGTGTCTAAATATTTCTCTTAATCCTAACTTAAACATCCAGGTACATCGATGTTTGAAAGTTGAGACACGAATAATTTAAATATAGAAATTAAAAGATACTCATTAAAGTAATTTTATAACTAAAAAATAATTAGTTGATCTAGCAAGTGTCCGACCATTAACAAAATACAGGTCTTTGCACATAATAAGTTTCTAATAATTTCGCTTGATTGGCATGAATTATATTTATATTAAAATTAGAAGTGTACTCTGGACTAAATGAAAAATTTCATCCTTGACATTGACAGTAACACTTGTCAGTTTTAAATATTGTAAAAGTGCTAAAATTTATTCTTAAAATGGCTAACTATTCACAACAAGAATTGATTGACATGGTGTATGCAATTGGAGAAAGTTTTGGGATTGCTTTCTAGCCTCTAGATGTTATGCACAAAAATTTCCAGAACGGCGGAACCCAGATATAAGGAAATTCGATAAGTTAAAAGCAAGGTTTGAAAAAACTGGGAATGTAGCTTATGAAAAAGAGAACAGGGAGAAAACTGTTCTGAATCAGGATAACCAATTAGGGGTTTGCTTGGCCGTCGAAGTGAATCCTAAAATAAGTGTTATAGAAATAAGTGTTCAACTGAGTATAGCCAAATCATCAATAGGAAAATGTTTAAAACAAAATAAATACCACCCCTACCATTTTCAGCTTCATCGGGAATTATTGGAAAATAATTATCAGAAACGAGTTAATTTTTGTACATGGGCAGAAAATGATTTTTTTTTAAGAATGTGTTATGTACCGATGAGGCAACATTCCACAGAAATGGCTTTGTCAATCGTCATAATTTTCATTAATATGACACAAGCAATGCACACTTAATTTACGTCAACAGTTTTCAACATAAATGGAGTTTAAATGTTTGGGGAGGAATTGTACACAATTACGTAGTAGGACCATTTTTCTTTGAAGGACGTTTAACCGGACAATTATTTTTAGAGTTCTTGCAAAACGATTTTTCCCAATTAATTCAGCAAGTTCCCTTATGTGTTAGAAATGACATGTGGTTACAATTAGACGGTGCTTCCGTCCATTTTCAAAGGAACGTCAGAGAATTCTTGGGTCAAACGTTTCCTAATAAATGGATAGGAAGGTCGGGGCCAATTGAGTGGCCACCAAGATCACCTTGTCTAACTTGTATGGATTTCTTTCTTTGGGGATTCGTTAAAATAAAAGTATACAAAGAAGAAGTTACAACTCGAGATAATATGAAAGACAGAATTCGACATGCCTTTCAACTCGTGACGCCAGAGATGCTGCAGAATGTTAGGCGGTCATTTTCGGAAAGACTGGAGAAGTGCATCGAAGTTAACGGTCGACATTTTGAATATTTACTTTAAATTATTAAATTTTCATACTACCAGTTTATTTTTGATACAATATTGTGAAATTACATTTATGCGTTCGGAAATAGACAGTTTTATTTCGGTACCACACAATGTATCCGAATTTATTTCGTCAAAACTGTTATTTAGCAAAATCGAAAAATCATATAATCATACAAAAATATAATAAGTTTTCATCCGAAACGTACTTGAACAAAACAGAAAACCATACAAATGTATTTTTACACTAAAGAACAATTTCAAACCCGTACATGTCTAAGAACGTAATTTTCTCAAACCAGTAACCCAATATAATAGTAATTTATCAAAACAGTACAATTACAATAAGTTGATATTACACCAAACGTAATTCCGTACTCCCGTAAAAGAGCAAAACCGTATTTCATCCCAAAAACAGGAAGTGCGAAGTGCGCATGTGCGAGAAATTCAAATTTTATTTCAAATGCCTCCGACTAAATAAGCAAGGTTTTAAAAAGTGAATTCTCCATCTATTTATTAAACGTTATATTATTTAATTAATATAAATAATACGTAATTTAAAAATTTTAAGTGAAACTGTTTGTCCGGATGACAATAGGCAATGTAGGAAAAAAGTACGTTTTACATAACCTAATATCTTATATCAAATATTTTTTTAGCTTTAGGACAGGCCACAACGCATATTTGTTATTTTAATAATCATAATCACAAACAATTTTTATAATATGTAATAATTATAATTAGGTAGGTACATTTATTGTTTCAATTATGTAGTTATTTGTAAAATTTTAATTATAAATGTATTTCAAAAATACATTTTAACAAAGCATATTTTATTTTACAATTTATTTTAGATGATTACTGTAAATGCAACTAGCAGAACATATTTGAATTAACTAAGAAGTGATGAAGGCAAACAAAATTTATATATATAAATAATCGAATAACTTGAATGAGAGTAAGGACATCAATCAAAACTATGTTTACACTATTTCAGTAGGATGAATGTCTGAATGTCAACTTTACACATCAAATACAGGTATATTAGAATAATTAAAATGAGGATAAATTCTAGTTTCTTCTCAAAAATTTTTAATGTAGACTTTCTCTGCTGAAGGTTTTTATTAACACAGATATCTAGTATATTTCATGTATTAAAGATTTACTAATATTTATAAATGGATATTATAAAAATATCTACTTCTTTTTGCCAAAAATTAACATTTTAAATAACTAGTACCATGGCTTTTAGATAGTTACCGTCAACACATATACGAATTATTTGAATGAACTAAGAAATACCTACTGCAGACATAAAAATGATCATGTAGGTAACATTGGATGAAGGGTAGATTCTTAGGAAAACACAGAATCTATACATAACATCTTAAGGTATGTTAGCATGGTTACTTACATGTGAATAAATTGTCATTACTTCTTCAAAAGACTTTAATAGTATAACCTGTCTGTTTAATTACAATTTTATGCCAACAAAGAATATTCGATAAGGAAGGTCTAGTTCTAGTTTCCAATACCTACAATTATTTCTTAAATAAAAATTACTTGAATAAATTTTGACATATTTTGTCGTAAACTTAAATATTTTATTTTATTACAGCAATATCAACTTTTACAGCCAATGGCGAAAAGAGTCATTACAGAAAAAATGTAATTATTAAATTTTAACGCAAAAATGTTGACATCCAACCAAGATCTTGGTTAGTATTATTTTTTGTTTTTAACGTAAGTATTTTATAAAGTTGTATTTGCTTTTTTAACTTGTTAGTTATTTTGAAAAAGATAGATTGTTCAACTCTGAAAATATTGAATAAATTTTTTTAAATAAATTGATGTTTTGTCTAATATTTAACATTAAGTCCGAATAAAATTCATTTGAAAAAATGATCTTTTAACTCAAGTGTAATTTTTTATTGATATTTTAAAAATATTTATTTATTAAGTAACTGAAAAATTTAGCTTTCGGATTTTGATTAAATATACCATAAACTTATAATATTTCGGGAAGAAATTACGATTTGGTAAATTTTCACTTCTAAATGAAATGTTCAATTAATATCTGAAGTATTTTTCTCTTTATTGCTATATAAATTGAAATCTTCAATTAAAAATTATATTGAAGTAAAGAGCTATAAAGATTAATCTTTATCATAACTTAACCAACCTATCAGGGTAAACAGGATATACCTATACCGCTAAAATTTGGTTGTTATGTATAAACTATTTGCAAAATGTACCGGAATAGTAACTAAATTTAAAGGTAGTTTAAATTTGACTTTCAATAGTATTAAAAATTATTTACATTTGAAATCGACTCTTTGTTAAAATAGTGATGTCAATTTATTTTTATTAATATGAATACTATTAAAAATATAGGTTTTTTAACGGGTCATACTAGTGTCAAAAGTGACATTTTATTCTATCAGTCTACGCACAAACAAAAAAGTTAAAAGTGATCAATAAATGCCAAATTTTTTATGCAAAATTAAAACATAAAATGATATTTGTACGATACAGGTATATGGTAAAAATCATTTGTGTGGTATTAAAAAAACAAGTGAAAAACGACAATATTTTTGTCGTAATTTCGAGTTTTAGAAAATTTAAACTTACGAAAATGAATCTCTATACATTTATACCTAAGGTACTAGTATAATTAAATAGCAGGAAAGAAAAAATAGGTAAAAGAATAATATCATTTTAAGGTTTTTAATGATTATAAATCGGTTGGCGTTGTCCATTTGTCTACCTTCTAGAGTTGAATCAGGCTAGCAGACAGGCGGACAAAACCGTTATATAATTGCTTTTTTTTCTTCGAAAACACTAAAAACGTAAAATTAAATTTTGAGAAGTTTTAATTCCGTAATGTTGGTTGCCTACATTAAATCACATCATCTTTTTAAACGTCAAAGCAACTTCATACAAAAAGTATTTTTTTCACCGACCACCATTAGTATTAGAAGGCATCATTATTTTTATTTAGGTATGTTAGAGTCGAGAAAGATAAATTTCTATGCTATAGGTGCTTCATCTACTATGAAATGACAATGTCAATAAATTTCTGTCTGAAGAAGGATTCCTTTCTAGTCGGAAAATCTGCACGCTGATTTTCTGTATCCAATTCTATATTATATATTTTAAAGACGGATCCTCACTTGGGTGGTAAATCGACAAAAATACAATTAAATACAGAAGGATGCCTTCAGATTTTCCACCTAATGGGAATCAGTGTTTAGAATATACAAAGTAAGTTCGGCTTTTTTACTCGTTTTACCCCGTCCTTGATCTATCCGTTCGGATACTGACAAAAATTTGGTTCAGATGTTACTCCAAATACTCACACACTAGTAAGTAGAAACGAGCATTTACGACTTATATATATATATAGATCATATGCATATTTGTTTGGTAGTTTGCATTTGTATTGTGGGTGCTACACCATTGACATATACAATAGACATGCCTATAGCGGCGTTGTCTGAATCAGACAACGCTAGCGGTGAGAAATGTGCAATTTCGAGAGAAAGAGATGAAACGATGTTTCGCTCAATATCTATCTCTCTCAAAATAGTATCGTATAGTTAGGATGTTAGAGAAACCGAAACTATAGGTCATCTTTCACTCTTTTCAGCAAAAAAATATTTCAACGATATACGGGTTGGACAGGTCCATGGATATATGTCTATGCTCCTTCCTAAATATATTTATTCTAAGCTATATAACGAGTGACTCGCGCCTAACCTAATCCCGGCTGTCCAAGGTCAAATCTAACATTTTACCGCCAATTTCAAATTTCAAAAAATGTTATGTTTTAAACAGAGGTCCAATTTTATAGGAACTAAGCAAAATAGAAAAATTTAAAACAAAATTCAAACTTGGATTAATTAGGTAACTTGTTTAGGTAAAGGATTTCATACAAGCCTACCTTTAAGTTTTATATAGTTTTACTGAAGTTTTTGTTTATTAAAAATTTTATATTTATTGTATTTGGACTTTTTCATAATAGATGTGATCATATTTTTTAGGACCCATTTTGTATTAAATTCTTTTTGACGTGATTTTAATAGTTAATAATCTTAAAATTTTTACAAGGGTTTTGTGACAGGTAAAAAAATCAAAACACAAAAATCTCAGGAATATTTTATTCATAAGGAAAAATTCCCGTTCTCTTATTGATGAAAGATGGCGCCATTTGGCATAAAAGGTATAGGGAAAACCGGACAACCGGAAAACCTAACCACCATCATAATGAATGTATTAGTTTATAAATAATTAACTTGTAAATAAAACGTTCAAACCTAACCATTCTAGAGCTTCCTGAAAAAATAAGTTATTAGTTTTATATGTTTTTTGACCTTAAGATTTTAAAATATATAATAATAATCAAATATAGGTACAATAGAAATGCAATAAATAATAAAAATGAATTAGGTATGCCATCATGAAATTTACAATAAAATAATTATAATGTTTTCTTTTTGTCCTCGATTTGTTCATCGTCTACTTCTGAAACCTGGAATAATTGTGAATAAGGCTTATATATTTTTATTGATTACTTTGTAGCTAAATTAATTTTTTCTCATGTTCTCTTGGTTAGCTAAATTTTGAATTGACTATAACTACTTAACACATATATTTGATCTGCCTATATTGGTGCTTTCTGCAAAAGTATCAATTATAAATATGATATAGAGTTAAGAAAGCAAAATTCATTGCCTTGCATGGCTAATATAACTACTTTATTTAACAATATACTCTTTCAAATAAAACAAAAATTAAATTGACCACATGACGAAAATATCATTAGGATTATTCTTCCAATATAAAATACATATGTTGAACCTTAATAGCAAATAAAAATTTTTAATATTTTATTTTGTCCAAATGATTTCAAACTTTTACTCACCATAACAGAAATATTGACAATAAAAAAAGCTTCCAAGAGATCTGCAAGACATTACCTGATTTTTCTGCAATTGGTATATCACCTAAAAAGCATTCATTATACCTGTATAAAAATATATAAAAAGTTGTAAAACATTCAATTACTCCTCTGTAATATCTACATATTAAACCATGTTATATGTATGGTCAAACTGAGTGTGAATATTTACACTAACGTCAGTTTTATTTAAAAGGCTATTCATTATATTCTTTTCCTCAATTATTGTAGGTTTCTTAAATTTTGATACTTCTCTTAATTTCCTCTTTTTCGTAGAAAATAGGCGGACCTGGTTTTCAATTTTTGAATTTGAATTAATTTTGTGCTTTGTATCTATATGAATTATATTCTTTTGTTTATTCATAATACTTAAGATATTATCAAAACTGTTCAAAATAGACCTATGTTCTTCATCTGTTAATGAAGTTGTATCACACAGGCCTATTACTAATTCAGCTCTTCTTTTTATTTCCTGAGTTGTTATATTAGCAGATTGCATTTGACATGATGTATTCACTTCTTGAATTATCTCTTTTACAGCACTATCATTATTAGTATTACAAACTATAATATCAGCATTCTTAAAAAAAAAAGAAGAACAAGCATGTATATGCTTACAAATATTGAGCTTAATAACATTATCTATACAAGAGCACTTGAAAGAATGCAGACATATGTTACACTCATTACATCTTAAACATAAGTCAGTACAATCTTCATCTACCTTAATTACTAAATATTTTTGAGACTTATCTGCTGCAGAGGTAACGAGGAATTCATTTTTATTTTCAAGTCGCTCAATCATGTCTGATTGAATCTTTCTGCTTAGTGTATGACTTTCCCTAATTCTTTTTATTTTATCAGTGGGTGAATTTTTTGCCAATTTAATTAATCTTTTAAATAAGCTGTCTCGCGCAATTTTCATAACAGCATTAATACTTTTGTCTAGTCGTTTAACTTTTTTTCCATCTAAATAAATATGTTTTAAAATTTTGTGTAGCGATTCCAAATACATATTGGTATTAATACCTAAACCTAATCTAAAACAGTAGGCCCAGCATTGTGGACGATTGGCATAAAAGTCATTAAAATACTGAGCAAATGATAAAGTGTCCTGATCCGCATAAAGATGAGATAAAACTTGAGCTAAACTATCATTGAAATGTTCCACAGAAGTAGACTGTAAGAGAACTCGTAACGCTTTATATACCAGTGCCTTTTTCTCTGTTCCTCCATTTATTTTTGATAAATTATGTCTCCAATTTTTATCAACATGCCATGTACATAGCAGTTTATTAGGAACTGGTGACATTACACGAGACCAGGCATTATAAAAGGCTGGTGCATCATCTGACATAAATATGTTTGCCTCGATAATCCCAACTTTCAACTTGACATTTTCAAAAAAAACATTAAAAATAATTTCATCAGACCTATTTGAGAAACAAAATGCTACTGGAGATCCTGATCCAAATTCATCAACTGTCATTAATGTATAAAGTTGGAAATCGTAGCTGTTTGTTCCATGGGTGCCATCTATACATATTTTATCATGACCGAATTGAAGTAATTGTTGAGCTTGAAAAGATGTCATTATTATCAAAGCAAAATCATTGATATCAAGGATGCCAAAATCACTTTCAATCCCTTGTTCTTTAAATAACAATACTGGACACTCATCAAGACTTTTCATTTTTTCTACCCACAATTTAACGCTGATTGCATCGTTATGATGGTGTTTTGTATTATCAATACGAAAATCTCTTTTTATATTATGTAAGTCTTTCTTCTCTAAAAGTAAAAGTCGCTGAGATTCTTCTGTCACACCTGCATCTCGAATATGATCTAAAACATATTCCAAAGTAACCCCTTCTTTTAACTTACCTGCAATTACAGCTCTCGTTTCTTTACTTAAAAAAACACGGCCAATGTCAAGAGAATGGCCCACATGCGTCATCCAAAATTTCACCACAACTTGTCCCTGGCTACTTTGTGTTAAAACTTCCATTCTTGAAGGACAAGCTTTCCCAATTTTATTAGTTCCTTTACCTTTTGTAGCTCTTAAACCTTTTCCTTTTGGGACATAGGCATATGAACGATGGCAATTATAAAATTCTTTTTTACTATTACTTAATACATTTCTTGACTTCTGAATAATATACAATGACAAAGAGCGTTCTTGGACTTGATTTTTCCATTGATCAAATTCTAAAAAATACGTATAATAAGTATCTATAACTATACTTAAAACATTTTTCAAACTTACCTAAAGATGAGTCAAACACAAATTCGCTGAACTCGATTTCCACTTTATGCGCACCAGTCAAATGTTTTCTTAAACAATCATAGTTTTTAAAATATTCGCAACAATCTTCAAATGAACATTTTATTCTCGAAGTAAGACACACTTCATCATTTGAAGCTGATATTTTATGAAATTGTTTAAGATGACGAGTGCGATTTTGTTTATTCACAAACTGCTGGCCACATACATGACATAATTCCTTAAATATTCTATTTGTGTTAGAATACTTATGGATGTTTCTTAAATGCGCGTATAAATTTTTCTTGTATATGAATTGCATGCCGCATTCTTCGCAAATAATATCTCCGTCCATAACTAATTTTATTAAATAAGACGAATAAATATATGATAAACTAGAATCAAAAACACAAAGGCACAATTAAAAAACTTAACCTCAATTTGAAATTTGGCGGTAAAATGTTAGATTTGACCTTGGACAGCCAGGATTAGGTTAGCCGCGAGTCACTCGTATAGGAACATCCGCCATTTGTAAGACCCATCCCATTCCACCAAGTGAAAGTGATATGCTTTCTTACTTAAGCCTTTTTCGATTTAGACTGCGCGAGCGGTTGCGGTTGACAGATAAATGACAGCGGTCCTGTTTAAATTTGACAGCGGTTGCTATTTGTGACGTCACTCAAGATTTTAAATCGAATGAGTTGGTTGCAAAGTTTGGTTGACATTTGTTAGCACGTGGTAGTGTTTACTTTTTTATTTTCATATAATTTTAGGTTACAAGTTACAAGTTTATTATAAGATGTTTATGTTTCTGAATTGTAAAATTTAACTAAATAGTTATTAAATATTGGTCATACAACTACTGGATTAATTGAATTCGTAAGTACTTATTTTTTAACCAAATAATGATCTTGTATATGTATAATTAAAATGTTTATAAAACAATAGCTAAGTTGTTATTATTATCTAGGGTGGTTTTAATAATTTTTGAAAACGTAATTGATTTCCAGGGTGAGCAATATTAAATTTATTTAAGAAAAGTGGAGGATCAATTATATTTTATTGCATTATACCTAATCAATAAGTCTGCCACTTTATATAGATCACTTATAAGTTCCTGTATATTCTTTGTAATCCTCGACAAATCAAACCATGACTAGTACTATATATGCAATTTTTTAATTTTTTTGTTTTTAGGCAGTAATACAATTTGATCGCAAGAAAATCTTTTTTAACCTAATAGGTAACTCTGCATATCCCTGCAGACAGTCGCTAATATATATGACACTCTATAGGTAATCTGCACTTCATTAATTGTTTAATTCAATGAAAATTTATGTATATTTTTAGGGACACAGGCAGATTGAAGATCCAGCATAGAAAATACAATACATAATTAAGCTGGACCAGAATTAGTATTGAACATACATTTGGGATTTTAATGCACATTGAGAATTTTACAGTATCTAAATGCAATAAAGGAGGAATTAGAAACGGATTAAAATCTGAAATTTTAATAAGTTTCAATAAATACATAATGCAGTTTAGGAAAAAATAAATTATTCAAATCTGAATTTTAAATGTTATTTTTAATTATAATTAATAGGGCATATTTTATAACGTTTAAATAAACATTTATTTTGTAAGTATGTGTTTTGATTTATAGTTTAATTTATAAAAAATAACCAATTATTGAAGTAAAAAATATAGATTAGTAATTTTTATTATATTATATATTAATTCCACATTACAAAATACACTGAAGTTTTCTCGTAAACTAATAATAGTTATTTATTTTTTTAATTGTACGCTCAACGATATTTTTCAGATGTTAGCATAAGCATAATTTTCAATAAACACAAATACCTATTTTATGCGTTCCCAGTATTTCGTCTCCTATATTTACAACAAAAAAAGGATGACATTATTGTGCGATAAAGATAAGTATATACCAACTCTTGCAACCACTGTAAAAGGCTGGTCCATGTTGCGAGCGGTTGCGGTTGGTACATGACGTCACGCTTTCTAAATCGAAAACGACTGGTCCTGATTTTGACAGCAACCGCGATCAGGACCACTAAATCGAAAAAGGCTTATATCTACTAGTAGGAGAGAAAATGTCAAATCTTTGTGAAAATGATTAAATGTTCTAGTAGTAGAAAAGGTAGTCTCACGGTAGAGAAGATTTCCATCAGCCAGGCAACTAATTATTCACCTGCTTCGCATCCCGGTAATAATAAAATTCGGTTGAGAAAATCTTTTCATTACTTTCATTATTTCACTAGTGTGTAAAGTATAGATTTAAATACAATGTGTTCACGGATGGGATTCACAATAGAAAAATTTTATTTTGGTATTAAAAAATATCAATCTTGATAAAATGTTTTGCTTATTCTAAAACCTAGTAATATGAAAAAAAATCGGTTGTGTCGCCAAAAACTTTCCCGACGAGTAACCAGAGACGAAAACTTTTTCAATGTTCGAACTCTGACATTTTTTATTTTTGACAGGTGACAGCTGGATAAATAATTTGACTGTTCTAAAATGATTTTTCCTCGAAGCTAACCACTCAAACCAGCTTACATAAAAGTTAACAATTCAAATATCCTCGACGCGTATTCCAAACTACGACGTCATACTTAACCAACTTCTCAAACCATCTGGCTGAGGTAGTTTTCAGAGTAGTTATGTTCTCTGTTGTCATTAGTGCTCTGTTTTACTGATTTTATTAGGTTTTACTGTTATTTATAAAATATTTTTGAATGGATACATAGGAAGTTAATGTAAATGAAACGTTGTTCAGGATTATTGATAATGAAGGTAACGAGATATTTCATAAAAAATCCTTAGATTCAAACATTGTTTATTATAGATGATGAATTCCTTATTGGATATGTCGATAACAGGATAAAATAAGTGGCACTGGTCCACCTGTTAGTCCTCATGATATGATTTCTTAAATATAAAGAAGACCACAACAAAATGTAACAGAGCTGGATGTGGAAGAAAATAATATAATTAATAGGGAGTTCACTGAAGAAGTCGGTCTCAGTCAACTCGTAAAATCTCATGTCATGCGCGCTAGGTTGTCAAAATTCGAAAAGTTAACCACTCCTTAACTATGACGTCATTATTTTGCTAATCTGGTTTGAGTAGTAGTTAGTCTCGAGGAAAAATCATTTAAATTGATATTTTCAAGTGCTTTCTGTTTGATAGATGTCGTACAAAAACTAATGGGTTCTGCCAACGGATAACCCAAATCTGTATACCGAATCTCAGCTCAATCGGATTATACGATGAAATAAAACAATTTAATTTGTTTAAATCTTCATTATATAATGAACAAACAAATTAAATTGTTTTATTTCATCCTATAGTATTGATCTTCATCAAGTAAAAGCCTCATCTATTCAATCAATTGGATTATTTCAAATTGTCATTCTGTTGGAATATGTCGAATTAAAAGTGAAAAGATGTTTTGAAGTTGGTGGAGGCCACGTCGAATAAATTTATTCTTTTTATTTAATGTTAGCTTTTTTTAATATTTTCATAAACTCCGAAGGAGTTAAGTATTGGAATCTATAATTCTGTGTGTGTAACATCAAGTTGTTTCAAATCTGACTTCAGATTCTTGTTTAGGACGAAAACGAAAAACTATATCTCAATAAAGTGCTGTCAGTTTTTATGTCGAACGAACCGTTCGTAGATATTGAAGTGTAACCACAACTAATAATAAGCACCTATTGACCTAAAAAAAATACTTCACTGACAGACAGGTAGACATACAGATTCCAAAGCAGGAGGTTTGTGCGATACATGCTAGAATAGAATCCCCAGATGTTTCATGACAATGTTATCCACTAGATTATTTGTTAAAGTTTTGATATGAAAAAGTGCTTGGCGTTTCACACAAAATGAAGCAGGCACGATAAAACATGATTTTTCTTTCATTTTATGAGGAGTTTAGAATAAGCAAAACTTTTTGATCAAGAACGAAATTTTTCGATAAAACCAACCATAAAAAAAGTTCCTCTGTGGATCCCATCAATGGACACACTTGTATATGACTACATAATTTTTGGCAGTAGAACAAATATTGTATGAAACTACTGTGTATACTGTTCTTTTTCTCTCATGTGATTGTTTCACTCGCCTTTGGCTAGTGCGTTAAAATTCACTTTTGTGAAAAAAGTATCATACTTGTATAAAAAACTATTTTATACAGTATTCGAATTTATTGAATATTGTGTTTAGCTCTGATATTTTACTAATTTATCAGTGTACACGTTTGTTATGTACTTTTATTTTTTGTATTTTTCTTGACAAATCCCCTACATTGTTACAACTATAAATAAACAATTGGTATTTTTTTTACTTTTGCAACACAGCTTCGTTGTTTGGCAATTGCATTGAATAAAAACAACCCTTAAAATTAAACAGGTATATTTTAGAAATGAAATATACAAAATTTTGGTCATATGCATCTTGTTTACATCGATAAATCAATTAAATTGTTTCAAATGATAAAGTAGATATTAGGTATGGGAATATATTTTTCAAATGTTCATAGAAAAAAACACCATTCATTTTCGGCCTTAATTATGTTGAAATTAGGTCAAATATATAAATTAGAAAGATGTGAAAATACATATATATGTAAATGAATTTGTCGAAATTCAAACTTTTACCACAATGATCTAGTATTTTCGATTAGAATTTTAATTATTGTGAAGTCTAAATTTGTATTTATGTGTAGAATTATTTACTTTTAAAATAAATATTTTATATTTAATGAGTAAATTTACTCTTTTTATTTTTAGTATTTATGCTCTTTTAATATAATGTATTTCATAAAGAAATATTATATTTAAATTTATGGTTTATTTATTCAAAACCCCAAGGCTACAATTTACAGTTAATTAAAAATATTTTTAAAATATCAATAAAAACTTTACACTAGACTTTAAATATCACTTCATTAAATGTAATTTTATTTAAACTTAATGTTAAATATTTATTAGACAAAAAAATCGAAATTATTTTCAACACTTCAGAGTTGAACAATCTAGCTTTACAATATAAGTAACAAATTAAAAAGCAAATATTTATTTACAAAATAATCAAATTAAAATTAAAAAATAACATCAACCAAAGAACTCTGTTAAAACTTAAAATATCAAATAGGTGTCTATAATCAAATTTTGTCCTGGTAATTGTTTCCTTAGTCATTAGTGGTAAAGGATGATATTGCTGCAATAAAACAAAATAATTATGTAAAACTTAACTCAAAATAAAGATATATTTAAACAATTAAATTTCATTTAAGAAATGATTTTAGAGAAAGATAAATTCTAAAGGCTTTTAAAGAAGAACTGACAACTTATTATCATGTAGGTATATAATCGAGTTAACGTAGATGAATATTAGGTTATATTTATATTTTAAAATAGACTATATACAGTTTTAGTGCATCATTAGATTATACACTTTATCAAAGTTATATGATCAGTTTTTATATCTACATTATACATGCTTCCATGTGGTGTGTGTGTGAAGAGGCACAGTTGGCATCGGATAAATCCTATTTGAAACAGACTTTTATTAAAATATGATTTCATATGAATATTTTATCTAGTTGACTCATTACAAATGTTACTAAAGCATCAAGTACCTTTTATTGTGAGTGCTAAGTAAAGAAGTAATGTTGATGGGAAGGATAGAGAGTTGGAAATCGAAAACTTACTTATCAATATGTGAGAAGTGCTTAACACCAGAAAAGAAGATGTGACTTAAATCACAAATTGATACATTGTTACAAACAGTGAAATGATGCAGATATAATTTTATATAATACGGGATGTGAATTTTGCAACTTCTTAGATGAGGTATTTTTTATTGTAAAGACGAATGAATAACGGTATGATTACTGGATGTAGCAGTAGTCTTGACATAACCTCTCTCAATTAAGCTGATGTTATTTTTAGCTACATCAGTTAGATTATGGAAGTTGAAATATATACATTTTAACAGTTTATTAAAAAAAATGTAATTAATGAAAAAAAAATAGATTAGTATTTTAAAGGATCTTGAGAAATGTTAGTTTATTCTGATTTTAATTGATCAAACATACCTGCACAAATAGTTGTATTTGATGGGTATATTAATTTGACATTCATCTTCCCGAAATATTAACAATGTGTTGGTGTTGTCCTTAAGATTACTTTCATTCAAGTTGCATAATAATTTTTATATATGTAGACTTGGTTTGCTTTCACTTCTTATTTAATTGAAACATTTCTTATTGAATTTAATTCATAATAATTAGCCATCTAAAATTAGAAATAAATTATTAAATGAAATATTTTGTGTTAAAATTTATTTTTGGAATAAATTTATATTAGTATCTTAATATTCCTTAAATAATTACATAATTAAAACAATAAATGTACCTAATTGTAATTTTTATAGTATAAAACAAGTCGTTTGTTTTGTTTTGATAACCAATATACTAAATAAATAAGGTTATGGTATTTTAAATTTGTTCTTTTTCTACGACAGCCTTTGATCCTACGGACAAACAGCTTCATTTAGTTATTAAATTTTATATTACTTATTATATACATAATAATTCAATACCAAAAAAATGGATGTGAATCTTAGAATTCACTTATTTAAATATATCAGTATTACTTACCTTCGATGAAAATAATAAAATAAAATTTGAATTTCGCGCACTTACGCACTTGCGCACTTCGCACTTCCTGTTTTTGGGATGAAATACGGTTTTGTGATTTAACATTGGTGTGAATATAACATTATTATATTTGCACTGTTTTGTTAAATGACGCTTATGATGGGTTACTGGTTTGTGAAAATACAGTTTTACTTTTGTACTGGTTTGTTATTATAGAGTTCTGACAAAAAACATTATTGTGTTTATACTTTATGATGATTGAATCATTTTGAAAAATTCAAAGTTTATGTTTTTACCGTTTTGCCACTTTAAATTAGTGTTTAAATACAGTTTGAAAATGTAACTTTGGGATACTTTGCATGGATCCTTTATTTCCAGATTTAAATTATTCGTATTTTAACTTTCAATCAACGATGTATCTGGTTGTTTAAGTCAAGATTAACGGAAATATTGAAAATGTAAGACAAACTATTGGTAGAAACATTTAATTATCTGACCTGCATTTGATAATATTAATATTTTTTCACAGCCTTCTGTCAATACATGAATGTGAACTCGATATTTTTACAAATTATACCGTTTAAAAAAAACTGTAAGAGTTCCCAGGTAGCAGAGTGACGTCTTAAAGACGTTGAAAATTGGTGTATTCTCGTCGACTGACGTAATTTGGGCCAAAACATGACGTGAAAAAAACGTTGTTAGGTGGACGTTTTTAAGACGTCATAAAAAAACGTAATATATTCGTCGAATTTTGGTGTTGGTTTTCGAATAAATATATAAAATCGTATTTTTTTAGAAATTAGTTTATAATCAGTGCACACTGACATTCCCAATAAAATTAAAAGAGAAAGTTATTTTTACTCTGCAAAATTTCGAGCGATATCTTTTGCACTGTAATTAACCGTAGCCTCTGAACCATTTTTATTAAATAATATATTTACCCATAATTATTATTACATTAAAATTAATAATAACGAAAACAGGAATTAATAAATGCCAAATATATTTTGAATTGAAATTTATTAGGAATCACTGTTTTTGTAGTGGAAACATCAGTGGTCCAGTGTTGCCAGTGATCTGATAATTATCGAAATCTAACATAATTTTTCATAATATTGACTACGAATTGATAAATCAATAATGATAACCTATAATGTAGCTAATCTGCATAGAGCCAAAATTTGAAATAAATCAATAAATCAATTTTTCTGATAATTTAGCCTGGAATTTGATAATTTTGTGGTCATATTCCAATAATTCTAGACTTAGTCGTTAGACGTCTGGCAATACCGCGTCCGCTTTTGGGACGTGTCGAAGCTTCTTCTGCGCAATGGAAGCCATTTTGTCTTGTTTGATGAGCACACACACACACACACACCTCAATGACCCCGAGCCAAGGGGATATTGTACCTAATCAGCACTTGATCCCCAAGTCCCCTGCCGTCCACCCCCAGGTTCTCCCCCCGACTTGCCCGCTATTGTGAGCATATCGTGGGGTCGCTTTAAAGGACCGTGGTCCCCTGGTCGTCATTGACATCACCGCTTACCTTCACTGTATTCCACCCCAATGGGCATTGGTGGATTCCTAGTGCATCTTCCATTTGGTTAGGAGACGACCTAAGCCTCTACCTCCTTTTGTCTTCTGTTGTAGTCCTGTCTCTTGTGTGTGCTTTGTCAGTCTGTTGGTCCTGTCATCTCTGAGTAGGATAACTTCTACCTAAAACATAATTAAAGAATTAATTTTGCATAGATCAAGTTATGCTACTCCGTTTACTGTCGATTTCTGAAATAAAAGATTTTTTTGGTGGGGCAAGCCCCTTTTTTGTATTTTTTTGTTTTTTTTTTTTGGTGGACAACGGTCCATCTTTGTTTTTTTTTTTTGTTTTTTTTGTGGACTACGTCCGGATTTTTGGTTTTTTTTTTATTTTTTTTTTGGTGGACAGAGTCCTTTTGTTGGGTTTTTGCCTAAAAAAGAAATCGATTAGTATATATGTTGTTTAAGAATAAAATTGTCCCCTTGTTAATTATCAGTAAAAACCAGACTTTTACTGCGCTCGCGCGAGTTGCCTCTTAGGGTGTGCGTGTTTGCCGTGATCATTGGCGTCATAATCGATCAGTTCCCTTAACTGAAGGTTTGGGTGTGTCCTTAGCTCGCCGAATATCCGCTCTGCTCGGTTGTTCAGTGTATCTAAAACCCTGGTGGATTTTAAATCTCTGAATATCCAACGGTTGGCAACATACCATGGTAGGTTTGCTGCTTCCCGTAAGCAGATATTTTGCTGACTTTGGATTTTATTTCTATTTGTTTCACATGTTTGTCCCCACGCAAGGGACGCGTAAGTAGCAAGTGGAATAATTATGGAGTTTATCAGTCTCATTTTGGTTTTAATTGTTAATTTACTCCTTCTACCTATAAGAGGTTGAAGGCGAGCTCTCGCTTGTCTGGTTTTACTGATAATTGTTTTTACGTGCTCTGTGAACGTTAGACCTTTATCGAGCGTTACCCCCAGGTATTTTACTTTTGTTTGCCAAGCTATATTTGTATTTAGTATTTCCAGACGTCCGTCTGGGTAATTTCTTCTCTTAGTGAAGTATATAGCTTGGGATTTATCTGCGTTTATTGCTATTTTCCACTTTACAAACCAATCTTCTAGATCGTCCAGGTGTTCTTGGAGGTGTTCTCTTACTAGGTGAGGCCTTAAGCTTCTAGTCGCGATAGTCGTGTCATCTGCATACAAGCTGAGCATTGTATGTGGAGATCTGGGGATGTCAGAGGTGTAGATGGTATAGAGTTGGGGGGAAAGGACTGCTCCTTGGGGAACTCCTGCTTCAAGGACTCCATAATCGGATAGGACGTGTCCCATTTTGATTCTGAAGCATCTATCCGACATAAAGGAATGGATGAGGAGGATAATGGGTTTGGTATAACCGATCTCAATCATTTTATATATTAGGCCCTCGTGCCAGACTCTATCGAATGCTTTTGAGACATCTAAAAACACAGCTCCTGTGGATTGTCTGATGTTGTAGCCCTGGGTTACGTATTCAACCAATCTCAGGACCTGTGTTTCAGTAGAGTGTTCTGCTCTGAAGCCGAATTGCTCATCTGGTATGACATTTAATGCAACTGTCTCTTCTAAGAGACGTCTTAAAATGATTCTTTCTGCGATTTTACTCATGGCCGGTAATAGACTGATTGGTCTGTAATTTTGTGGAAAACTGTGGTTTTTACCAGGTTTAGGCACCATGATGACGTCCGCTTTTTTCCATCTTTTTGGAAAGTATCTAAATCTTAATATTGCATTGATTATAGTAGTCAGATGGACTATAACTTTCTGTGGAAAGTGTTTAATGACTCTATTTGAAATTTGGTCGCATCCTGGTGCCTTTTTTGCTGATAGGAACTTGATTATATCCTGTACCTCTTCTGGTGAGGTATGGGATATGGCCAAGTTTGTTGGAACGCTTAAGTAATTTTGGACAGTTTCCTCAACCAGATCAATAAAGTCCTCATCCTCATCGTCGTGCCTGTTTAGCATGCATTCTCTCTCCATAGTTAGTTTGAAAGCGTCCGCCTTTTCCTGTGCGGTATACGCTAGGCCATTCTCGACGTGTAACGTTGGGACTGGTTTCCTGTCCTGCCTCAGAATTTTTGAGAGGTTCCAAAGGGCTGCTTCTTGGGGATCAAGTTCGTTGATCCATTTGTTCCAATTTGCTTCTCTATGTTTGGTGAGTTCTCTGGAGACTTGTTCACGAAGTCGAGTAGCTGTCCTTTTATCTTCTGGGTCTCTGGTACGTTTTGCTCTTCTTTGAGCTCGATTTTTATTTTGAATAAGGGTCTTTAGGTCATTGCTAATCTCAGCATAAATTCCTTTTCTCTCGCTGCGCTTCGTTTTCGTAGTGCGCTCGATCGTTCTATGAACGGCGCCTTCAAATCTCAGGATTTCTTCCTCTATTTCCTCAGTACTTTCAATCCGAGGTGCTGGGCCTAGTTCCGGTCCTATGCCTCGTCTAAAGGCAAGCCAGTTGGTCCTTTTGGATATGTAAGTGTGGAAAACTTGTTCTCCTTGTCCCACTTCCATGAGGACTGGAAGGTGTCCTTCACCTGCTTCGTGCAGGGTAGAAATTTCATATGGGAAATTCGTGTCCTTCACTATTGCGATATCCAGTACATCAGGTCTTTGGTTTAGGTTTCCTGGGTAATGTGTAGGCGTCGTTGGTGCGATTATGTGGCAACCTGGGTAATTTTGCATAAAGTTTAGCAATTGTCGACCTTTGGTATTTTCCTGAAAGCTATTCCACACTCGTGATTTAGCATTCAGGTCCCCTATTAAGATTGTATTTTCCTCTTGGAGGAGTTCTTCAAGCTCAAGGAAGTTAATACGTTCGTTCGGTCTAACGTACACAGATGCAATTTTAATATATCCATAACTGGTTTTAACCTTTATGATTGTTGCTTCTAGAGTGGTGAATCCCACTGGTGTATTAATATTAAAATGTTCAATGCAATTTTTTATCATAATTGCAGTTCCCCCAGAATTTGGCCTAAATTTATTTCTGTATATATTATACCCTTTTAATTTAAATTTATCCTCCTCCCCTAAAAGAGTTTCCTGAAGGGCTATGATATCTAGACCCACCCTTTCAATAACCTCAAATAGGTTATTTTTATGTTTTTTAATACCTCCTGGATTCCAGGAGATTATCTTTAAAAAATCAGGAACTTTTAAATTTAGTTCTGTGATTTTTTAGATATTTTTTTAATTTTTGAAAATTTCAACAATTTAGGTTAAAACCAGTTATCACATTTTATAAACCCAAAATGTGTGCGGTGAGGGACTGGAGCAGGCCCATAATCTGGCTTTTGTCCATCTGACTGAACAAAAGCTGTGGAGCTGAAGGCTGTGGTCTTGCAGCTGAAGGCTGTTGTGCTGAAGGCCTATTGCCCGTTTGCTGTGCTGAGGGCACTGGATCAGGGGCTGAAGGCCTTTTTGTTACATTTGCGTAACTTTTAATTTGAGTCCTAGGCATGTTTGGACATCCTCTGTAATTGGCGGGATGATCGCCATTGCAGTTAGCACAAGTTGCTTTTGCTTTCCTTGGTCTTGGGCAGTCTGCTGCTCTATGTCCTTCACCGCACCTAACGCATTTAGGATTTATAAAACAGCTCGATTGAGCATGATGAAAACCTTGGCATTGGTAGCATTGGGTTGCCATATTGTTCTTTCTTTTATTTTCAACTGACACTACTAGTGATGTGCAGCGGTTAATTTTTAAAATTTTATCTTTGTCCTCGTGACGGACATCAATTAAAAATAATGAAAGAGGTTTTTTGTCCCTCCTAGACGTCATGGCAGAGATATTTAGGATATCAATGCCTTGGTCTTTCAAGTCCTCTCGTATTTCCTCCAAAGGAGTGTTGTGAGGCAAGCCTCTCATCACTACTTTGGGGGTTTTGTCTTCTGCCATCTCAAAGACAACCCAATTGATACCATTGTCAATATTTTTCATTTGGCAAAAGTATTTGGCCATCCTTCTATGGTCATCCGCTGTTTTTGGATGAATGCGAAGGCTTTGTTTGTTTTTAGAGAGGATAGCGTCTCCATATTCAATTTTATTAGATTTTAGTCCCGCTTTGAGACGGTTCCAAAATTCTACTGATTTTAGAATAATTGGGGCAATTTTTTTGTAAGTAACGGGAGGGGCTACAGCGTCTCCGGCGTCTGTTGACGTCGAAGGGGCGTCAAAATCGCGGCGTTCCTTTGGATATGTAAAATTATTAGTGTTATTTTTAACACTAATAATTTCATTATTTTTATTTATAATATTATTTTCAATCGATTTATTTTTATTTAATATTTCGTTTGAAATATTTAAATCATCTATAATTACCTCAATGTTCGTGGAATTTCCGGTAATTTCTTTTAAATTGTCCTTTGGGTTATTTACGGCAATTAAGCTTCTATTATTAGGGCTATTTTCTCTAATAGCCGGATTTTGCTTCTTATTTTTGGAATTTGGTTTTTCCGTAAAATCTTCGTCATCAGATTTATTTTTCCTTTTTTTATATTTAATTTCTGTAAAATCTTCGAAGTCTATTAGATTTACAAAAATATTTTCTGTCTCCATGGTTTCTTCAGGTGTTTTTGGAGTTTTTCCGTTCGAAAGAGCTCGTCTTTCGGAATTCCTCTTTTTCTTTTCGGCGGAAAGTGCTCGACTTTCACGCTCTTTTTCGGCTTTTTCTTGTTTTTCTGTCATTTTTTCCACTCTAGCTAGTAGAATATTTATCTGTTGGTTTAATGCACAGATTTGGCTTGTTAATCCTGTAATTTGTTTATTTAAATTACTGTTTTCATTTCTTTGCTGTTTTAATTCCTCAAACAGCTCTGTGTTTTTCTTTTCTAGAAGTTTCTTGGCTTCTAGCTCTTCTCTTCTTTCCTCTGCTCTTTTTTTCGCTTTTTTGTCCTTTTCCTCTTGTGTTAAAAGGCCATTATACATGCTTCCATGTGGTGTGTGTGTGAAGAGGCACAGTTGGCATCGGATAAATCCTATTTGAAACAGACTTTTATTAAAATATGATTTCATATGAATATTTTATCTAGTTGACTCATTACAAATGTTACTAAAGCATCAAGTACCTTTTATTGTGAGTGCTAAGCAAAGAAGTAATGTTGATGGGAAGGATAGAGAGTTGGAAATCGAAAACTTACTTATCAATATGTGAGAAGTGCTTAACACCAGAAAAGAAGATGTGACTTAAATCACAAATTGATACATTGTTACAAACAGTGAAATGATGCAGATATAATTTTATATAATACGGGATGTGAATTTTGCAACTTCTTAGATGAGGTATTTTTTATTGTAAAGACGAATGAATAACGGTATGATTACTGGATGTAGCAGTAGTCTTGACATAACCTCTCTCAATTAAGCTGATGTTATTTTTAGCTACATCAGTTAGATTATGGAAGTTGAAATATATACATTTTAACAGTTTATTAAAAAAAATGTAATTAATGAAAAAAAAATAGATTAGTATTTTAAAGGATCTTGAGAAATGTTAGTTTATTCTGATTTTAATTGATCAAACATACCTGCACAAATAGTTGTATTTGATGGGTATATTAATTTGACATTCATCTTCCCGAAATATTAACAATGTGTTGGTGTTGTCCTTAAGATTACTTTCATTCAAGTTGCATAATAATTTTTATATATGTAGACTTGGTTTGCTTTCACTTCTTATTTAATTGAAACATTTCTTATTGAATTTAATTCATAATAATTAGCCATCTAAAATTAGAAATAAATTATTAAATGAAATATTTTGTGTTAAAATTTATTTTTGGAATAAATTTATATTAGTATCTTAATATTCCTTAAATAATTACATAATTAAAACAATAAATGTACCTAATTGTAATTTTTATAGTATAAAACAAGTCGTTTGTTTTGTTTTGATAACCAATATACTAAATAAATAAGGTTATGGTATTTTAAATTTGTTCTTTTTCTACGACAGCCTTTGATCCTACGGACAAACAGCTTCATTTAGTTATTAAATTTTATATTACTTATTATATACATAATAATTCAATACCAAAAAAATGGATGTGAATCTTAGAATTCACTTATTTAAATATATCAGTATTACTTACCTTCGATGAAAATAATAAAATAAAATTTGAATTTCGCGCACTTACGCACTTGCGCACTTCGCACTTCCTGTTTTTGGGATGAAATACGGTTTTGTGATTTAACATTGGTGTGAATATAACATTATTATATTTGCACTGTTTTGTTAAATGACGCTTATGATGGGTTACTGGTTTGTGAAAATACAGTTTTACTTTTGTACTGGTTTGTTATTATAGAGTTCTGACAAAAAACATTATTGTGTTTATACTTTATGATGATTGAATCATTTTGAAAAATTCAAAGTTTATGTTTTTACCGTTTTGCCACTTTAAATTAGTGTTTAAATACAGTTTGAAAATGTAACTTTGGGATACTTTGCATGGATCCTTTATTTCCAGATTTAAATTATTCGTATTTTAACTTTCAATCAACGATGTATCTGGTTGTTTAAGTCAAGATTAACGGAAATATTGAAAATGTAAGACAAACTATTGGTAGAAACATTTAATTATCTGACCTGCATTTGATAATATTAATATTTTTTCACAGCCTTCTGTCAATACATGAATGTGAACTCGATATTTTTACAAATTATACCGTTTAAAAAAAACTGTAAGAGTTCCCAGGTAGCAGAGTGACGTCTTAAAGACGTTGAAAATTGGTGTATTCTCGTCGACTGACGTAATTTGGGCCAAAACATGACGTGAAAAAAACGTTGTTAGGTGGACGTTTTTAAGACGTCATAAAAAAACGTAATATATTCGTCGAATTTTGGTGTTGGTTTTCGAATAAATATATAAAATCGTATTTTTTTAGAAATTAGTTTATAATCAGTGCACACTGACATTCCCAATAAAATTAAAAGAGAAAGTTATTTTTACTCTGCAAAATTTCGAGCGATATCTTTTGCACTGTAATTAACCGTAGCCTCTGAACCATTTTTATTAAATAATATATTTACCCATAATTATTATTACATTAAAATTAATAATAACGAAAACAGGAATTAATAAATGCCAAATATATTTTGAATTGAAATTTATTAGGAATCACTGTTTTTGTAGTGGAAACATCAGTGGTCCAGTGTTGCCAGTGATCTGATAATTATCGAAATCTAACATAATTTTTCATAATATTGACTACGAATTGATAAATCAATAATGATAACCTATAATGTAGCTAATCTGCATAGAGCCAAAATTTGAAATAAATCAATAAATCAATTTTTCTGATAATTTAGCCTGGAATTTGATAATTTTGTGGTCATATTCCAATAATTCTAGACTTAGTCGTTAGACGTCTGGCAATACCGCGTCCGCTTTTGGGACGTGTCGAAGCTTCTTCTGCGCAATGGAAGCCATTTTGTCTTGTTTGATGAGCTCGTGTTTTTTGTTATGTTGTTTCACAAGAAGTAAATTAAATGAATAATCATTTTACTGTGGTTGTGTTGGTGTTTCTAAAGTTACTTGGGGCAATTATGTATAAAGTGATTGAATTCAATGAAGAAGATGGAGGAGGATTGGCGGTGGTCCATTCAGAGTGGCTTACCCCCCGCAAAAAAGAAGTTTTCTGGCCTCCATTAAAAGATAACCAAGCCTTTTCCCGCGCACTGAAAAGGGCCCAACCCTCTGAAGAAAATTGGAAATTATTTTCTATAAATAAAATATATTACGAAACAGGTAGGTCACAAAGTGTGAAGTGTATGTAGTTTTCACAATAATTTTGAAATACTTTCTGGTTGTTATTAAACATCCACATATAAAATACCTAAAAATTAAAATTTAGGAATTGATTGGTATATAATATTAAAATTTTAACAATTATGTGGATTAATTAGATTGTATATCCCAAATAGTATCTTAAAGTACATGTTTTTCTAGATGATTTTGAAAAAGCGTATAAAAATTTACGTCGTGCCGAAGTAACCAGTGATCTGGGCACTGAACCTGAAGATAGTCAAGTTATAACAACAAAGAGGATTCGGAAGCCAAGACGCTTATCTTCAAATAGTGAGGAAGAATCTGAGAATTTTGGCAGTCTTTTGAGGCCTCCACGAATTCACTACCCTTCACAAAAAGCTCATTTTTCAGGTACCTACCTAAACTTATAATTTTAAATAAATGTTTTTCTTTCCGTGTATTAAAAATAGATTCTGATTGTTTACTGCTTGCCATCCCACAGCTTATAAAAGTTATGGTTGCAGATAGGTAATGTAAACTGTGAGTTACCTAAGGTAGAAGAATACTTAACAGTTGTTTCTGTGCTCTCGTAATTTTTACTAATGAACATAATCACCAAAATTTCAATAGATTTTTTATAATGAAAAAATCTATCTATATATACTTACTGTCCAGAAATTATTTTTTTTTTTTATTTTAGGAAGTTTTGTTTATTATTTGTTAATTTATTACTAATCAGTCTATATCAATAAAAATTAAGGGCTCTACTCATTACTACCTATACCTACTGAATATATGTCCAGGTAACACAGGGGAGGAAAATATACAAAACTTACATACCTACCTTCTGTGTATGACAATATACACATAAATCAATTGTTTTAGGTGCTGTTAAACTTGGGGAGCCAGAAGTTTCTGACAGAAGTGTTGAAGACTCAGTTAAGAATTGGCTTAAGCATGCGCCTCAACGTTTAAAATTCAAAAGAAATAGAAGAACAGTGATGATTTAAGTTAATTTTTTTGTTATTTTAAAAGGGACAAATAGTGCCTAATAGAATTTTTTTTAAGTTTTAATAATTTATGTTACATTGAAAAATACAATTTAAAATATGTTAGCAAAAAAGAGTAAGATTGGGAAGCGACAGTTATATAGGCGTATTGGGGTTAGTTTAAATGAGGCATTGGAAGAAATATCAGATTTGTCGGAGGATAATTTTGTTGAACAGAATGAATCTGTTGAAAATAATATAGCTGACAATGAGGAATTGGAAGAAATATCAGATTTGTCGGAGGATAATTTTGTTGAACAGAATGAATCTGTTGAAACCAATATAGCTGACAGTACTGACACCACTGCTAAATCTATACAAATCCATGATAATTATTCCACTTTAGATCGGAATAGTTTTTTAGAAATTTGTGAAGAGAGATCTGATGACGACATTTCAATTTCTGATAAAGGGCTACAAATCCCCAAAGAAGTTATTACTAATCAGTCTGACAACACATACAATGCTGACCTAAGAAACTCTTTAATTCAGTGGAGTTTAAATTTTAACATATCCCAAATTGCAGTGACCAATCTTTTGCATATTCTTAGTCCATTTCATCCTCAGTTACCATTAGATTGCAGAACTTTGTTAAAGACCCCTATTTCTACAACGGAAAAGAAATTGGCAAATGGGGAATATTGCCATATAGGTTTGAAATTACAATTGTGTAAAATATTCTCAGATAAAAAACCTGTTTCTAATATCAGCTTAAGTTTTAATATAGATGGCGTCCCTTTGTTTTCCAGCAACTCTATGCAACTCTGGCCAATTTCATGTTTAATTAAAAGTTGTAAAAGTCAGCCTTTTATTGTTGGTATCTTTTGTGGAACTGGCAAACCTCTGCCTTTAAATGATTACCTTGAGGATGTAATTAATGAATTGTGTGATCTTTTGGAAACTGGTTTAATTTTAGATGAAATTGTATATACTGTCAATATTCACACCTTTATATGTGATGCTCCTGCGCGAGCATTTGTAAAATGTGTAAAATCTCATGGGGGCTATGCGGCTTGCGATAAATGCACAGAGTACGGTGAGTATTATGATAATCGAGTTATTTACCCAAACATAAATGCAAATTTGAGAACTGATGCTTCTTTTCTTTCTCAACAAGATGTCGATCATCATATGGGCTTTTCTCCTTTATTAAAGTTAAATGTTGGCATGGTATCTATTTTCCCAATTGATTATATGCATAACGTATGTTTAGGTGTCGTTAAAAAAATTATGTGTCTTTGGACAGGAATAACTCCCAGTGTTGGCTTAAAAATACGTTTACCTAGTAATTTGATTAAGGATATATCAAGTAATCTTATTTCTTTAAAATGTTTTGTTCCGTTTGAATTTAATCGGAAACCGCGCATCCTAAATGAATTGCCACGTTGGAAAGCGACAGAGTTTAGAACTTTTTTAGTTTATCTAGCTCCTCTTGTTTTAAAAGATAAAGTAAATATAGCTATATATGAGCATTTTTTATTGCTTCATACTGCTATTGTTATAATTTTATGTGAAAAACATATAACATACTTTGGTCTTGACTTTGTCCGTAATTTGCTAAATACTTTTATAGAACATAGTGAAAATATATATGGCAGACGGTTTCTGATATATAATGTCCATCTACTAACTCATTTGGCTGATGATGTTGAAAAGTATGGTCCTTTAGATAAGTTTTCAGCCTTTCCTTATGAAAATTCTTTTAATAAAATTAAACATTTAGTTAGATCAACTCATAAGCCTCTTCAACAAATTTCTCGAAGACTGCACGAAATCTCTTTTTTAAGTCAGAATGGTGTTAAATCACTACCTTTACACTCTATTGAACATACAGAAGGACCTGTATTGCATAGGTTAAATACTAGCAAACAGTATAACAAGCTTAATTATAAAAGCTCTACATTCTGTGTCAACAACTATTCTTCGGCAAACTCATATTTTCTTACCAAAAATAAAAAGGTAGTTAGAATTGACAACATAATTATTACAATAAACAAGGAAACGCATGTCTTAGGCAAACAGTTTAATACATATAAGTCACTTTATTTGTATCCATTTAACTCTGATTTACTAGATATTTATGTTATTGAAGATTTGTCACCAATTCTAGAATTTTGGTCCATAGAAGATATTTGGGTTAAAGCAATGGTACTTCCTTTTAATGACATAAACAGTAATAAGTGGGTATGCTTTCCAATTCTTCATACCAAAGATAATGGTGATTTTGAATAACTATAGTTAACTTAATGTCTCAAAAAGTATTGAATATTTTTGGGAATTTTATAATATCTAAACTACTTGCAACTTAATCATTCATAATACGAAAGGCGACACGGTTAATTATTTTTAAAAAGTGATATTTGTCAGATGTAAAGTGGTTTAGATATTACATTTACAAATATTTAATACCTTTTAAGTATTATCTATCAGATTGTAACGTTTTAGGTATTTATGTATTTAAAAAAAAATATAGCTTCTTAAATACTCAACATATTTTTATTTTATTTTTTATGTTTATCAATTACAGGTGTCTGCAATCTTGTGAAGAATTTTTGAACTGAAATAACTTCAAAAGAATGGAAAAAATGCATTCAGGCAAAACCGCTCTTTTATTGTATCTTATTCGAAGTCATTTTAGTTTAAAAATCGTCAAACTACTGCTGGATATTTGAATATAATTTGTGTAAAAAAATACACACTTTTTAATCTAAAATGACGTCAAAATGGATGTTTAATTATACGTTTTAAATACGTAAAAAAAAACGTAATTTTTACGTAAAAAAAGACGTCATTGGTCTGTGACTTATGACCCTGTATATCACGTGTTTTCCACGTCATTCATGTACGTAAATAATGACCAATATTCAACGTCTTTAATACGTCACTCTGCTACCTGGGTTGGGGTATCATGTATGGATATTTTTAAAAAGAGAATTTAATGGGCTTCGAAAATCGGAAAATTTGGAATTAAATTTTGAATACCCCGTAACACTGAAATTAAATATACTTTTACCGAGGGCTTTCTGGTTCTTACGAAATACCATTTACAAATTTGTGACTAAATTACTTAACAGATGTCTTTTGTATGGCGGTTTATAAGAAGATTTGTAAAATTCGAAAAATTGACAAATTTCGTAATAACTTGGCAACGGTGTATGGGATATTAAATCAAAATTAACTATTAACGTAGACCTAAGGGTTGATTTAAAAGTGTAAAAATATCCACACCATTCCATTAAAAAAAAAAAAAATTGTGGCACCTTTTCTTGGAACACCCTGTAGAAGCCAATATAATATTAAAATGTAGCTTAATAGGCTCGTTGAGCACATTTTTTAGTTCCGCAATGTAAAAACAAGGAGCTTGTGGCAGAAAGCTATACGTAGAACTGTAGAATTTTTATGTAAGCGTTTTTATGATTATGTAAATTAAGTACATTATTATTAAGAGAAGAGTTTAAAAAGTAGAAAAATTTTGGACATGTTTTAACACGCTTTTAGGTATAAGTTTCACTAGTATATAAGTTGAAGTAACTTATTCCACGTTCTCCCGTTTTGTACTTAATTCTCTCTCTAAATGTTGTATATTTCGTTTTAGTTTGAGGAGGACATGGAAAATTACATATATTAATGAAAAATGTAATTATTAAGATGAAACCGGGAGTGGTTCCACACATTTTTGATTGTCATACACAACAAAAAGTCGCCCACACTAAAGATTCTTGAAGTGTTTTTTATTAAGAGACAGCGACGAACCTTCGACAAGTGCAAAGAAAACTCGATTTTCGTCGATAAGCAGCGAAAATAGCATAGATGATTCGCAAGAATGTTCTGAAAATACGGAAAAAGAAGGTGGGCAGGTAAATAAGTCTGTTCAAGTTAATATAAGGGTCACAATGATATCAAAATATATTGAGTCTAATATATTGAGGATAAGAACTAAGGGTAAAGATAAACAAATACCATCAAAAAATACGCCGATAACATTTTATTCCTCAACCAGTAAATTCAAGTTCAGATGATTTGACGTCCTTCAAAGGAATATCTGATGACTCGTCTTCAATGGAAAATGCTGAGCAAGAATTTAATAAGAAGGAAAATGTAGAAAAGCGGACTATTTTTCTATCCGAAAATTTATATTCTGATTACCATTCTCACTGTTTATAGTTGATATGCTTTCTACAATGTGTCAGCTAACAAAAATTGAAATATTTGTAAGTTAAAAAAAATTAAACTGAATCTTCCTTATAGAATAATGGCAGAAGATTTATGTATATGAGGTGCAAAAGTTTCTTCAATAATTAAAAAAACTATCCCAATTTTAGTTGAACATCTACAGTCATTTATCCAGTGAAAATCGCTTTCGAAAATCCAAAAATGTTTGCCAATACCTTTCCGAACAAGATTCAAAAATGTACAGTGTATTATTGATTGCTTCGAAATTTTAATTCAAAAACCAAGAAACCCAATCCTGCATTCTTTTTCTTGGTCAGAATATAAAAAGGCAATACTATGAAATATCTAATAGGTTATACTCCTGATATGCTTATTTCTTATGTATCTAGAAGTTTTGGTGACAGAACTACCGATAAAATGATCTTCGAAGAATGAGAATTTTTGAATGTGTTAGAAAATAATTCGCATGTTTAGGCTGACCGCGGATTTAAAGACATCGACGAACCTTTAATGAAAAAAACAATATTTCAATTAAATTACCATCGGTTTCGACAAAAATGAAAAATTCGAAGGAGGAGGTGCTTTAATAAATTTGCAAGTTATTTACTAAAATAAAACAATAATAGTATATTACACACCGAGGTAGGAAGTGTTTGATTACTGTCGTGAGATTAGTTAGTTAACCGAGACGCATAGCGTCGAGGTTAGCTATAATCTCGAGACAGGAATTAAGCTTCCTACCGAGGTTTATATACTATTTTATTTACAACCATCATATTTCGATCAAAATTAATAAATCTCTGTTTCGTTCTGAACATAATTACAATATTATATTTAACGACAAATTACCAAGCATGTGGTTTTCTAAGAATAATCAAGAAAATATATTGTTACCGTGACTACGGGGTAAAGAATTAATAGCTGTATTTCTTTTGCACTTGGATCAGTTCAGTTCAGTTCTAGGTCACTTGCTTCACTGTTTTATTTGCAACTGAATTGAATCAAAAATGACCTGAATCACCTCCCCCCTTACCGATGCTGCACCACCCGCTGAAATAGTTCAAAAGTGATCCGAAACAGATGGCGGGGTTTTTAAAATTATTTGATAACCTAAAAAAAGTGGACTTATCAAAAGCAAATTAAAAATCTAGATTTTAATAAAATGGAAGGCGACACTTCGTCTAGTGAGGAAGATAATATGATTTTAGTAAATATTTCGTAAGAAAAGACTTCCATATATACGGTGTAATGTTTAATGTTCAGTTTTAGGAATACATTTTCTCCAAGATACATTCGTCATCTGAGGAAGAAAATTATAGGTGTCGGTGGCCATTTCTTGATGATCTTTTTTTGGTGCTTTGATGCTAGTCGCAGATGATAATTGACAGGAACGGAACGACAACGTCAGTTGATTTGGTTAGGAGCGTTTTATTTGTACTTTTGCGTGGTCAGTTTTGACCCGTTCAAAAGTGATCCAAGTGAACTGACCCAAGTGCAAAAGAAATACACCTATTATCAATATAAATAAATGTCAGATAGTCAATAAATATCAGAAAAGGTCGGATATTAAATTCGAAAATAATATATTGAACAAAAAATGTCTTCCGACGAATAATTAATGGATTGTACCCCACCAGAGGTACGACAGGCTGCTGAAGCAGCAGCCCAGGGTTTGGTGCCAGAGAAAAGTAGGCATCGGTACATGTGTTATTTATTTAAATATAAAAAATATTCATATGAGGGCGGGAAGTAGAGGTGTGTAATGTGACACATCCCAACCTTCAATGAAGTTAGGAATGACAACATTACATCTGCCTTAATATAATCTACGCATCACACATTTTTTGTATTATATAGATTTAAAAAACTATCCAAAAAAATAACATTAAATAACAAAGGCACTAATTTATTTTGTAATGCAACTGCAACTGATAGTGAATTTTATTACCCAGGAACGTATACGTAGCGCGTAGACTGTCTCGACTCGAGAGATGGTATGACGTCACAGCACTTAATTTCCGAGGCATTAAAGGTTTTAATATTTAAAGCCGCGTAACCTTTTTAATTTTTGTTCAATTAAGCTGAAATTTTTTTATGTGGTATATGTAAGTAATACTTCATAAAAATGTAAAAAAATGTGGTTGATGAAATTTCACTGAACGACCCTATTGGTACCATATTTATTTCCGAAGTAATTTTTGCATCAGATTTCAAACAACGCTGTAAGAGAGGAATGCCGCACTAAATGGACACACTGTATATGTTTTTTATGTTCGTTGATACGTGTTTCTACTCTTCTTCCAGTTTCACCGATATAGATAGCGTTACAATCCAGGCAGGAGAGGCGATAAACACCAGGCTAAACGGGACAACATCTTTAAGGCTGATCTACACACGTCCAGTAATTTAGTCGAGTAATTTAGTTTAGTGGTTTAGTTCCATTTTAGTGGATGTTTAAATTGGTCAAGTTATACGATAAGAACGTTTAGGAGAGCGCTTATTTAGTAGCAATTTAGTTACTGTCTAAATGAAATTAGTTCATTAGTATTTTAGTATTAGGGAAGAAACGACATAGTTGGTATAATTAACATGTTTCGAAAGAAAAAAACGGATTTAAAACGATTACTTCGCCCAGTAATAGTACAAGTGATGAATGTATGTGTTGACGAAATGAACATTATAATTTCAAACGATATTAGGAGAAGTCAACAAGTTTGGACTAGAAAATGGATTGACCGAAGAAACATTCACGGAGCTACCGAATGTCTTATAAAAGAGCTTGCGGAAGAAGATTCACATGAGTACTTTCGAGTATTGAGAATGTCTGAAGAATCATTTAATATCTTGTTGAATAAATTGGCGTGTACAATTCAACGCTCTGACACATTAATGACAGAAGCTATTCCGGCTGCAGCAAAACTGCAAGCCGTATTGTATTATTTGGCCACTGGTAATAGCTTAAGTCTAGAGCATTTATTTCGAATTTCCAAATCAAGTCTATCACGTGTCATCCCAAAAGTGTGTGATGCTATATATAAATCGTTGAAGGACTACATAAAAGTAAGTAAAAATATACTTTGGTGCAAAAGTTCAAAACATTTTATATTTACTTATAAGACATACATGACAATTCTTACAATAATGAAAATTTTTATAAATCAATTATAGCAGTGTTATAAGCATCTTGTAGGATAGTAGTGTATGCAGTGCTTGCCGCTTGGTCTATTTGAGAGTAATTTGTATGAAGATCCAGAGAAGTGCCCACGGAAGGTAGAGAAGAATAACCGTCACTTGGGGAATTATATGAATAGGTAGAGTACGAAGAGGTTGCTGAAGATGGTCTCTGTGATATATCTGCACCCGGATTCAAAGTTTGCAGCCTTTTCTGATTCAAATAAATCTGAATGTGTTGTTGCGCTTCCAGAGCTATCACCAGGGGCAAACTCTAAGTTGCTTGCCGATCAAGCATCCAAATATATCAAACTCGTGCTCTTCAGCATTGTTGGTTTTATTTAAACAATCAGATATTCCTTGCAGTTGATCGAGGACACCATGTAGTTCCTGAACCCTTTTTCTTTTTGGCGGAACTTGGCTCGAAGTGGGCGTTTTATTAGATGCAGCAGTTGTCGCAGAAGTTAAAGCTGGTGTTTGATGGGATGCAGCAGTCGTCATAGATGTTGCTTAAGATTCTATTTATGTATCCTGAAAGAGAAAATATCTTGTTATACGATTGAAACAGGAAACGAACGAAACCAGTTAGTGTACTAATGAAGTATATAACCAGAATTGTATTTTTTAGGTGCCTCGAACGGAAGACTGGAAGAAAATTGAAAATGGTTTTAACAAGAAATGGAATTTTCCAGGATGTTGTGGAGCCATAGATGGAAAACACGTTGTTATCAAAGCACCAATACGGAGCGGTAGCTTGTTTTTTAATTATAAGAAAACAAATAGCATAGTACTACTTGCGGTGGTAGATGATGACTATTGTTTTTCATATATCGATGTGGGATGCAACGGACGCATTTCTGATGGAGGAGTCTTTCGAAATAGCTCAATATTTGCTAAACTAGAAAGTGGGATTTTACAAGATGGCACTTTTTTAGTAGGAGATGAGGCGTTTCCGTTAAAAACATACTTACTAAAAACATTTCCTGGAATGATTTTAACAACAGGCCAAAAAATTTTCAATTATAGATTATCAAGAGCACGCCGTATTGTAGAGAACGCCTTTGGTATTCTAGCCAGTAAGTTTCGGGTTTTTGAAAAACCTATACCATTTGGTCCAGAGAAGGTTGACAAGATAGTAAAAGCGTGCTGTGCAATTCACAAGTGGTCAAGAAAAGATGAAAGAATTTATCTGCATCCGGGTTCTATTGATGTGGAAGATACTGCAAATGGCATACTTATTCCAGGATCATGGAGATGTGAAAATTCGAGAATGGTCAGTTTACCCACCAATGTAGGCAACCATTCCTCACAAAATGCCAGAGATATGCGGGATAAATTAGTGCTAAGATTTTTAGGACCATGGCAAGTACCCTGGCAAATAAAAATGATCCAATAATTCCAGTTTTACATGATGAATGTATTGATAAATTGTCTGTACAATAAAGAAAGTATCAGAATGTTTTCCTCTTTTTGTTTCTTTATCTCCATTTATTCTGCTGCCAATTTTGATCTAAATTCCTCACGTTCATCCTAATTATTGTCAAACTACTCATCGTATTACCCACGTATATACGAAATAACGTACAAAAATATTCAATTCAAGAAATTGTGAATTTTTCTATAGTTTTCTCATAAAAAATGAACTGGCTGTGGAAATATAAGATAAGTATATTCATACAAAAACTTACCGTATTTGCTTGTGTTTGTCTACTGCAGCTAGCTGAAACTGATTTCAATGTTTCCTCCAAAATTTTGAACCACTTCAAAGAGGGAACGTATATATCATCAGTACCAGCTCCTGATTTTTCTGAATCTCTTATTTTTTTCAATTCTTGACTTTAAGTCGACCTTATATTTTTTACTTTTTGTATTACGTCTCTAGGACCAAATCCATCAATGCCCATCTTTTCACTGATTTCTGCATACGCTAGCTGCCGCTTTTGTTTGTTTTTGTATTCAGCTATTGCTGGATTCCATAGACATTCATATTTTATGTACTGTTCAACAAATTTTATGGAGTTCTCTTCTGACCACCTAGCCATCATAAAAAGCGACGCAATTCTTCAATAATACAATAACAGAAATACGTAAAGCCCGAAATGCCACCTGCAATTAATCTAACCTCTCTGTACTAAACTACTCGACTAAACTGACAACTAAATTCCTGTGTCCCAACGCTCTTCAATTTAGTAGAGTGAGAGTGGGGGAGCCCTACTCGACCAAAAAATAGACAGCTTTCTATTCAACTGTACTAAAGATTCAACTCGACTAACGACTAATTACTAAACTAAAAATTTGCGTTTATACGAGTCGAGTACTAAAATTTAGTTCCACTCGACTAAATTACTGGACGTGTGTAGATCAGCCTTTAGAATTAACTAAAATACTCGAAGCGGAAAAAGAAGGTTTGAAAGCAATGAGAATGTCGAATTTACAGAAAGTACTGGCTATGTTATAAGAAATGGGGCCTAGGAAAGGGATGGAGTGATCGATTTCCACTCTAACCATCCCTACAGCCATAAGTTGGCTTCTTTCAATTCTCTGTTTCATAGAGCTATTTCAAGCCCCCTTTCTGAATTATCCTTTAAGCAGGAAATTAATATCATTAACACGTTGAGTGCCAGGTGAGACCAACGTGGTCTCGTCCATTTGTGGGACGTAATTGCTGTATGATACCAGTGTAGACTCATATGCACCGTTGAAACATTTCGTTATATGAAGCAGCATTGGTATCGTAGTGTTCATTTAAATCAATGGGATCTAGAAACGTATGGCCTGGCTATATTTGGCCTTTATATACGAGACCGCTGTGGCACCCTACAGCAATCTGACTTCTTTTTTTTTAATAATAATCATAATGGTTTTTATAATTAAAATTTATTTCTCCAGGACCATTACTGAATGTATGAATTCTGAAATCATTTTTAATAATACTTGCCTCTTATGCATTTTGCATGTATTTTCATTCTTTATCAAGGTAAAGAATGGATTTTCTGTCATCGAAATAAACGATATGGGATTGCCCTGGATTTCAAAAGTGTCACTGTCAGATATAAAATGGCGACGGTAATAATTATTTTCAAACAAGTTTTAATTTAAACAAAATAATGAGTGAAAAATCGAGTGAAGTAGATATAGAATTTAATAATATCAGAAATTGCAAATTATGAAAAAACACCAATGCACCAGATTTTAATATCGGTAAGTGTACCACAGCACTATAAATATTAATACAATGTAATACAAATATGTCAACAAATAACTTGTGTTTAGATTTAATTTAATTTTGATTTATACTTTTTGATCGTGGAGAAAATATAGTCTGTTACTCGGTCAGAATGAAAAAATTCGATACTCGTGGTTCCTCACACTCGCTTTCGCTCGCGTTCGGAATTTTCCACTCTTGTCGAATTTTTCATTCTAACCTTGTTACAGAATCTACTATTATTTACTTGAAAAGAAGTACTGGTACATAATAATAAAACTATACTCTCAAAAACTTAAAACAAAGGGAGCAAAGGCTATATTTTCGTTGCGTTATGCGCTACAAAAAAAACAAGATAAACAGTAATGTTTTTTTGCATTCAGAACACTTCATTGAACTTTGGGGGGGTTTTTCTTGGATCTTCCTTGGAACCCGATTGTTGAGAGATTTTCGAATAACAAATAAGGCAACGTCTCCTATTAGTTCGACCAACATCTTGCAGTGTATGTGAGGATTCCTCGGACTCTATTATTTGCCATAAAACCTTTATCTTCTCGCAATAGTCCCTTTACAACTTCCTCTCTAAAGGTAGTAATTGACATATTGACATTGGCTATTTCTTGATGTGCGATGTAAGCATTTACAAGACACGAGGAGTTCCAACGCCAGCTTCCTGTACCATTTTAAGCTTCGCCTTAGCGATGTATTATAGGTTTTCACTTGATCGGATAGATCGATAAATGCCTTACATTTATTATAGTCTATAATTATTTTAGGTTTCAAAATGTCTTGTCCTCTTTTGACTACTGAAACAATCTCAGCCGTGTGCTTAGTACTTAGACAGAGAACATCGCGCTTATCGCGCCATTTTTGTACGATTCCTTCCTTACATTCAGCAGCAACGGTTTCATCCTTTTTGTGTTTTTTTTTTAATAACGTCTTTTGGGTTAAATTTTCGGTTTACACGTAATGTTCCCACAAGATGGGTATTTCGCTTTAACAATTCAGTGGCTAAAATGCAAGATGTATACCAATATTGCGTGTAAACTGTGCGTCCTGTGTCTAAAAGATTGTCCATTAGATCCATGACAATTTTGAATGGAACTGACATTTGCTCGTCTTTGGATTTTCCACAATATACACTAAAGTTATAGGTATAACCTTTTTGAAGGCATAACTTGAACAGCTTAATACCAAACTTATGGCGCTTATTTTTGATATACTGTAAAAACTTTAGTCTTCCACGAAACGGAACTAACGTTTCGTCAATACAGACATTTTCTGAAGGTAAAAATCGAGCTTTGAAATGCAGTTCTCAATTTTTCTAATAGGGGCGTCAGTTTTTGCAACCTGTCGTCTGACAAAATTGTATTATCATGGAAATGAAGCATCTTGAGTAAAAGTTGGAACCTGTTGCGAGATATTATTAGTATACATTTTGTGTCGGGACCAGTAGTTCTTCACTTGAGGAAATGGACATAAACCCATCCAAAGGATAATTCCGAAGAGTTTTTCTATTTCGTCTGGGTTAGTTGGTTTCCAGGACTTCACGCGAGCATTACGATAAACGTTATTCTCAATACACTGGTCAGCATAGCGATTAGTTTCAGTCACCTAAAAGTATTCAGATAATTAAAGAAGCCAAAAATAATTATTTTTACCTATGCCATTAAGTTTATGATATCGTCGTTTACAAACAATTTGTAGAAATCATATGGATTTTTATTGTACATAGTTTCATACAATTCCGCTCGAAATCCAGTACCATTTTCGTTTGCCACAAAATCAATTTTCTTTAGGTAAATGCCACTCACAGGCTCCCAGACATATGTAGCATTAGTTACTTGTTGGTCCTCTTCTTCGTCGCTTGATGAGGAAACCTGCATTTCTCGAATAACATTTTCAATGGTATCTGCTATATCATGTTGTTGTTTATTGACTGGTTGGTTAATTTCACTAGACGTTGATGCACCAAAGTTCACTGTATGTAAATTGGCAGTGCGTTTTGAGCAACATGTTTTTGATAAATCTTTCTTTTTGCGCGGCTGATATTCTGATGAATCAGAGTCAGACTCATTCTCTGATTCAGGTTCAACTTCATCTGATGTTCCGTCAGGCTTAAAATCACTCACATCCTCTTCGTCGGAAAAACATTCTTGCAATAATTTTTGTAAACGTTGGCGCTCTTTCTCAAAACTACACATCTTTACTAGCCAAAAGTCCAACAACAACTGAACTGATATTGTATTCGAGTCGTAACATAAACTTGCAAGTTGAAACGTGTGCATGCGTACATGAAATCTGCATGGTGACACATTGGTCTCATATGGCCCAAAGGCAAAACTGCAACTCAGAGGCCGCATGAGATCAATGTGTCACCATTTTTGTTTTTTTGTTATTTGCCGGTTTTTTATTTTTTTTTTTTAACTTTTAGTAGCATAATAAGTTATTTATGGATTTTCCTTTAAAGAAAAGGAAAAAAATTGGCCCCATGGACCTGTTAAATAGTTAGGTTAGGTTAGGTCTAAATCTAGTGCCAAAGATTTATTATAAATTCTTTATAAAATTTAAATTAACTTTCAATTTATCTGTCTCTACTCCTGAAACTAATTATATTATATTGGTTCCATCCGGGTAGCCACAGCGTTGTTATTTATTCACTTGCCGCATGTGGTGCGGTCTGTATCTACGTCCTAGGATCTGGCGTTACGTAACAAGAGTGTGACGTAATTAAAATTGACTTTTTCTAGATCAAAATTTGTACATTTATTGGTTATATCAGTTTATGGTTTTTTCTTGCAACTTGTAAACAATTTAAACATTAAAACAAGCATGGGTGATTTTGAAGATATTAATGAACAAAATTATAGATAACGTGTCGATGAACAAGGCAAAACGATAATGGATAACAAGCAATATATTATTTTTGAGAAAAAGAGGTAATCTATAATGCATTTTAAATTGTCCAAGTATGCTATTGTACTGCTTGTTTTTTAGATTAACAATTGGTACACATTCAAAATGAAATTGCTGAAAAACATTTTAACCTAATGGGTGTAAATAAGTCCTCAGCCTTCTGTGCAGAAACGGAAACCTCTGATGAAAGATGTAGCTGGAACAAAAAAGATATTCTAAAATTGATTACTTTTTATGGAAAATATGAAGTACCTAAAATCCAAATATTTAGAAAAGAAAGATAACATGTCATCCAATTCATCAGGGGCAAAAGCAATGAAATTTGATTTTTTGGAAGTGATGGATGATATCTTCAAAAATGATGCAAATGTTGTACCTATAGCTACAGCCAGCTCCAGCCGTGGAGAAGCTAATTTGTCTTCTGGAGAAGTTTCCACATCAGTTAATGTAAAGAAAAGAAAGAAAAGTTTATTGGAGAAAGAACTGGAAAAGTTTGATTTAAACATGATTCAGAGGGAAAAGGATAGGAATGACAGACACCAGGAGAGGCTTGCTAGACAAGATAAGGCATTGCAAATTTTTTAAAACAAGACAAGTGCCTTGGTTACATTAGTGAAAAAACTTACTGAAGGAGACTCCTAAGTAAAGTTTTACCCGTTATTGATTTTTTAATGCTGTTATGACTATAGTTCTTTCAGTATTTTATGTATAATACAAGTTTTCTTTTTTCGTTTTCATAAAAATCTCAAATTTCAGTAATTAAGAATTATTGTAAATTATTGATAATAATAAAATAATGTTTAATGAGTTTATATTTTAAGTAAAAATAATACAAAAGGAACACTTAATCTATGTATTTATTCAATATGTTCTCCTCTTACATATGGAAGTCCCTCATTTTCAAAATCATTTATTTATTGATCCCGGAATTCTAAACAGATGTTGTGGAGCACACAACATGCAATTATTACCATTGGTGTCAAATCAGTGCGGTTCATATCAATATATCTCAATCTTCGAAATCTTCCAAAAAGTAAGGTAAATGTTCTTTCAATTATTTGTCGTGTCTAGGCATGTTGATAATTAAAATTGATTTGGTGCTGATCTAAGTTTCCTCTGTCTGTCTATATGAAGTGATATGACTTTCAATTGAGAAAAAATTATGACAGTATACTTGTTTGACATTTTATTATTTTGTAGATACTTTACATTCTCATCCTCTATTACAACCACTGTCCTGTTCTGAAAAATATAGTTCAGAAACTTCTGATTCATCATCTTTCAACAATGACATCCCAGGTAAGAATATAAAGTGATGTATAATGCAAATATAAAGTCAGCAAAATTTTTAAAAAAAATTCAGTTCAGTAGAACGTCGATAATTCGGACGTCAAAAATCCCAACCGTCAATAATCCGGATTCGTCTCTAGCAAGAAATAAAATTGCGTACCTTCTGCCCTTGGCACTAAGCTCCTCACTTTAGAGTGGGCGTCGAAGGGGGAGGGGGCGTGGCCAAGGTCACTGAACCTGCTACGTGACAATCGTCTCGCCACGCCACCCGCCAGTCGCGTCAGTCTGCTGACCCTGAGCGGTACTCTGTGTGTTCACGTTATAGTTTTTGAGCGTTCCAATTGTGATTGTGTATTCACGTTTTAGTTTTTGAGCGTTCCATTTGTGATTGTATTATTTTTTAATTCATTGTTCTCCATCCGTGGAGATGGCATATTAGTGATATTAAGACACAAAGAATTCAGCTGGAACAATTTGCATCGAAACTCGATTCTGAAGCAAATAACAAAGCCTTAGGAGACGCAATGTATATCTGGTTCACTCAAAGGAGAAGCTTAGGAGAACCAATTTCAGGCCCTTTAATTTGTGAGAAAGCCTTGCAATTTAATGAACAGCTTAACGGACCGAAAGATTTCAAAGCTGGTTCAGGCTGGCTTAAGAACTTCAAAAATAGGCATGGCATTCGACAGTTGGACGTTCAAGGAGAAAAACTTTCCTTTGATTTAGCGGCTGGAAATGCATACAAAGAGAAATTTATTAAAGAAGCAGAAGAAAATGATTACTCAAGGGATGACATATACAATGCTGATGATACTGGGATAAACTGGCGAGCCCTTCCACGAAAATCACTAGCATCAAGACGTGAAAAATATGCTCCTGGTTTTAAAGTGAGTAAGGAGAGAATTACGGCCATGGTATGTGCTAATGCCAGTGGAACGCACAAGATAAAATTGTTTTGTATTGGAAAGAGCAAAAAGCCACTATCATTTAAAAATGTGTAAGATAAGTAAGAATAGGAAAGTTTTGTTGATTATTGATAATGCTCCTACACACCCTCCTATTGAGGTATTAAATGAAATCGACAAGAATTTTGAAGTGCAATTTCTCCCACCTAATGTCACTGCAACTCTGCAGCCAATGGGCCAGGGAGTGATTGAGAAGATGAAAAAAAGTTACAGAAAACAACTGCTCCGCCGCCTTTTATTGGCCGAAAAGGAAGAGGAGAGTGTCATCCAGTTTATAAAGAAGGTGAACCAATTTAAAAAGAGCCTGGACAAAGTTATGGCCTTACAATGAAGGCAAAGATAATAATCAAGAAGAAGATGGAGATATTGATGGTGCTGTGAATGAAATAACAGACATATGCAGCAAGCTTCCTGGATTTGAAGAGTGCGACAAAGATGACGCCATGGAGTGGTTGGCTGGTGATAGCGACGATCCTGGGTACCAGATTTTGACCGACGAAGAAATAGCTGACACGCTACTAAATGAAGGTACATATGTAGCATTTCTTAAACATGTACATTACATTCAACGTATTTTTACCTTGATATTTTTATCAAATACATATCTGAGCTTGTTCTGGTTTGATACTGTAGTAATTTTTTAATTTTCTGTTAAAGTATACAGTAAAATTTCACAGAACTGTCCAGTAGGCTAACGTTCTGCTTGTTCCTTTTTTGTACGTAGAGTTCTTAATGTGTAAAATCAACAAACGAGAGCATTTATTTTTTGTTTTTAATCTAAGCAATTCCTTTCAGAGGATGAGGATACCGAAACAATGGGATCTGATGGTGACGACACAGAAAATGACACTGAAGAATTCGGGCCAACACATTCTGAAGCGTTTGTGGCAGCAGAGACATTGATGTCATGGCTGGAGAAACAAAACGAGAGCTCACCCACCCAGTTAATGCTCTTAAAACGAATTAAGGACTTAGCTGCAAAAAACGAACCACTACCACAGTTCAAAAGCCAATCACTGATTTTTTTAAAAACTCAAATATGTAGTGTCTGATGTTTTTACTGTACGTTGTAAACATGTTGCTGTAAATAAAATACGATACAGTGCTTGAAAAACATGTTTTTAATTTATAGACCTTATACTCTACTTACCAATAATACGAAATATACAATTTTAAAAACTTTTTTTCTCAAATGGTGCGTGCTGGCCGTTTTTTAATGTAATATCGATAATCCGGATGGGGTCCGGTCACATTTAATCCGGATTATCGACGTTCTACTGTATTAACAAATCCCACAACAGTGATACGACAATCTTCCAAGAATTTGGCAATTGAAGTAGTAGATGAACAGTCAAATGATTCGTTGTAGAGACCAGCAACTAATAATGCTTCATTTCCTGGAATTAATTTTAGTATCAAAGCACTAACAGATGGTAATGGATGTGTTATAATTTCTACTACATTCTATGAATTTTTCTTTCAATATGTATACTCTTTATCTCATTCTTTTTGAAATGACAGACAATTGACAATTATCTATAGTTTTCTTTTGTTGAGTTATTGTTCTTTTGGTACAGAAAATCGAAACAGTTCGACTTGTATGAAGGGCAAGTTTGAAATTCATTATTTCATTGTTTGAAGTTGCTTGATAATACGTTGAATCAGATTGGCTATTGTCGCCTAGAGGGTATGATAATATCAATAAATGGGGTCAAACACTTTTATTTTCATAAAATGTAATGCACATAGATAACGTGTCATTTGGTAACGAAAAGAAAGTTTCTGACTTTATAAATTAGAGAAATACCTCAGAAACTCTGAAATATATTTTGGCAAATGAGTAGATTCAGTAGATCTGAAAAGTAGATGAAAATAGATTTTCATAACGACTCAAGATGTCCTGAAAAAAGTCATTCACAATAGAGAATTCTTAAAGAATATTACAAAATAAATTTACAGGTCTAAAGAGGATGGCAACTTAGAGAAGCGTCTAGATCCCAATTGCAACTCGAGTGCCCACCGCTGTTGTCATCGTTTTGTACGTTAACTTGAAAGTTTGATTATATATTATTGTGATACGAAGTGGTCCAGTGCTAAAGTGTATGCTTTCCACATAAAACTTCCTGGTTCGAATCCCGAGGAATTTTTTTTTATTTTTATTTTTTAATGCACAGGTAGATTTAGATAGTCAAGACTTTTTTTAATAAAATAAATATTTTTTTTTTCGTCAATGAAACACTTAAACCTGGCAACAGCGGTGGGCACTCGAGTTGCAATTGGGATCTAGACGCTAGTGCAACTTAGTGTATTTAGAGTGTTTTTAATATCCCTTTGGTAGTTTTGTCATTTTGCGTACACTAACACAGTTTCTATTGTTATATTCATAATTTGTTCAACTTATGCTGATTTAGACAGTTTCATAAATATTAGTTATTTTTTATGCTTGTGTACAACTTCATACACATATCTACAAATATCACTAATAAAATATCACTCATCATATTTTGTATCTATACATTTACAGAAATTGTTGCAATGAGAAGACAACAGGTTAAAAATATTGGAGAAATCTTGAATACTAAATTTAAAGGAAAATCTGAAACTAACAAATGTTTCAGGGAAATTTTACCCCTGATGAATGAAGATAGTTTGAAAAACTTTATCGATACATTAGATAGGGTGCCCCAACTTGTTGAAGACTTGGTATGCTATGTTTTCTCCTTTGATTTTTCTAGTCTTCATTGCTAATTGAAATCCCATTTTGATATTTAATATTTTTACAGAAGTTGTATTTCAATGGAATTGGGGGTTCTGGCTCCAAGGACCACCACGGACGTATGTTCAAGTCTATTTTTACCAATGAACTAGGAATAAAATGTTCATAGAAGGGGCAGAAGCAACATACGATTAGAAAATATGAACTTCATTAAGACCTGTATGTGTAAGTAAAGTTTTATAATGGTTTATTTGCTCATTAGTATAAAATAATTTGAGTGTTAAGTTGTTCATTTACAAATATTTTGTGATATGGTGAAGTATGGCAAACCGTAATATTGAAATCGTGCAAAAATCCCAAATTTTTTTTTGTTCCAAATGACTTAAAATGTCATGAAACGTGAAAAAATTGATTTTCCGCGAAAAAAAAGTCTGTCTGTGTGGATATGTGGATGTCTGTGCGCACGATAACTAGAGAACGGTACGGCCGATCCGGAAAATTCTTTCGGCCATCGGTTTTTATTCAAAAAAGAAAGGCTCTTATCAGAAGATGAGCAATTTCGATATGGAAAGCAAATTTGTCGATACTGATTTCTATTAAGGTGTTGTGTAAGTCAAGGCGCGTTGATAGATATCCATATCGCAACCGGCTCGTTGAAAAAAAATTGAAAAAAAAATATTGGAAAAATTCCGATTTTTTCAAATCGGACTTTCTTCCGCTGACGGAAACGGGCCGTAGTCTTGAAAAATCGCGCAGAGATTATTCCTTTTACTAGTGTAATTTGTGTTCTACACAAAATAATTTACCAATATTTAATTGTTGACGGGCTAGATTCATAATTATGGTCAGATTCTATTAGAAATTGGCGTGTGGAAATTTTGGTAGTCGGAGATTATGTTTATTTTTGATGGCTACAGTAACTAAATATTTTTTTACTAGTCACTAGTCATTTGTATTTTTGTAGGTGTGCTGAAGCAGACCTGGAAAACCACCGTCAAGGAATTCGAAATATTCTCGCAAGATTGGCTGAGGCACTGTTGCCAACGAAAAGAGGGAGGAAGCGAAAAATGATATTCTTCTGTGAATATGAAAAATGGCAAGTAAACGTATTCCTTTGTAAAGGTATTACTAAAGCTCATTTTCAATTGATTTGATCATGATACCTGTATGAGCAGTTATTTTATCACCCAACAAACCCATACAGCATAACATGTTCTATATATGTACATATTAGTATTTTTTACGCTGGTACGTACACAACGTCAAATGCACATTCTAAGTACGTACATTTACTATTATTCGTAGTACGCCCTTTATTGTACGTTCAGAATACGTAAGTAAATATATGTCCTTTATTATACATGTATAATACGTGCGAAAAACGAAAATATACGTATTAGTATTAACTCAATAATATATTGTACCTACTTATTCTCTGCGCCTGTGAATCTTATAATTGCAATTTATTTCAAGACGTGCATAAATGAAGCATAACATAAATAAAACAGTCGGCAACGATTCAAGCAAAGAAAAAGGTTTGAGCATCTTCGATTGACGTTTGATTTTGAAAGAACTGCGAGCTGGTTAAACACGGGTGTAGTTACTATTTTTAACGTTATATGAAAGAAAAGGATATCTTCGAACTGTATTGGTTCTATAATGCGCTGTGATATTTTATAACGAATCTCTTCGTTCGAAATTTTGAACGACAAACTGATTTTCATAATAAAACTAGATCTTTGAACGCACCCTATAAAATTGACATTTGACATTAACGCCCTCCCGAGTTCGCGTCGCGTATAATCTGTCATATTTCCCTCCGAATTCTATCCCATCACTAATTCCAACCGATGAACGAAAGAAATTATTTGTTATTTGACAATTGTGAATTAATGTGAATAGTGAATTGTTTACTTTATGTTAAGAGTAGTTTAAGAAGATAAGTACCTACAATTTAAGTACCTAATTTTTTTTTGTTAAGTGTAAATGGAAGTGAATCAGGTAAAACATGGACGATCGTAAAATTCTTGGATGATTCGTCAGTGGCCGCAGTGCCTACAGATTGGATTAATAATGGTTATTGGTTGTGGCCTCCTACGTCAATGGAGAAGGTGACTGCAGCAATAAAGCAACAAAAAATAGATACCTGCTGGCCTTCACATAAAGTCCAAGTTTTCCGCAATGCAACATATGGTAAATATACAATTAAATTAAAAATATATAATTAATCATAAAATAACCATTTCTAGGCTCCTATGAAAAAGCTAGGGAGTAGACCCGAAAAGCAGAGGAAACAAGTGACCTGAGTACTACAGATAGTGATATAAAAACTCATTCTAAAAGAAAAATATTTAAGAAGAAATTGAATTCTTCCGACTCTTCTGAGTCAACTAAGAGTGACAATGATAGCAATGATAGCACCTTAAAAAATAACCACACGATTAAACCTAAAATGCCAACACCAATAAAAAAACGACTTTCTAAAGAAGGTAATTTTGCTCTATTAAGATTAAAAATATTACTAAGTAAATTAATTGTTTTTCTTTTATTTTCTTCTTCCAGTTAGAAAAATGTTCAGTAGAGAATGTAGTACTAACATAAATGTTACTGAGTGGATGCCAGCATCAGAAGAAAACGAAAACCAAACCATTCAACAAATGATGTCCACCAGTGTAGATCACACCCCCCAAAGCATTCCCAACCAACTAGACAAACCTATTATTTACTACATGGTACTTTCATTTATTCTATATTGTTATGAAATTTGTTATACCCTGTATAAAATATTATAGTAAGTAGGGGTTGGTTGAGTTAAAAAAAAATGGATAGTAATTGGAATTAAAATTAACAGTGTTCCTTTATTTTTAATATAAAAAAGAAAAATGTAAATTAAAAAGAAATTTTGGTAACTGGTATTAAAAGTATAAACTAATTTTTGTAATATGAATAGGGCTTAAGCCATTTGAAGTATGAAATTCCTGTGACAGGTTGGATGGCATTTCCTATCAGGTGAGATGATTTGTCATTGGGTTGGTGTCAACCAAAATTATAGTTTAAAATTAAAAAAAAATATAGTAGGTAAACATTTTTGATTTAAAAAAAAAATAATTGAACGTGGTTGTTGATGACGGATTAAAAAAAAATAGATTGTCAAAAATTGTTTAAAAAAAGGTATTTAAAAAAAAACTGTAAATAACAAGTATTGGGAAAAGCAATATAATTTATAAGAGATGTATGGGTTGTTGAAAGGAAGAAATAAAAAGTTTTTCAAAAAGTAAGAGATATTATTTATTAAAAAAAAATAAAAAGAAACAAAGATATAAGAAGAAAGGAGTGACCATTTGAGGAGGCAGAACGACAATTAGGAACAAAAGTGAAGGAAGAGTAGCAGTGGAAAGGCGGTGACAGAAAATAAGTAAGACAGAAAGTAATTATCAAGATATGGTAGACCAAAGGAAGAGAAGAAAAGAAGATTGTTAAATTTATTATTTTTGTTTAATAATTTGTTTATTTTCGTTTATTTAGGCGCTGTTGAACCCAGCCCAGTGAGGAAGAGTTTCTCAGGTGAGAAATGTGATCCACCCTGTATCCCGTGGATTTTACATTTCAATATTTAAAAAGGAAGAGGAAAATAAGTTAGAAATAGCTCATTTACTTTCAATAGTATGTAAAGTATGTATTTTTTTCAGATACCAACAAATGCCAGTGTTATTGTCAACAACATGGTAACGCCCAATTATTCTACACAGTTTGTAACACTTTTACTAATTGTTTTTCTCTTTTAGTTGGATACAATTCTGAAATATTGAGACAGCTGTACTTTTTACGAAGTGTAACCACTGAGATGATGACTGAAATAAAAAACCTTAAAGGTCTAAGAGGCACTCAAGGAGAATCATCAATGGATTTAGTGATGTCACAATTTAAATTACCATTTAACACTGAGAAAAAATTATTGGAATTGGACGATTTTTTGAAAATTACAGAGAACTATAACAAAATGGTACATATTGTTCGTTTTACGCATATTTATTATTTACTGATTTGTATTAGTATCTGGTCAGGTTATTATTTCCCCACGCCAAATATCATTTTGCAGTAATCATTGTTTTTTTCCCTATAATTAATATGTAATTTAAGTTAAAAAATATTTAGTTTTTTTATCTAGAACCAGAAATCAAATTTAAAAAAATTGGTTTCTTAATAGTAGATTCTGTAACAAGGTTAGAATGAAAAATTCGACGAGTGGAAAATTCCGAACGCGAGCGTTAGCGAGTGTGAGGAACCACGAGTGTCGAATTTTTTCATTCTAACCGAGTAACAGACTACATTTTCTCCACGATCAAAAAGTATGAATCAAAATTAAATTAAATCTGAACACAAATTATTTGTTGACATATTTGTATTACACTGTATTAGTGTTAAGGTACACTTACCGAAATTAAAATCTGGTGTATTGGTGTTTTTTCATAATTTGCAATTTCCGATATTATTAAATTCAATATCTACTTCACTTAATTTTTCACTCATTATTTTGTTTAAATTAAAACTTGTTTGAAAATAATTATTACCGTCGCCATTTTATATCTGACAGTGACACTTTTGAAATCCAGGGCAATCCCATATCGTTTAGTTCGAATACAGATTATCCATTCTTTACCTTGATAAATATTCAGACTCTAGAGTGTGAATGTTTAGATTCTATTATTAAAAATGATTTCGGAATTGATACATTCAGTAAAATATTTATGACACTTCATATGTTGCCGCTCCTTAAATTTGGCAATACTTATGGTATTTTTAAGCATGTAATATGTATAATTTTAGGAGCATGTGGGGTGGCAATGGCCTTTTGGACTTTATAAAAAGGTGTCTCGGACTTTTAATAAGCAACCAGTTAGCTGTTACATATAGTTGGCTTGGAAGGAGGAGCAAAAAACCATTTTGTAACTTAGGAGTAACACGAGTCGTAGCAGTAATTAGTTCAGTAGGCCTTAGAGTAACATATTTACGGAATCTACATATAAAGAGAGACTTTATTCTAAATTGAAAAAAAAAATTTAGTTTCATTTTAAGAAAAAATTAAAATATTTTTCATATTTATTGTATCACTTTAAAATATTTTTGTTTGTGCTCTTTCTGAACACTATTACTAGAGAGGAGAGGTTAGTAAGTCATCAGATGATATTTTCTTAGGTTTATAATGTGGAGACATGCATATAGCCATGCTGTCATAACAAATGTGGCATTTTATTTTGAATTTTGATGTGAGTGTTAAAATTTTTCTGTTTTTACGTTTTGGTTATTGTTAGGTAAGTTTTATAATATATTTTTTGTTTTCATACTTTTAACAGAATATTTTCAAATATTTTAGAGTATGGCAGACAATAAAAGAGGGGCAAATTGGTAAAAAGATATGCAAATGTAATTGAAGATAAAAAAAACGATTCAAATTCAAACAAAAATAATGCAGAATTTAACTGTGAAAGAGGCGAAGTATTAAGGGAAGCCATTACATTAAAAAAAATACGAGAACTTAAAAAAACGAACAAAAAAGAAAGTGGCGGATAAGTTTAGTTAAACCTAATAATTATTGTAGAAATGTAAAAAAGAATAGTTTTCAAAATTATTTATTGAAAATGAATGTGTTTTTTTTATTAAATGACTAATGATACATATTCAGAAGTAATAGCAACTATCGCTGAAGTTAATGTATAACATGTAACAACTGACCATGATATCAACAAACAACCTACAACATTTTTTGAAGACAATGAAATACAATCTGCAGAGCCTAACTGCATCAAGTCAGGTGGTCTTATTAGTTTAAGAGCTGTTAAGTCATCTGCTCTCAATACAGGTATGTTTATATTACAGTGATGAAGATAAAACTTAAAAATTAGGTATAATATAATATTGGTAGACATAACTGTAATAAGAACTTATTTTTATAGGAAAACGTACAAGAAGTGGAAAGTTATCCACTGGGCAAGATCTAAATCTATTTTTGAATAGGAAAAAATAAAATTTCTACAAGAAGAACATGCAACCAAAATAAGAAAAAAAATGAATCGGAAATTACTGCAATAAAAAGAGAATCTGAAGCTAAAGTAAAAAAAATGAAGGAGAAATGGAAACCCAATTGAAAGTAATCAAAGAACAAAATCAGTTAAAAAAAGAAATTCTCGTGATTGAAAAACGGAAAGTTCTCCTTTTCAGCTACAAATGCGGGAAAACTGGTACAATGTCATTTATCTTTCGTTACTTTTCCTGTTTAAAAAAATAAACTCTAATTTTTGTAAAGTAATAATGAATTCTGTGAATATAAATTAAATGTTACAAAGTTTTATATTTTATTTAGAAAATCTAAACCTCCTTAGTCTCATCATCATTCCAATATTGAAAATAATTTTTTCTCTCTCTATAATTTTGTGAGCGTCGCCTACCGTTTGTTAAAACATAAAAAATCTGAATAAAGTCTTCATCATCGGTAAAATTTTCCATAATTAAAAACTTTGACGTTACGTACTAATGAACTCTACTTAAGCCATCAAATTTGGTCGCTTAGCTGAACTAGTATTAAACGTCAACTTAAACTAAGTTCATCCTTGAACTAGGTATGTACAACAGAAATTGATATTTGAAGTTCAGCTCAAGGCTGAACCGCACTTAAACTCTTAGTTTATAACTACTATTTTAAGTACTAAAGGAGGGTATCGTTTTAAATGGGTGTTTTGGGTTTCTCATGAAAAAAATATTTATGTTTCAAAAACTTGAAAATTCAAGAGAGGAAAACGAAAAAAATTGGTTTGTATTAAAACTATAAGCTTAAAATGAATTTACATGGCGAGAAATTCTAAATTACTGATTTTTAGGGTGTATACAGACGTCTAAAATTATTAATAAATAAAACATATTTAATGGAAGAAATCTCTTTGTAATGAAAAAAAAATACGTAGAATGAATCACTAATATTTTTAAAACTATTACATCTGTCTAAAAAAGCCCAAATATTTAACAATTGTTAACTGAAAAATCTAAGAACTGGAAAAGTTTGACATTTATTATTAATATCCAAGTTGTTAAACCAATTTTTAAATATGGCAACATCGCATGTCTTAACACAGAACCACAGTAGCTCCTATATGAGGTGGAGCTTTTGGGAAACAAATACTCATGATTGTGCGCATGCGTCGTTAATGTTAAGATTAGGTTTTTTCTGATTATTTAGAATACAAATAAAAAAAAATATATTATTTGGATTTAACGGGGGTTAATCAGTAATACAAAATTACATTTATTTGGCATTTCACAAAAAAAAAATTATGGAATATTTGTCTCCCCTACTATGAGCCTTATACTGTGACAGAAACAGCTCCTTCTACTATAAGCTGTGACAGAACTAGGACTTTTATGTTTTTTTTTAACTTTAATATGTTTATTACCCGTATTGATAAGCAAAGATCGGAATTTAGCAGATTTTTTACCGATCAAACGTTTAATTCCAAATATTTAATATTTTTGAAGGTAGATCAGTTTAAGAAATAAGCGAAAGATGGCGCCAGTCGTCAATTTAAGTTTGAATTATCTATTTAAGCAAAGATGGCGTTACAATCGAAGTTATTTATTTACACTGTGACTAGCCACATGTTAACCTGTGGATAATTTTAGAAATTAGCAACACGTGAAACGTAACTCGCTTAAATAATAAGTTTGAACACATATATACAAGAGCCGCGTAGCCGCGTGGACATAGTGCTCGCTAGTGGTGCAGTAGGTCCGGGGATCGAATCCCACATGGCCTTTTTATTTTTTTTTTAAACACAGGTAGATTTAGATAGTAAGAATTCTTTTAATATACTTTTTTAAAAATACAGGCTAGATTTAGATAGTAAAGACTTCTTTTAATAATAATAATAATTTTTTTAAGTCAAATAACCAAGCTTAATATTTTAACGTGTGGGGAATTTCTGAAATTATCCACAGGTTAACGTGTGTGTAGTCTCGGCCTTTTATTTAATTATTTGCTTACCTTTTGCTACAAAATGCCCTATAATTATTGTGTCGCAATGTTCAAGAATAGTATTTTTAATAGTGATTCAAAAACTAGAATAAAAACGTAATTTCGACGCTAACTCCCACTTGGTTATTTATAGTATTGAGGTGTAGTATTGCCGATACTACAGAGAAAACTGTTGACTGTAAACCGAATTTAAATAAATCCTAGTGGCACCATCTTTCTCATATTTGTTTAACTGATCTACCTTAAGTGACAGATTTTTTTAAATTATAGGTTGAATATAGGTTTAAAAAATAAAAAAAATAAGGGTTAAATTTTTATTACTCAGGTTTTTAATGGCCCATTAACCTAAAATCAAGCAAACACCCCATTCGTGTAAGAAGTTTAAATGTTAATCTTTTTATTGATCTAATAGGATTACACTATAACGTCAAATAAAATATTACTACACATTTTTTAAAAGCTTTATTCAAATATTTATCAATCTTAATTTTTTAAATTAACGTGAAAAGTATAGTTAGTATTGTTTGAAATATTGAAACTTCGATATTTTAAATCAGATGAAATGCTATTTAAATTAATACCTTTTGCTCTTCCATCCATTTGATGAACTTGTCATAATCTTTAGTGTCTTCTGATTTTTGCTGTATTAACCGCGATTCTACTTTATTATTTTAGGTATCAATGTTAAGAACTTATTTTTAAGTAATATACAACCTGTAACAACTGTGGTGACAACAATAAATCTTATGTGATAGATTGCAAATTAATTTTTGTATTTGTCATTTCGATGACACAGCTGATGATATCACTAATTCAACCATTTTACATTATTGGTTCTTTATTTCCATTTTTTGTAGTAATAATACCAGTATTTATGATTTTAAAGTGTACCAATAAAAAAAAAATAGCAGAAAGTATTCGTGGATAACTGGTCTTTAAAACACTTGACCTATTTCGAGAAAAATCGCCCGTGTTCTATTAAATGACAGCTGGCCGCCATGTTGCCAAATCCTCCTTGTCAGTCCTTGTGATTTCAAAATTTCGAAATTAAAATAAAGTATGTTCCGGGGCGATTTAAAGAAAAAAAATTTGGGAAATCCATTTTTTTTTTAATATCTTTTAGTGAGAAAAATTTCGTACGGGGTCGCAAAAAACCCAAAAAACGATACCCTCCTTTTACTTTCCTTCATAATTCATATTCACGTCAACTTTATTGTAATAAATTAATATCAAAGCAATTCAATTTCAATAGCGCTCTCTGTTTTAGCCTAATCATAACTCCTAGAACTGATACCGAACACAAACTAGGACTGCGTCAATTGCGTTAATAACTCACTGGTCGCTGTATCAACACTCGTAACGCATTTCTCTGTATCTTCGCAATAACGCAACGCAGCGCTGCGTTATACATGTCTAGCCTGTACAATATAACTAATAGTACACGAGTTTATGTTTTATTTCATGAAAATTTGGACTGTATGTAAGATATGGATAACTTATTGTATTTAAAAAAAAATTAAATTCAAATGTAGTTGTCTAATTCAAGTACTTACATATTATATCTCAGGAGTATTTTTTCAATAAAAAGTGAATGAAGCCTCTACAAATATTGAATTCTTTGTACTGTAATTCAATAACTAGCAGGTGGAAAGGACAAGTGGTTCGAAAACTTCTCAAATTTGAGAACCTGGGATATTAAGTTCCAAATGTGTCTTCAGAGAATCTAAAATTGAAAAAAATAACTATTATTCCAAATTATATACAGATGTTAAGCGAGAGCCTATCGAAATTTAATTCTTACTCAAAAGCAAGGCGGAAACAGTTCTCAAGACGCAGCCTATTAAAGGACATTCATCCACAAGTCCAAGCTCACTTGTAGTGACATCAACCCTTTGCAAAGTTATTAAAAAACTTTTTACATTAACAAGCTGTATTTAATAAACGCCAAAAAAATACTAAATACAATTAAAATTAGGGATACTTTATATAGATTACAATAACTATATTAAATGATACTGCACTCCAACTAGTCACTCATTAATCAAAAATAAAAACTACTTTCACCAGCTCCAGAAGCAGCTCACTAGATTTTCATAAAGGGACTGTAACTTTGCATCAAATGATGCTTTATGTTGCACAATTGATTCAATTGGGGTCTCTTTTTTAATTGAAATACAATTTTGGGAATCAGAACCATGTTTGAGGGTTTTTCGAACAGATATAAAATCAAGTTTTTCTTTCAAAAGTCACAAAATAGCCAAAACACCTAATAGATTTTCACCACAAAGTACACTTCAAGGTGACTGAACTGTACAGATTTGTACAATGATAGAATATAATTAAATAGTCTTATTCATTGGCAAAGACAACGGCTTTTTTTACTACTAGGTTTGGAATATCAGCGATAAGTGAATAATAATAATAATACTCGCCCTACATTTCACCCCCCTTACGAGTGAACCCCATAAGCCAAAGGCTTGTGGCGAGGAAGGGACGGCTATTATTATTATTATTATTATTTGCCGTGGCGCTCTTACTGAAGATTGATAGCGCCATTTGGCTATAGGTGTAGGACAACCCGGAAAACCTAACCACCAACATCGGCACAGGAGAATTGATAATCTAGGCTCCGCATTAATTAAATTAATATTCAATGCGGTTTACCTATTCGAGACAATTATCCAACACTGATTTTTTTAAATTAAAATTTCACTGCAAAATACGAGACACGAACCCACGTTGGTTCTAGCATCTAAGCAGCCATAAATGAATATGACCGATAGCCAACGATCTGTTCCACCGAGACCGATAATATGAATATACTGAGGAGTGCATTTCGTTTACCTTTAATTTATATTTTGGTGTATATATTGTTATGATATTCTGAATATGGAATATTTATAACTTGTTGGACATCAATTGAATTTTCTGTTTATTAATTTAAATTTAAGACTTACCCCAGATTTACCAAAAAAACATATTTTTTTACACATTTTTTTAATAATCAATTTTGAACATTGACTCTTTCTCTGAGTTGGGATTATTTCAACTGCTAATTATTTTGGTTTACTGATCAAAAAAAATTATTTTATTAATTTTATAACTATTCCTTTCTATTATATGATACAAATACCGTTGCACGTCACAGATCATTTATGATGTCAAGACGCTGCAGTGTTGCCTGCTCGTCAGGTTATGTTGTTTGGCTTTGTTATTATTTTAAATGTATATATTATATTAAATTATTTTGAAATAAATAAAAAAGAAACAGAAAAAAAAGGTAGCAAACTGTTTATTTTTATTAAAATAAAACCATGTTTGTTTAAAAACACATATTTTTACTTAAAAGAAACAAGTCAACGTAAAGTTTGTTCAGTGACCGCTGATCCCTGCGTCATAAAATAACCTAATTTCAAAAAATTGGGGTATGTCTAATATAAATTCAGTCAATTTGACATTCTATTGATAAAGGTTATGTTTTTTCTCAAGCTAGGTCTTCATAGGGATGAATTCTTGTGAACCAAAAAAAAACGCTCTTTTACTTACGTAGGTACCTAAACAGAAACTTAATAAATTCATGATGGATACTCCAATTTTTAACCACAGAATGTAACATACCTACATAGGCGATAACAGGCGGCATATCGAGCTGTTGCCGTCGTCGGTCGAGCTAGTTATAATTAATGTTAAAATTATAATTAATCATACATGGTATTTTCACATGAAATAAATATTAATCAAACCACTATATAATCCGCTAGATTTTGCAAAGACATTTTCTTATTTATTTGAATTAGAGGAAAAGAAATGAAAGACATTAGGAGAAAACATAATAACAAATAACTTATTATTTCTGAAAAACTCCCAACCAGTGAATAATAGAAAAACGGTAAAACAATAACAAAACATTAATATATAAAACAATGCATCTTAGCTTTCGTTTGTACTTAGATTGATCAGATTCGTGCAAATTAATAATAATTGGAAGAATATTTGAAGTATCTATAAATTTTTCTTGTTCCCAGACGTTATTGATAATTGTAGTGGTGTGCTTGACATAATTTTTCCATTTCTCAAGTGTTACGTAAAAATAAAATAAATTTAAAAACATTTAAAAAGCGGCTTATTAAATAAATATGGACTTTTTCAAGGGCTTCATTCCACAAATAACGAGAAAAACGTGTAAATTATTTTTAGAATTGTAAATCCACCGCTAGAGGGCGTTATTGAATAAAAGTATTTAAAAAGCCAAATTTACAAAATTTGACAAACTAAGAAGCATAACAAAAACGATTACTGTATTCTTCAAAAAAGGATGCGTATATTTGATACAACAAGTTTTGGTCTAACTAACCAAATAACTGGTAGGGGAGAGTGGGAACTTTGTTATGAAAAAACGACCATAACTCCGATTCTATTAACCGAACTTTGCAAATTTGGTCTTGTTAAAAAGAGCTCTTTTCCACCAGTATAATGGTTATATTCTAAACTCCGCTTAGTTTTTTAGAAATCTAGTTCTCTTTGGAAAATATTAAATGAAAACATGCAGTTTTAATAACAGAATATAAAAGTAGACGAAATTAGGAACGTAATGGCGCAAACTACGTGTCGATATCTTTTTCCTATCCCGAGATATCTTAAGAAAGGAGTATGCCCGTATAAGCGATAGCTTCTGGAGCTAAGGGGAAATCGTATTTTTGGTCCGGGATTTTCTCCAAATATTTTTGTTTTCTTCATTTTTGCGACCTCTAACGAGGCATCAGTAGTTCAGTCAGTCAGTAATCAAACAGTGATGCCGATTTGTGGGGAATTTCCTATTTTTGGTCATCGGATGACTTTTTCATACCTCCGAATTAGGTATTTATTTTTTAATGGAAACTATGTAGTGAATAGTATCCGATTTTTTGGGCTTGACTGGTAGTACTAGTCCACTAGATAATAATATAAAATTATGGATAGTGTCCGGTGACCCCAAGGTCATCCATAACCTTTTCATATCTCAATATTACGTATTTATTTTTTAAAGGAAACTATGTTGTGAAAATCTTCCGGTTTTTTGGGCTTGACTAGTAGTACTAGTCCACTAGATTATACTATAAAATCATGCATAGTGTCCGGTGACCCCAAGGTCATCTATACCCTTTTCATACCTCAATATTAAGTATTTATTTTTTAAAGGAAACTATGTAGTGAAAATCTTCCGGTTTTTTGGGCTTGACTAGTAGTACTAGTCCACTAGATTATACTATAAAATCATGGATAGTGTCCGGTAACCCTAAGGTCATCTATAACCTTAACCGGAAGATTTTCACTACATAGTTTTCTTTAAAAAATAAATACGTAATTTTGAGGCATGAAAAGGTCATAGATGACCTTAGGGTCACCGGACACTATCCATGACTTTAGATTATTATCTAGTGAACTAATACTACTAGTCAAGCACAAAAAACCGGAAAATATTTACTACATAGTTTCCTTTAAAAAATAAATACGTAATTTTGAGGGATGAAAAGGGTATAGATGACCTTAGGGTCACCGGACACTATGCATGATTTTATAGTATAATCTAGTGGACTAGTACTACCAGTCAAGCCCAAAATAACGGAAGATTTTCACTACATAGTTTTCTTTAAAAAATAAATACGTAATTTTGAGGTATGAAAAGATCATAGATGACCTTAGGGTCACCGGACACTATCCATGATTTTATAGTATAATCTAGTTAATTAGTGCTACAAGTCAATCCCAAAAAACTGGAAGATTTTCACTACATAGTTTCCTTTAAAAAATAAAAACGTAATTTTGAGGTAGGAAAAGTTCATAGATGACCTTGGGGTCACCGGACACTATTCACGATTTTATAGTATACTCTAGTATACAAGTGTTAGTAGTCAAGCCCAAAAAATCGGAAAATTTTCACTGCAGTTTCCTTTAAAAAATAAATAAAGTTATAACATGAGAGCACCAGATAAGGGCATACTCTTTAGTAAAGCTTGGGATTTTTTTGTCAACCTTCAAGTACAAGTATACCATACTAGCTTGGCGGTTGAGGACTAGATGCGCACTAGCAAAATATTCCGAAACTGTAAGACCCTCAATAAAAAAAAGACATAAATTTGAATTCATCATTCTCCGGCACTGGCGTACCATTTCTGTCGGAAGAGCTGAAGATTATCTCAATCTTTTTCTGCAGTAGTTAGACCTTTCTCTTTCGTCTGCGAATTTCAACCGCCAAGCTAGGATGGTTTACCTATAGATTAGTTAGCCTCAACCCAAATAAACAAATTTAGGCTTTACGTTAGCCTATCTGCAGTAATTAAAAATATTGTCATAATAATGTTTCCGTCCTCGTTGAAGGGCGTTACCTATAAGGTAATTCTTAGCAAATTTTTTATGTGGCGTACCTACAATAAAAAATAATTAGAGTCTAAATAATTTCAATTAAATGAATATTATTATAAACGGAAAGAAAAATGTCTCTTATGGAAATTGCTCAAGAATAACTATGTTCGCTATATCTTAACACTTACAGTAGGTAATGGATTGCCAGTTGAAATCAAGTAGGCTATGATATATAAGCTAATGCTACATATAGCGGCAGATAATGAATTGACAGATTAAATCAAGTAGGCTGATTTATACATTATTTGTCCTGTCATATGTTTCTATAATGAAAAATTGATAAGAATTACCTTATGGGTAACGCCCTTCAGCGAAGACGGTAACATTATTATGATAATATTTTTAATTACTGCAGATGGGCCAATGTAAAGTCTTTTTAACAAGACTAAATTTGTTTATTTCCGTCGAGGCTAACTAGTTTAATTGAAGTTTGACAAGAAAATTCCCAACATTTACACATTTAAGATATCTCGGGATAGGAAAAAGAAATTAACATGTAGTTTTCGCCATTATGTTACTAATTTCGTCTATTGTTATATTCAATTATTAAAACTACATGTTTCCATTTAAAATTTTCCAAAGAGAACTAGATTTCTAAAAAACTTTAAATAACGCCCTCTAACGTGCACGTTACTTACTAAGTGGAGTTAAGAATATAACCCTTACACTGGTGGAAAAGATATCTTTTTAACAAAATTTAATTTGCAAAGATCGGTTAAGTAGAATCGGAGTTATGGTCGTTTTTTCATAACAAAGTTCCCACTCTCCCCTAGCAGTTTTTTGGATAGTTAGACCTAAACTTCTAGTATCAAATATATGCATAATTTTTTGAAAAATACGGTAATAGACTTTGTTATGCTTCTTAATTGGTCAAATTTTGTAAAATTTGGCTTTTAAATTTTTTAATTCAATATCGCCCTCTAGCGGTGGACCTACAATTCGATAAATAATTTCCAGGTTATTCTCGTGGCCACTTTTGTTAAAAAAAAAAAATCCAAAGCTGTACTACAATCCGATCCGAAGATATGGCCGACGGCCGTTCTTATTTGCCCACCCGGTATACGAAAATCACGAATTTTTAGTCTATGTTTGGACATTTAGGCATTTTTAGAACGTTTTATACCCTAGTTTCAAAAATGTAGAATATGATTCATAGCATCCACCTGTTTTCACTGGGTGTCTTAGTGTGGTCAAATTATGGCTTTTTATTTGTAAAAGAAAGTTGTATACCAGAGTCAGATTAAAAAAATGCAATAGGTTCCATGCTAATTAATCAAAAAATGAATAAGTTATTGGTCATAATTAATTTACAATATTTCGAGCTAACAACAATTAAATTTTCAGCAGTATACCTTTATTGTCTTTCCCACTATCAAGAACAAAATAAACACCTAAAATAAAAGCAATTTTACTCGCCTATTAGGGTTTTCTGCTTATCGAGAAACAGCTCAACGTTGCCTAAATGTACGATTAACCCGAAGATTTTATTTATTTTAAGATATTTATAAATGTAAGTCCAGCTTCATCGGCTATGCCGCTTGTCGGAACTCTTAAATACTCTTAAATAATAATTATATTCTTAAATAATAATAATAATAATAATATAAATCTTTGTCTAAAAACAGTTGCGAATTAATACTACACTATTTTTTCGCAGTTTATAGAGCGACTTGCGTGGCAACCATGTGCCAACGAAACAGTCTGTCTTCAGTTTCAGCGTCGTGCTATTAGGGGAATGTTATCTTTGTAATATTAATTGTGCCTGATCTTTGTTTTTGCGAAATCTAAAATGGCTGATACAGATAGTTGCGAATTTGTAGTTAAAAAACGTCGGCGACATAATTTAACATATGGAGAGAAAGTAATAATAAAAAACGTATTTGAAGGACTTTCGGCCCGAGAAAAGACTATGAACAAAGATGAAATCTTTACCTTGTGCAGTATATTAACGAAAGTTTCTGAAAGTAATGTTTATAGGGCGATAAAAACAGAAAGTCGAAGACTCTGATGTACCACTTAAAACAAGAGGACGAAAAAAAAATTGGATGATTCAGTGAAACTAGTGATTCGACGAACAGTACATGAATTCTACTTAAGAAATGAAATTCCAAATTTGCAATAAATAGGTGACTCTCTTAAGGCAAATGAAAATATACCTCCAATTTCTAGACGTGTTTTATTGAGAACACTAAAAGAAATGAATTTTCGGTATCTTAAATGAAGCCGAAACAGTGATCTGATTGAAAAGGACGAAATTATTTCTTGGCGTAAAAAATATTTTAAGAGAAATTTTGGAATATCGAAGAAACGGTCGTAAAATATATTACACTGATAAAACGTGGTTGAACGAGGGCCATACAGTAACCAAAGTGTGGCAGGACTTGAATATTCCAAATAAAAGACAAGCATTTATAGAGGGATTGTCTACAGGCTTGAAAAATCCATCTGGCAAGGGGAAAATGCTTATTATTACGCATATCGACAGTGAAACGGGTTTTCTCGAAGGTGGCTTGAATATGTTTGTGTCTAAAATTACGGAAGACTACCACGAGAAGTGGTTTGGAGAAATTCTCGAGAAAGTTGCACCTGGTTCTGTTATTGTGATAGATAATGCTCCATATATCACTCTCGAAGATCAGAACAGCTACCTACATCTGCCTGGAGAAAACAAAGAATTGCGGACTTGCTGACCAGTAAAAATATTGAGTTTGACGCTAAAATGTTAAAACCAGAGATATTAGAAATTGCAAGACGTCATAAACATAAATTTATTAAGTACGTAGTAGATGAACTAGCCCGTGATAAAGGTGTAATTGTGCTTAGGTTACCACCCTATCATTGTGAGCTGAACCCCATTGAATTATTATAGCCGCAAATTAAAAACGAAGTAGCAAGAAAAAACACTACTTTTAAATTGAATGATGTTAGTTTTATTAAGTGATGCCATACAAAATGTGAATTCGGAATCTAGATATGGATGTGTTCAACACGTAATAAAAGAAGAAAATAAAATGTGGGATATTGACAACAGAATTGAAATTCTTATTGAACCAATAATAATTGAATTAAATAAAGACGATACAGATTCTGATTCTAATAGTTCATACAGCAGTGATAGCAATGCAGACCAATAGGTAAGATTGCCATCTTGCCAACATTAAGTTACGTTTCCACCGGAGGAACATTTGTGTATCTGTTTCTTGTTTGCGAAAATGTTCCTGATGGTTTATTAAAGTTTTTCTTTGTTTCGGCAACAAACGTTGACTGTTTCTACTTGTCACCGGTTTCCATTTTCCCCAATTGGTAAGATGTAATAAATCTCATATTTTCGTATTATAGGCATGAGCAACGCAATACATCCTACTTTTACTTCTTCACAAAGTATTAACTATCACTCTACAAATGTACCTAGCTTTCGACTTGGAAGTGCGTGGTAGACGAATTGGCCAACAGCGATTAACATTAACGTTAGTAAAATGCGCATACAAGGTCAAGTCGAAAAAAAACTTGATAACAACAACATTGGGCTTCTTAATATCTACTACTATACTAAATAAATTCTGAAATGAGTAATATGACACAAATAATGTTTTGTATACGCCTCTGAGATTTATTTCCTTTACGTCGCACTCCCTGCGGGCCCGTAGAAACCTTAGCTGAGTCATATTATACATTTTCGTTAAAGCACTGTAAGTATGTTTTAAATATTTTTGCAGTTATCCAAAATATAGCAGTAAATATATTTTTATACTTACTGTTCAACTTTTTGCATATTTAAACATGTTAACAGAAAAATCAATATTTGTTTGCTAGCCACTCTTGTATTACAGCTTTGGTTGAGCTTGTATTAGGTGTTTTATGCAGTAACATGCCATGGTATGAAGCATTGTCCATAACAATTAGAGAAGGTTCGTTAAGGTTCTTCAGTAATTGGTTTTCAAACCAATGTAAAAAATTGTCTTTATTCATTTCTCCATTGTAATTGTTTAATTTAGTTTATGAAGACTATATAGCTTGGGCACCTTCAATAAATCCATTTTCATTACCTGCATGAAGTATAATATATATATATAACAAATGAATGACAATAATCAAATATTATATTAATAAAAATAATATTGTTTAGTTACATAATAATTAAAATTTTACAATAATATAGAACGTAACACGTAGTTTTAATGGAAATAAATTTCCATTTCCACTGAAATTTCAAAGGTAGTCAATACTTAATAGTAATAAAATGTAAATAGACTCACCTCTTGCCATCAATTTTAACACTTCGTTTATTATCGTTTCGCCAGGAACGGTTTATAGTTCCATTTTGAAAGATCAATGTTTTATCAATGAAAACGAACTGATATAAAGATGATTCTTGTTCCTTTCTATAATTTCTTAAAAATTGAACTCTTCCATTAGCCCACATCTTGGTTCATCTTTTTTCCATCTGAAACCTAATTCTTTTAATAATGTCCACAATGATGTAATACAGCCATTAAACATTTGCTTCTCAAGCAATGTTTTTCTTAGAGATTCCAAAGTTATATGCTGTCCTGTAAATAAATATGTATCGATATTAGTATATAAAAATATAAACTTTTATTGGATAATTAGATTTGTTAATGAACTCACTTCTATCATACATGTTATAAATAACATTTCGTATTCCACTTGTATCCAATGTTATTGTATTAGTGACTGTTATTTTTGCACAAACGTTTTTTAGGTGGCGATTTTAATAATTCATTATTCTTGACTGCTTGCGACATACTATTGACAGTAGAAATATTTAAGTCTAGGGATGGTGCAACACGCTAAAACAGACAAGAAAACAATTTCATATTTCTAGACATTGTATAATCTTTCTAACTTACCTCTCTGACCGCAGTTAACGGTAAAAGTGGTCCATTATTATCACGCTCCCGTTCAAAGTATTGTATTAACGAAGATACAAGCTCCTGACAGCGACTATTTAGTTTTTTTGGCATTTTGTTGGTATGTGGAAATACATGACAATAATCAACTTATTCGCACCATGTTTGTTTTGAAAAAATAGTTTTTTTATGAGTATAACTGGAAAGCACAAAAATAAAGACAATATTATAAAATTACGAAAACGTGGAGAAATCAGTTATCACTAATCAGTGGGTGAAAATTTTCAATTTACAGTTGACAACAGCTCATCAAGGCTTACCAATTACCAAAATGTCATTTCCTCTCTATAAATACGAGTACAAAATGTCAAAATTATTTAATGAAAAAATATGGTTTTTGGAGTACTACAAATAGTTTTAAAAAATTCAAGGGGTGATAGTACTCCTAAAAAAAGTTCCTATAAGCATAGGTCGTTAAATGCATATTAAGGGAGTTAGAGGCTTTAAAAGAGTAAATTTTGAAAATGTTTTTTTTAATTATAAGTTTAAAAAACAAGATAAAATTTCGAAAAAAAACCTAGGGGACATAAAATTTAACCCAAAATCCAACAGTGATATCGAAAAATTATTTTTATAATTGTAAAGGGTAGTAATTGCAAGGATAGAGGGTTAATTTATACATAACATTTTTGGGGTTGTTTTTTTTACAACGCGGGTACAGGATTTAAAATCTACATGCTTTTTTCTTTCAGAAAGGTATTCTCGTTGCAAGACGTTGAAAGTAAACCTTTTCGAGAAAATTAAAGGTAAACAGTTTGCTGACCCTAATTTGAGAAACAAAAAAAGATTATTTTGGTTGCTCACAGGTTAATACAATTTTATGAAAACTAATCATGTAAATTGGAATTTTATCTTTTTTTAAAACTTTAATTAAAAAAAATTGTTCAAAATTTACTCCTTTAAAGCCCTGTAACTTTTTGTTAATTTTAGGAGTACTATCACCCCTTGAATTTTTTTAAAACTATTTGAGAGAGTATAATAATATTTTATAAACTATTTATTATCAAGAATAAGATGTGAATAAGCCAATATAATTGAGTTCATTCTAAAATTGTCAAACTAATAACAATTGCATTTTTTGGTTTTAAGTACTGTAACAACGTTCATGGATACTCGTGAATATTCGTTAGTTCCAGATTATTTTACATATTTAGGGAAATTTTAATTAGTTAGTAGTACTATAATGAAAGAATGACACCACTTGTGATGTGTATCGGGATTTGTATTAAAAATCCTATATCAAATTATTATATGACAATATAACATCGGTGATTTGAATTTAAATTTGTGGATAAACTGTATATAACTTTAAGGATATTTTTATCATTTACTATTTTATAATTTATTTTTTTATTAATTAAGTTATCAAATATGACATTATATAAACGTTTACAAAATTTGTAATAACTTCAAACATAAAAAAAAAACTTGAATTATCGTTTCAACTGATGGATTCCTTACTAAATACAAATTAAATCTAACTACAATGACATTCCTGTCCTTTGATTGACAGCTATGTTATAAACGGAAAATAATCCATAAATTTTTTACAATGTCCCAAAAAACTAAAAAAGAAAACTCACTGTATATTCAGTTCTTGATTTTTGTGTTCTATAACAATCCCACTGCACTACCAATTTCCAATCACTGCTCTACCAGAGTCTCTACATGTCACCTTTTCCAAATCCAATTGAAATAACCCAAGTGGAACTAAACTTCCATCATAATACTAACGTTGTGTTTATATATTACAATTATTCAAATTATTTGATTATTTAAAAAATATTTTTCAATCTTAATTTTTTTATTGACAACCTTCGTGTCAAAACAAACCAATTCTTCATCCCCTATTCATTTTCATTTTCCCTGGTGATATTATTTCCCTGGAGATCATTACACAGGGTGCTTTTTTACTACAATATATAATTATAATATAGCTTGAGACATTGCAACCATCTTGGCATAAATTGTTTAATAAATATTTCTAGAGGTCAATATCTAGAGGTCATCACTTCATAGCAATATTTTCAACAATTAACATGTTTCAAGTTTTACCAAAATATTTGTCTAAAAATAAAGAATATTTGATTAGTTAAATATGAATTTTAAACTTGAACGTTTCTGATAAGTTTAGTTTATAATTTATGTTTAAAATTTAACTAGTTATTGTTTCCATTAAAGTGGCGTAGATTGACAGTGTAATGGTATTTTTGGAATTGCACACTGACGATACGAGTCTCCATCAAGATTATCAAGTCATTATGATAAAACAAATTCCGATGAATTATATCAATAACTGTAAAATACCTTTGAACGAAAATAGTTCTAATTTATAACACATTGAAATGTGTAACTATTAAATATCCTCGGAATGAAACTGTCCTAAATCATGTTTTAGAAACTTTACATTAAATTGTACAATAACAAATAGGCGAATGTGGAATGTGGTCTTTTCAGTAGTCTTTATTTCATACCATATAATAAACCATAACATATAGGTTTTAGTACTATAAAAATAAATCTTAACACAATTTACTTCTGACAAATTAATATGTCGTTATTGCTTTCTTATCTCTGAACATTATTTAACAATTATGCTACTTTGTGGAAACTTTCTAGTGAAAATAATGCAATAGGTCTGATATCAAGAGAATAATTTTAATACGGTAATAATGATTGTTAATTCTTCAGAGTACAATATTAACGCAAAAAACCAAGTAGCAATTTAGATTTAAATAAAATATAAGTGCTTACTATTATATCATTAGGGTATTTAAAAGAAAAAAATAATACAATATTATTGAAGTCAGTGTTCTGCTTCCCACTAAGTAAAGGATGGAAAGCATTAAATTATCCAAAATCCAAAACTCCTCAACTCTTTTATCGCTATAAATAGATTTGAAACTGCTTTTCAAAATCTCAATTAAGAACTTTTTAGGTATTAAGTAAACAAAATAGATGACAAATAAGAGACGAATCGAAATTGACAATTGACGCAACCACAAAGCCTTACTTGACAGACTGACAGCTGACAGCGTTGCGATGTTCGATACATATCGATACCTTTGGGTATCGATACATTTTCTGACGATATTCGATATTTTGTATCGATACTTAGGTCAGTACCAATACCGTGTATCGATACATTTCCTGAAAAATCGTATCGGTCCTATTATTAGGCAACACGCAATACATCTTACTTTTACAGTTTTCTGTGGAGGAAATAAACGACGTGTGTTTTCGTTCGAAATTAGATAAGAGATGGCAGATTGTAGGAATGATACGCTGAACTGGGCGAGTAACTAGTAATCCCCCAAGAAATCACTCTGTGTAAAAGTATAACATTTTTATTTTTATTTATTTTAGTAAGCCATTCGTCGATAGAAATTAGTTAAAATTGTTTTGCTTTGTGATTTATTTGTATGAAATTTATTTATAAAAACAAATTTGGAGGAATGTGCAAAGTTTGTAATAATGAATGACATTAAATCAACTGGAACTACAACCAATTTAATAAAATATTTATTATTAACCGCTGCTAAACTTAAATTCCAAACTATGAAAACGCAACACGTAGAAGTATCGAAACAATCGATACTTTTTAATACGATACATTTGTGTATCGATACATTGCTTTTCGATACGTTTTGATACGAATATCGATACTTTCCAATGTATCGAACATCGCTACGGCGGTTGCCGCGTGCCGCAATGAAATTTACGGCTGTCTCATAGCAGGAAAATATTTTGGATCAATGACGTATTGCCGAAACACCGTCGTTCTTCTATATATTCATAGATAACGCTGGCATACTAATTTAAGGCCGCAGTGGCACACTCCAATATTCATAACAATAACTAAATGTGACATATGTCATATTAATGTCAAATTTCATAAATATATTATTCAACAGATGTATCAATTCGTCTTATTTACGATTTATTTCAGCATACATTTGACCAAATTATTTACTCGTTTTAGTTGTGACATTTTATTTCAGATTATTTATCTGGCCTACTATACAATATAATTTTAATCTTATTTCATTTTATGCTAAGACCAAGAAAATCTCTGAGCTCTGCTGGGATATGGCAATGCTGTAAAACTAACTTTGTTTGTTTGTTTATCTTCGATAAATACGTAAAATCATCATAAATCCCAAATATATTTTATAGATATTTCATTACGGACGGACAGATTTCCTTCAAAATTGCCATGAGGAGGTTTTTGGGGTTGGAGATTACAAATTTTTTCTCAAAATTAATAAATTCAAGATGGCAGACAAGATATGTGATTATGATCAGATTCTTTTCAAAATTGGTATTTGGGTGTTTTTGGGTTCGGAGATTATGAATTTGTTTTTCAAAATAAATATATTATTCATGATGGCGACTCCAAAATGGTGGACGACATTTATGATTATTAACCGATTCCATTAAAAATTGTGGGGTTTTTTGGTGTTGGAGATTATGATTTTTTTTTCAAAATTAATAAATTCAAGATGGCGGACAATATGTGGAATTATGATTTGATTCTGTTCAAAATTTGTATTGGAGGTTTTTTGGGATAGGAGATCATGATTTTTTTTTCAAAATAAATAAATTCAAGATATCGACTCCAAAATGGTGGATGCAATTTATGATTATTAACCGATTCCATTCAAAATTGGTATCTGGGGATTTTTGGTGTTAAAGATTATGAACTTTTTCTCAAAATTAATAAATTCAAAATGGCGGACGAGATATGGGATTATTATCCGATTCTTTTCAAAATTGGTAATGGGGGTTTTTTGGAATAGGAGATAATGATTTTTTTTTTTAAACAAATAAATTCAAGATGTCGACTCCAAAATGGTGGACGAAATTTATGATTATTAACCGATTCCATTCAAAATTAGTACATGTGGTTTTTTGGTGTTGGAGATTATGACTTTTTTTTAAACTGCACAGAATTTTTTATTTACATTATCAAAATCAAAAAATATTTCTCCTGCAACATATACAGTAAACCATGATTGTGCGAAACTGGAAAGTTTGGCAAAACAGGAGCGCCTATTGGGAGACAAATATTCCAAATGTGGAGACAAATATACCAAATGTGGAGACAAATATTCCAAATGTGGAGACAAATGTTCCATAAAAATAATTTTGTTAGCGCCTATTGGGAGACAAATATTCCATAATGAGAGACAAATATTCCAAATGTGGAGACAAATATTCCAAATGTGGAGACAAATATTCCAAATGTGGAGACAAATGTTCCATAAAAATAATTTTGTTAGCGCCTATTCCCAGGTAGCAGAGTGACGTGTTAAAGACGTTGAAAATTGGTCATTATTTACGTATATGAATGACGTGGAAAACACGTGATATACAGGGTCATAAGTCACAGACCAATGACGTCTTTTTTTACGTAAAAATTACGTTTTTTTTGACGTATTTAAAACATATAATTAAACATCCATTTTAGATTAAAAAATTGTATTTTTTTACTGTAAAAAACAAAATATCCTCGGAATTCATAAAAGAAATAATTACACAAATTATATTCAAATACAGGATGTCCAACAGTAGTTGACGATTTTTAAACTAAAATAACTTCGAATAAGATACGATAAAAGAGCAGTTTTGTCTGAATGCATTTTTTCCCGTTCCCACTATATTTTTCATTAAACACATGCACACGGAGTATGCCATGTAAAAATAAAAATTCGCAATGATTTCCGCTCTGTTTAACTGGAAGGACAAGTTACTTAAATTCATTTTTAGATTATAAAAGACGATTAGGTAGTCAAAACGGCACTCTTTCGAAGGTATTTCAGTTCAAAAATCTTCACAATATTGCAAGACACCTGTATAATTTATTAAACTAAAAATATAATAACATGTTGAGTTTTACTGAGAAGCTACAGGGGGGTAGCCACTAAGAATGAACCACCACTAGTCCTCCTCCATCTTCTTCGCAAAGTCTATCACTTTTTACATTATTATTAGTCCTGTTAAGAGATCGTGTTACGGGCTAAAATTTTTAGGCATTAAAATCTTGGGCCAAATTTTAAGTCTCCTAATAGAGTAATGTATTCCCAATTTATTTATAAAAAGGATACTACAAACCTTGTTTTAATAATAATCTCACTATTGTTTACTTAATTCTTCTTTTAATTAATTTTTCTACTTAAAGATGCCAACCCACTAACCAGATTTGGTACATATTGACTTAAAAAGGTTAAAGGCCTTTCTTGAATGTGACATTTGATGGATTGAATTCCTTCCTTACTTTTCTCTTCCTTTTTTGGTGATAAGATGATTGTATCATGTGCTAATAAAATCAACCAGTAACAGATTTAAATGCCTAAAAAAGAAATAAATGGTTAAAGTGTTTCTTAAATTGTATGGTAGAATACTGCATATCTTTTAAGGTGGATATATGAAACACTAACCTGTAGGAAATCACTCGTAAGGTCATCCAACGTCCTGGGTAAGTTTTTGTCTAACTTATGCTCGCTTTCTGTAACTGTTCTCTCCAACGTTGTATATATGTATATATTCTCTTCTAGACCCTCTTTTGTTACCATTACATCAAGAAGGGGGCACAACAAGAACTTAATGATTTGAGCGTTCCCAATAAGTGCTACCATCTTGCTGTCTCATCGGTTTTATGTTTGCTCGTTCTATGCTACCACTGCTTTTTGGCTAACTTAAGACAGGATATAATCCATTCAAAGCTTCCTTCCATTTTTGATCCGGTAAACTATTGATCAGTGATACGGGCGTAGAGGACATTATACTAGTTCTAGAGTCTACTAACTAACAAGTAAGATCTTTCCATTTACTGAACTGTCTTCAAGTACTGAAAATAAAAGAAGCTAAATTATATGAATGACATTAGTCTTAGGGCTTACCTGGTTTTTAACTTTAAATTGTCGATAGTGTTTAGTATATTTGATAAACAGCTCATATTCATTATAGATCGTAACTTGGTATCAAATAAATTATTGTAAATCAAGAGCACGAGACTCCTATTGAACCTAAAAAGTAGGGTTAGAATTCTGAAAACGATTTATAACTTAATTAATTTGTATATTATATTAAACAGTAATAATAGATTTACCTGTGAACGATTAGTACTAATTGGCCAAGCATATTTGTAATAAATATTTCACTCGCACACGTGCACCCCATTTTAAAATATTTCATCATATAAATTTGACAGAACAATATTTTCTGACCTGTGTTTACTACAGCAGCCGTGGATAAAAAGTACTGTTTTATTTTTTTTTTGTTCATCATATTTACTTTTTTTTACAACAAAACACGACAAAATGGCTTCTATTGCGCCGAAGCTTCGATACAAGCCAAGCAAAGGTGGACGCAGTGTTGCCAACGTCAAACGTCTAGTCTAAAATTATTGGAATATGACCATAAAATTATAAGATTCCAGGATAAACTATCAGAAAAAAATTGATATATTGATTTATTTGAAATTTTTATCTCTATCTAGATTAGCTACATTATAGGTTATCATTATCGATTTATCAGTTCGTAAGCAAGATTAAGAAAAATTAAGTTAGATTTCGATAATTATCAGGCCACTGGCAACACTGGGCCACTGATGTTTGCACCGCAAAAACCGTGATTTCTAATAAATTTCATTAGGAATTTATAAAGTCCTGTTTTCGTTATTGTCTATGTAATAATAATTGTTGGTTACATTTTAGTTTATTTTCTAATATATTATTCAATACATGGTTAAGGCTACGATTTCGCACGAAATCTTTCCGAGTAAAAATAACTTTTTTGTTTTAATTTTATTGGTAATGTTGGTGTGCACTGACTAGGTATAAACAAATTTCTAAAAAATATGATTTTATATATTTATTCGAAAACTAATACCAAAATTCGACGAATATATTACGTTTTTTTATGACGTCTTAAAAACGTCCACCTAACAACGTTTTTTTCACGTCATGTTTTGGCCCAAATTACGTCAGTTGACGAGAATACACCAATTTTCAACGTCTTTAACACGTCACTCTGCTACCTGGGTTGGGAGACAAATATTCCATAATGAGAGACAAATATATTCCAAATGTGGAGACAAATATTCCAAATCTGGAGACAAATGTTAAAACTCTGGAGACGAATTTTCCATAAAAATAATTTTGTTAGCGCCTATTGGGGGACAAATATTCCATAATGAGAGACAAATATTCCAAATCTGGAGAAAAATGTTCCATAAAAATAATTTTGTTAGCGCCTATTGGGAGACAAATATTCCCTAATGAGAATGAGAGACAAATATTCCAAATCTGGAGACAAATATTCCATAAAAATAATTTCTTCTGTATCATTAAATTAGTCATAGATAAGTTTCATTTTATGCGTTCGCGGTACATAAAAATCCTGAATATATTCCGAATAGGACATGCGCAAGGTCCAACTGCCTAATAAAAGTTGTACCGCAGCCACAGAAGATAAACTAATTCAGAAGGGAAGGTCCCTGATGTAACTGTGGTCAAAATTTTAGTGCCAGTTGAAGTTTCTGAAGCTTATACTCTGGGAAAACTGATCAAAATTTGTAAATTCGTCTATCTAGACATACGAATTTTAAACATTTTTCCCACTGTATTAAGCGGCGTAAACTTCAACTGGCACTCAAATTTTGACCACCGTTACATCAAAAGGGCCGACAGGAACCTTCGCTTCTGTATTAGTTTATGTTCTGTGGTTGTACATTAACTTGAAAGTTTGATTATTCATCAATGTGATACGATGTGGTTGAATGTTAACGTGTGTGCGTTACATATAGAAGATCCGGGTTCGATTCCTGAGTGTATAATTTTTTCAAAATTTAGCTCAGCTCTTTTTTTTCGATTTTTTGAAAGTTCTATAACTTTTGAAATAAAAGGCAGCTATGAAAATGGAATTCGAAAGAATGAATTATTTTTATATGCTTGTTTGAAATCCGAAATAAAAAATTACAATTTTCAAAATTTAGCTCAGCTCCTTTTTTCGATTTTTTGAAAAATTCTATAACTTTTGAAATAAAAGGCAGCTATGAAAATGGAATACGAAAGAATTATTTGTTTTTATATGCTCGTTTGATATCCGAAATAAAAAATTACAATTTTCAAAATTTAGCTCAGCTAGTTTTTTTTCGATTTTTTGAAAGTTCTATAACTTTTGAAGTAAAAGGCAGCTATGAAAATGGAATACGAAAGAATTATTTGTTTTTATATGCTTGTTTGATATCCGAAATAAAAAATTACAATTTTCAAAATTTAGCTCAGCTAGTTTTTTTTCGATTTTTTGAAAGTTCTATAACTTTTGAAGTAAAAGGCAGCTATGAAAATGGAATACGAAAGAATTATTTGTTTTTATATGCTTGTTTGATATCCGAAATAAAAAATTACAATTTTCAAAATTTAGCTCAGCTAGTTTTTTTTCGATTTTTTGAAAGTTCTATAACTTTTGAAGTAAAAGGCAGCTATGAAAATGGAATACGAAAGAATTATTTGTTTTTATATGCTTGTTTGATATCCGAAATAAAAAATTAATAAATTCCAAAACGAGAGAAATAAAATTAATTATTTTACAAATACAACCGGTGGCGCATCGGCTGTCGCCGCGTTTGGTTGCTAGCATGCTGGGAGCTAACATGACCGACGTTCATTTTGTTTTTTTTTACGAATTAAATGGAAATTTTTCTTTTTTTTAAATATAAAGGCTAGTTTTAGATAGTCAAGACTTCTTTTAATAAAATAAATTAAAATACATAAGTTAATTCATTTATTTCACTTTATAACCCCTCTTATTTATCAAATTCAGACAATGTTTGCGCACGCGGCGCATGCGGAAGCTCCGGAGACAAAGTAGACGCTGGATCTCTAGACTCTTGTATCTTGGGCTGTTTTAATAATTTGAGGTTATCTCCAAGCTGTGAATTTTATTTATATTCAAAGCAAATATAAGTATTAAATATAAGTATTACTTAACTAAAATAAATTACCTTTTTTATTAATATTGATTAACTCGCTTCTTCCAATTTATTGTTTATTTTCAGAAGGATCCTTGGCATATATTGTTTCATAGTCTAACACATAGACACATATGGAGACCTTACTTAGCTGGAATGGGAGATTCAAGCAACTTCCCACTTGGACACAAAATACGGCTTGCTGAAGTAATACAATTAATACCTTTTTTTATTTAATATTAATATTAACTTTATAAAATTTCCTCCATATGTAGTGAGGAAATTTTTGTATTTTTTATCTTCGTCAGTTTCTTACTTCACATTTTTGTTTTTTAATACTAAACAACAAATTATAATTTCCTCCCAATACATTTAAGAGCAATTTGAAACAAACTCTCTTCCAAACTGTTTTTTAAACCCTAATTAAACAAATTTTTGTTTTTCTTTTCGTCCTGTCTAAAAACCCTGGTGTTTCCACTTATGGAGGAGAAAATTCAACAGAAAATAAAAATAATAACTGCGAAATGTCTGCGAACAACGTCGCAGAAGAAGTTTATAAAGTTTCATTAAAAGTATATATATTGCGCTTTGAAATACATATTTTTTTATGTTTATTATTATTTAACATTCACAATATGTAATATGTTTATTAACACAAACCGTAAGCTTTCTTTTGCTCTGACTTCGATTGAAAATTTTGTTCCGAAAAATAAACTCCTTCGAGTGATTTCTATGGTACGTAATTTATATTAAAATAAAGACTATATTTTTGCGTTAGTTCGATGGTTATGCGGTTTATGACACGGATTTGAAAGCAAATGGTCGCCGGTTCGAATGTCGTTAGTTCGAATCCTCCAAATGCTTGTTATTTTTTTTTTCAACAAGTAACTTTTTTATTTTTTTTATATTATAATTTTGGATAATTTTTATTCAGAAAACCTAAAAAAATCCGTTTTTCATTGTCGTGAGTCGGATTAAAAACTTTGTCCGCGAAATTAAACTGCTTCGAGTGATTCTGAATAAAAATTATCCAAAATTATAGTAAAAAAAATATATTTGTTGAAAAAAAAAAATTAACAATGTTGGGGATTCGAACCGACGGCCCTTTGCTTTCAAATCCGTGTCTTAAACCGCATAACCGTCGAACCAACACAAAAAAAGTCTTTAAATAATTTAAATTACGTACCGATATATGAATAATAATTTAAATTTTTAGTGGATAAACCAAGTCAAATTTAAAAATTTTGGCTTTGTCGAACCCCGGTTTTTGTGGTCAGCTAACTGCAGTAAAATTTTCATTGTCACAGAATCACTCGAAGGAGTTTAATTTCGCGGACAAAGTTTTCAATCCAAGTAACGACAAAGCTCACATACCTACGGTTCGCTTTTCTGTTTTCACATTTGTATGGACTTTAAAATTTTGTATTGGGACTGTTTAAACTTTCATTTGGACAGCCCACGATACAACATATTTCTGCTGGACTTCGGCGAGCTTTCGATATTGTTGTTGAAATTTTTGTCCGTCGAAAAATGTTCGGAACAAAAGCCCAGGTGCTGATCACGGCAAGCGCTAGCATCGGTTGTCAAGATGCTCCACCTTCTCGTACACAACGAATACCTGTAAAAGTTTGGGTCAAACTGGGAGGTCTCTACCTACTTGATTTTGACTATTTTTTGAGAGATGACTAAAGTTTCACATTCGAAATTTCAGACGGCACATATATCGCTCATAGTAAACTGTAATCACAGATCACACAGGGCGTATTTATAATCTGGTACTGAATACAGACGAATGCTCGAATCTGAAGCTTTACACTGTCCACACAAAATGTGACAAACTCAGCGAGGACTCGTAAAAATTTTAAATAGAATTCTAGTAAGTTCTATTGAACACAACAGGTGGTAATTCCAAACAGTTCGAAACAAAATCGAATCAGTAGATACACAAGTGGTTTTTAAATATCTTAGTCCTGAAGATCTTTTCGAAGACAAACAAGCTTTTACCAGTTAAAAGTCTCAAATTCTGTGGCATCACTTATAATGTAAGTTATTAATGTCCGGTTTCTCCAGTGGAACTTAATATAAATATTATGAAATATCGACTTAAAAGTACTATGAGCTTAAATCAAAATTCTGTTGCACCACGTTAAAAATTGGAAATATTAGCCAAGATCAAAATTAAGTTCGATAAACTTGGCAACGCTGGCACCATTTAATCGTAAGCTCAAAATTTCGTTTTGTAACATTTTCCACCCTGACTAGTTTTCGGTGGTAATTTGAATGAATGTATTTGATTGGATGCTAAAAGATAGTGGGATGATGTGTGTGTATATTACCACTTGACATTTGTCATCCTTGTTTGCAATTTGCACATTACTCATTGTCAATCAACACAACAAATAAAATAATATTTAATATGGAAGGTGATAAAAAAAGAGTAAATTATACCAAACCTGGCAAAAAACCTTTTCTCACATAAAGTCTCAAAATAATTGTTGCGATTATAAATGTGTCGAGGAATTTGTATCGCATTATCATCCACTACATTTACAATGTCTACAGCATCTACATCTTCAATTTCAAACATGTTGATATAAAAAAACGGTAAAAATGTAGCTGTGATTATTTATAGACACGAATTTTATATGAAAGATGACACACAAACGTCAAATTTTCGTCTTAAGTCGAAAAAATCGGTGACTGGAATTTAAAGTCGGCGTTAAGCCATTTTCGACTTAAAATACAGTGGTGCAACATTATTTTATTCTAATATCGACTTAAGTTCAATATTGATATTAAGTTTCACTGGAGAAACCGGACATAACTTATTTTCTTTTTTAAGCTCTGTTTATGATTGAAATGTATTTATAACAATAATAGATGTAATTTCGTTTATTTTTTATATAAACTGTTATATATTTGGTATTGTATTTATTTTATGTCATTGTTAATATGCATTGCTAATTTTATTCTTTTTGACATTTCTTTTTAATGACATTACATTTGCTAGACAGTGTGATATTTATTTATTTACTATACAGGATGGTATTTTATTATATTGTTCAATTTTTTGACGAATTACTATTTATAATTCTTTATCTAAAAGTTTGTATGTAAATTTATGTTTAATTACTATATAGTATAATATTACAATATGTTCTTCATGTCGAGTCGGACAAATATTTTATTTAGAAGATTCTGGGTAGGGGGCGTTTTCTTTTGCATCAAACTCTTAACTTTAGGGCGTCCGACAACAAGTACCCATCCAATTTGGCGGACAAGGTTACCAGTTAATTTTCAATATTTTGATTAAACGATTCTGCCAAAATCAACTGCGAGGTACTAAAATTTAAGACGTCATAACTCTGAAAATGTTGGGGTGTCAGAGGAGCCAAAATCCCAAAATATTTTCCGACAATATTTTTTGGGTTTTAAGTTAAAAAAAACTTCCGATTGAAAGAAAAACTAGATTTAGGATATTAATTTTCCTTTTGCATTAAACCAATGAGTTTGCGTGGGGCCAGAAAAAAACTCCCCTCTACAAAGAATTTTACAAATAAAACATTTGTCCGACTCGACATAAAGAACATATAGACGAAGTTTGAACGGTTATGTTATGACTAACTTATATAGGCGTGGGCCCGATGCCTCTATCATTATCTCTAATCCTCCACGAAGAATGGCATTGGTAATATGTCCTTTATGATTTTCAGAATATCTAGGATGAAATACAACAAGGAGGTTCACGAAGATACGTCGTCCCTCGGGGTTTGCTTTGCCGTTATGGCTATAAATAAAAATTTATATGAAAATCTATTTTGAGGCAAAATGAATTAATTTTTAAAATACTCTAAGGCCATTTCAAGTGATTTAGCAGTAGATGGCGCCAAATAGTGAATTTTTTATTTTTACACGAGTCAATTGGAGATTTTTACGGGGAGGGAGGTCAACATTGACGAAGGATACGAAAAGGCTACTTTGCTACACCAGGCAGGGCAATTGGATCACAATGAGTAAATAATTGTTTGAATTGCTCTCTAGTAACTGGTGTGACAATAGGCTATTATGCCCTTTTTTGAATAGTGCCCTTATCATTTTACATTTTCGCGCGAAAACGCTAGCCGCCATGGTGACTCGGTTCGTGACGTCATCCTTATAATAAACAGAACGTGTCTGCGGTGCAAAGCAAAAGAATAATAATATTTTCGGGTTAATAATGATTTATAATCTTTGGTGTCTTGTGCCTGAATGCAAGAATACCAGCGTAAAAACGCCGCGAAGGTTGTAGATTCAAGTGCCAACTGATATAAACATGAGTAAATACTTGGTTAAAACTAGCAAAAAGAGATTCGAAGTTATTGTCCGCAAATACTAGGTTTTATTTGTTTTCAAATTTTGTAATTTATTTATATTTTATGTTACGATACTAACAGATAGATTATTGTATGCTTTAGATAAAAAATGACATGAAGAATTTATACACAATATAAGTTAATGGGTTCTGTTATATAATAGGTACTTACACTGATGTTTTAAGATTCCTCAACTCGGCAGAACAGAAATCGGGATTGCATGCAAACAAATTCGCCACCAGCAGATTAGTACTTTCTGCTTTTATGAAACTGTCATCCGTGATGATATTTCAATAAAATACGGGATGATAATAGTCTTCAAACGTGGTAACTCGAAAAAAACTAAAATTAACACACACAGCACAACAAAGATCTATTGTGTTTACTATGAAGGTGACGTCACGTCGGAAGTGAATATAGCGGATAGCGTTTTTGACATTTCAAAAACAACTTTAAAAAATGATTTTTAAAATTTTTTTACAAACTCTATCATAAATACCTATTTTTAGATTGTTTCTTACATGGTGCAAAATACCCTATTTTGAATTCGTCATCGGCGAAATTGCTTTCATCAGTAAATAAATCTTTGCTAGAACCCTATGTTTCAACTTTATAGATTTCGATTGACCAACATTTATTACGGAAGATAGATACATCCATACCGATATTAAATTCATCTATGAATACAGTTTACTTAGTTGAAAAATACAGTAAGTCAAGCCGAATTCAAAGGAAACCAATTGACCTGATGTGCAAACCAAAAAATTAATAATTTGCGGCCTCTAGGGCAAAATCTAGTCATACGATATAGTTGGGCCAATACTCGGAATGACGTTAGATAAAATATTTGAAAAATTAAGCAATTTTGTCTTAAAATAGATTTCAATTGCTTATATACCAGGTAGCAGTGTGACGTGTTAAAGACGTTGAAAATTGGTGTATTCTCGTCAACTGACGTAATTTGGGCCAAGACATGACGTGAAAAAAACGTTGTTAGGTGGACGTTTTTAAGACGTCATAAAAAAACGTAATATATTCGTCGAATTTTGGTATTACTTTTTGAATAAATATATAAAATCGTATTTTTTAGAAATTTGTTTATACCTAGTCAATGCACACCGACATGCCCAATAAAATTAAAACAGAAAGTTATTTTTACTCGGCAAGATTTCGCCCGAAATCGTAGCCTTAACCACATATTGAATAATATATTAGAAAATAAACTAAAATGTAACCAACAATTATTATTACATAGACAATTACGAAAAAAGGAATTTATAAATTCCTAATGAAATTTATTAGAAATCACTGTTTTTGCGGTGCAAACATCAGTGGCCCAGTGTTGCCAGTGACCTGATAATTATCGAAATCTAACATAATTTTTCTTAATCTTGCTTACGAACTGATAAATCGATAATGATAACCTATAATGTAGCTAATCTAGAAGGAGATAAAAATTTCAAATAAATCCATATATCAATTTTGTTCTGATAGTTTATCCTGGAATCTTATAATTTTGTGGTCATATTCCAATAATTTTAGACTAGACGTTTGACGTCTGGCAACCCAGGTAGCAGTGTGACGTGTTAAAGACGTTGAATATTGGTCATTATTTACGTATATGAATGACGTGAAAAACACGTGATAAACAGGGTCATAAGTCACAGACCAATGACGTCTTTTTTTACGTAAAAATTACGTTTTTTTTTACGTATAATTAAACATCCATTTTGAGGTTATTTATTAAACATCCATTTTGAGGTTATTTTAGATTTAAAAATTGTATTTTTTTACTGTAAAAAACATAATATCCTCGGAATTCATAAAAGAAATAATTACACAAATTATATTCAAATACAGGATGTCCAACAGTAGTTTGACGATTTTTAAACTAAAATAACTTCGAATAAGATACGATAAAAGAGCGGTTTTGTCTGAATGCATTTTTTCCCATTCCCACTATATTTTTCATTAAACACATGCACACGGAGTATCCCATTTAAAAATAAAAATTCGCAGTGATTTCCGCTCTGTTTAACTGGATGGACAACTTACTTAAATTCATTTTTAGATTATTAAAGACGATTAGGTAGTCAAAACGGCACTCTTTCGAAGGTATTTCAGTTCAAAAATCTTCACAATATTGCAAGACACCTGGCATTAAAATCTTAGGCCAAATTTTAAGTCTCCTAATAGAGTAATGTATTCCCAATTTATTTATAAAAAGGATATTACAAACCTTGTTTTAATAATAATCTCACTATTGTTTACTTTATATTTTATTGACATTTCCTTTCACAGTTAAATCATTAATTCTTCTTTTAATTAATTTTTCTTGAATGTGACATTTGATGGATTGAATTCCTTCCTTTCTTTTCTCTTCCTTTTTTGGTGCTAACCTGATTGTAGCATGTGCTAATAAAATCAACCGGTAACGGATTTAAATGCCTAAAAAAGAAATAAATGGTTAAAGTGTTTCTTAAATTGTATGGTAGAATACTGCATATCTTTTAAGGTGGATATATGAAACACTAACCTGTAGGAAATCACTTGTAAGGTCATCCAACATCCTGGGTAAGTTTTTATGTCTAACTTATGCTCGCTTTCTGTAACTCTTCTCTCCAACGTTGTATATATCTTTTGTTACCCTTACATCAAGAAGGGGGCACAACAAGAACTTAATGATTTGAGCGTTCCCAAGCGCTACCATCTTGCTGTCTCATCGGTTTTATGTTTGCTCGTTCTATGCTTTTCTGCTTTACCACTGCTTTTTGGCTAACTTAAGACAGGATATAATCCATACAAAGCCGCCTTCCTTCCATTTTTGATCCGGTAAACTATTGATCAGTGATAGGGGCGTAGAGGACATCATACTAGTTCTAGAGTCTACTAACTAACAAGTAAGATCTTTTCATTTACTGAACTGTCTTCAAGTACTGAAAATAAAAGAAGCTAAATTATATGAATGACATTAGTCTTAGGGCTTACCTGGTTTTTAACTTTAAATTGTCGATAGTGTTTGGTATATTTGATAAACAGCTCATATTCATTATAGATCGTAACTTGGTATCAAATAAATTATTGTAAAACAAGAGCACGAGACTCCTGTTTAACCTAAAAGTAGGGTTAGGATTCTGAGAACGATTTATAACTTAATTAATTTGTATATTATATTAAATAGTAATAATAAATTTACCTGTGAACGATTAGTACGAATTAGCAAAGCATATTTGTAATAAATATTTCACTCGCACACGTGCATCCCATTTTAAAATATTTCATCATATAAATTTGACAGAACAATATTTTCTAACCTTTGTAACAGGGACATGCTTGAAAGATGACACACAAACGTCAAATTTTCGTCTTAAGTCGAAAAAATCGGTGACTGGAATTTAAAGTCGGCGTTAAGCCATTTACGACTTAAAATATAGTGGTGCAACATTATTTTATTCTAATATCGACTTAAGTTCAATATTGATATTAAGTTTCACTGGAGAAACCGGACATTAATGATTTAACTGTGATGACAAAGGAAATGTCAATAAAATATAAAGTAAACAATAGTGAGATTATTATTAAAACAAGGTTTGTAGTATCCTTTTTATAAATAAATTGGGAATACATTACTTTTTCAGTTTATTTTTATGTTTGTATCAATTAAGATTTATATAAGAAATACCTTCGAAAGAGTGCCGTTTTGACTATATAATCGTCTTTAATAATCTAAAAATGAATTTAAGTAAGTTGTCCTTCCAGTTAAACAGAGCGGAAATCACTGCGAATTTTTATTTTTAAATGGGATACTCCGTGTGCATGTGTTTAATGAAAAATATAGTGGGAATGGGAAAAAATGCATTCAGACAAAACCGCTCTTTTATCGTATCTTATTCGAAGTTATTTTAGTTTAAAAATCGTCAAACTACTGTTGGACATTATGTATTTGAATATAATTTGTTTAATTATTTCTTTTATGAATTCCGAGGATATTATGTTTTTTACAGTAAAAAAATACAATTTTTAAATCTAAAATAACCTCAAAATGGATGTTTAATTATACGTAAAAAAAAACGTAATTTTTACGTAAATTGGTCTGTGACTTATGACCCTGTTTATCACGTGTTTTTCACGTCATTCATATACGTAAATAATGACCAATATTCAACGTCTTTAACACGTCACACTGCTACCTGAATGATAGTGCGTTTATCATTTTTTCATTGATACGCGTTCATTCTAATCAATCTTCATCTTCATCGCTGGACTAAATAAATTAACTCAGTATCGTACTTGAATTCATTCATATTCTCTGAAAATAAATATTATGTTGACCACCCTGTAAAAACTCTGTTGCATTTTTCTGTAATATACAATAGACAGGTTCGACATTTTTTTTTAACTGAAATCGAGAGATTTTGTTATTTAAAAACGGATCAAAAAAAATTTGAGCGCAAAATATTAATATTTACGTCCGCTGGAAGCATTTTAAAATCAAGGATCGGCGAGAGGCTGGAAAACGTACCTGTGCGCGAGACTAGACCGTGCGACGTCAATAGCCATGAAAGCTTCGCCCCTGGTCCGCTGCTGCGCTGTATTCGCGATGTGTGTGTATCGTGAATAAAGCGCAGCAGCGGGCAAGGGGGGAACGCTCATGGCTACTGACGTCACACGGTCTAGTCTCGCGCACAGGTACGTTTTCCAGCCTCTCGCCGATCCTTGATTTTAAAATGCTTACAGCGGACGTAAATAATAATATTTTGTGCTCAATTTTTTTTTATGGTTTTTAAATAACAAAATCTCTCGATTTTAGTTGAAATTAAAAAAAATAAGAAAAAAGTCGAACCTGTCTGTTTTTATATGCTCATCGATCAACGTTCATTCTGATCTATCGCCATTAATGAACTTAATAAATCAACTTACATCTCCTACAATGATAATCACCCTGTAAAAATAATATTGCATTTCTTCAGTGTTCTTCAAATATGTTTTTCTCAAATCTTAAAAACTTTCAGCTGCACGTCGCGACAGTTCACTATTAGGGTGACTACAGTTACAACATATCAAAAATTCAGCCATTTTCACCGAAAGACTTTTTTCCTTAAGATATGTGCCTGGTCCTTGTAGGAGCAAAGTCTTCCCAAGTGACCATCTATGTCGCTGTGATATAGTATTTAAAGATTGAAAAGGGATTATTACTACATAGTCTTTCTGTGTCTCTGCTACGTTTCCAAGACAAAACATGTTCCATATTAAATGCAAACATATAGATACTATGTAAATACTTTGTAGCAGTTACGTAGTACTTATACATAACATTGAAGTAGATTTTTTACCTTATAGCGATAATTCATATTGAGAGTGAAAAGAGAGTCTTATTACGTAGTTTAGATTCGTAGTTGTTACGTTCACATACAGAGAACAGTTCCCTATTTGATTACTATTAGTTCTCATTTTTGTTGCATAATTATGTATGTAATCTACTATTTTTGACCAAAGGCATAAGAAACACTGAATGTGAAAAATAAACTAAACAGTGTTTAATAATAGTGGCCACCTTTTAGTTTTGTCTAAAATTGACACTTTCAAAATTACTTTTGTAGCTTTTGAGATAATCCACACCCTGTATGATTAAATAGCCTTCTGACGAAAATTATTAATAACAATTATTTTACTTATCACATTCACTATCTCCCAATTGCAGGCAATTGATGCATGCTGCTAGGACATATAGAGGGTGTTTCTTAATTAATACGAAAAATTTTCGGAGGAGATTCCTCTTTGAATATTAGAAGGTTTTTTATATTAAAAATCGCAAACTATTAATGAAATCCTTTCAGATGCCGTGTATCATATTCTGAGAAGGAATTTGAAAGAATTGCCGCAGTCTGGAAGGGAAGCAGCGAAAACAAAGAGGAGGAAAAACCGATAGAAAAATAATTTTTATTATATTTATGAAATTAAAATATAATAATTAATTAGGTTTAAGAAGCAGTTTTATTGTTAAACCTTTGTCCTCTAGAAGTAGACATAAAACTGAAACATCCCTGAGACATAGTTGACACAAAACTGAAACATCTCTGAGACATAACTGCGACAGAGAAGGGACATTATTTGGCGCTTGAGAAAAGAGTTTCGCTCCCTTTTTAGGTAGGACATAGG